>PVKZ01001036.1:0-505701 GCA_004027375.1 Macroglossus sobrinus | reverse complement strand
TAGGTTTAGGGTTAGGGTTAGGGTTAGGTTTAGGGATAGTGTTAGGGTTAGGGTTAGGGTTAGTTTTACGACTAGGGTTAGGGTTAGGGTTAGGGATAGTGTTAGGGTTAGGATTAGGGTTAGGGTTTGGGTTAGGGTTAAAGTCAGGGTTAGGTTTAGGGCTAAGTCTAAGGTTAGGGTTAGGGTTAGGGTTAGGGTTACACCTCGGGCTTCTGATAGGGTTCGTGTTAGGTAGGGATAGGTTTAGGGCTAAGGCTAGAGTTAGGGTTAGGGTTAGACCTAGAACTCGTGATAGGGTTGGTGTTAATATTAGGGTTATGTTTAGGGTTAGAGTTAGTTTAGGTTTGGGGCTAGAAATAGAGGTAGGGTTAAATTTAGAATAGTGCTAGAAATTGGGTTAGATTTAGAAATAGGGTTGTGGTTAAAGCTAGGCTAAGGTTTAGGGCTGGGGTTATAGCTAGGGCTTGGTATAAGTAGGGTTAGATTTAGGGCTACGGCTAGGGTTAGGGTTAGGTTTAGGGTTAGGGAAACAACTAGGGTTAGGGTTAGGGTTAAAGTTAGGGTTAGGGTTAGGGCTAAGTCTAGGGTTAGGTTTAGGGTTAGTGTTAGGGTTACACCTAGGGCTTCTGTTAGGGTTGGTGTTAGGTTTAGGGATAGGTTCAGGGCTAAGGCTAGAGTTAGGGTTAGGGTTAGACTAGGGCTCGTGTTAGGATTGGTGTTAGTATGAGGGTTAGGTTTATGGTTAGCGTTAGTTTAGGTTGGGGCTAGAAGTAGAGGTAGGGTTAGGTTTAGAATAAGTGCTAGCAATAGGGTTAGATTTAGAAATAGGGTGGGGTTAAAGCTAGGCTAAGGTTTAGGGCTGGGGTTAGAGCTAGGGCTTGATTGAAGTTTAAGGTTAGATTTAGGGCGAGGGCTAGTGTTAGGGTAAGAGTTAGAATTGATCATAAGTCTAGCTTCAGCGTTAGTGTTAAGGTTGTTGTCATGTTTAGGGTTAGGGCTGGGAATCAGTACAGAGTTACAGGTTCGTTTAACAATACTGTTATGCTTAGGCCTGGAATATCCAAAGATATTAGAGGGCAGATATCCAAAGATAGTTTGTTTTCAAGTGACATCATCTGACGAAGAGTGTCTTGGCAAAATTTTGAGAGGAGCCTGTGTCACTCTGTAAGCCTGTCTAAGAAACCTGGACCAGTACTCATCTTTGTTCCTGATAGATTGCTGTTTTGTTGAGCTGCAGTGTTGTTCTAAGAAGTGACATGCTAACAGCGGTTTCTGAGGGGACGTTCTCTTGCACGAACAACTGCAGAGCTTGAACTGTCTCCTGGCAACCTGTGTGCTTTGATGGAGACAATTCGCACGAAGCGGGTGCAAGCCTTTTGATGAGAGTTGCGCGTACACGCTCAAGAGAAATTAGACAGCGGTCCCACACTATGAAATGGTGTTTCAATACTCATGTGAACACGCTGTCATGATGATGGAGGAAAATACTAGAAACCTCAAGGGACTATGCCGCATAGAAAAGGCCGTGCGTTTCTCAAAGCCTCATGTGTGTAATCTGAAAGCACAGAGCTTTCCTGTCAGAGATCTCCAATTATGTTCTTTTCTATTGAGAGGATTCAGACGAATAGATTTTCAACTAGTTTAGACTTAGAGTTAGGGTTAGGTATAGAGAGGGTTAGGGTCAGGGTTAGGATTAGAGCAAGGTCTATGTTTAGGTTTACGATTAGGGCTAGGCAAAGTTATAGTTAGGGTTAGGGTTAGAGTTAGTGTTAGGGTCAGGTATTCGTTTGGATTTAGATTTTCTTTTGGAGTTAGAGTTAAGTATAAGATTAGGGTTAGGTTAGGTTTTGAAAAATGAGGTTTAGGGTTAATGTTAGGGCTAAGGTTAGAGTTAGGATTAGGTTTAGATTGACATCTAGGGCTAGGGTTAGTGTTAGGGTTAGGGTTAGGGTTAGGGTTAGGGATAGTGTTAGAGTTAGGGTTAGGGTTAGGGTTAGCGTTAGGGTTAGGGCTATGGCTAGGGTTAGGGTTAGGGTTAGGGTTAGGGTTAGAGTTGGGTACGGCTAAATTTAGGGTTACGGTTAGGGTTAGGGTTAGCTTTAGGGTTAGGGTTAGGGCTACGGCTAGGGTTAGGGTTAGGGTTAGGGTTAGGATTAGGCTTAGGGCTATGGCTAGGGTTAGGGTTAGGGTTAGGATTAGGGTTAGAACTAAGGCTAGGGTTAGGATTAGGGTTTGGGATAGTGTCAGGGTTAGAGTTAGGGTTAGGGTTAGGGTTAGGGTTAGGGTTAGGGTTAGGGTTAGGGTTAGAGTTAGGGTTAGGCTACGGCTAGGGTTAGGGTTAGGGTTAGGGTTAGGGTTAGGGTTAGGGTTAGAATAAGGGTTAGGGTTAGGGCTAGGGTTAGGGTTAGGGTTAGGGTTAGAGTAAGGGTTGGGTTAGGGCTAGGTTTAGAGCTAGGACTTGGTATTGGTTTAGGGTTAGATTTAGGACGAGGGCTAGGGTTAGGTTTAGGGTTAGGGTTAGGGTTAGTTTTAGGGGTTGGGTTAGGGGTACGGCTAAGTTTAGGATTATGGTTAGCGTTAGGGTTAGCGTTAGGGTTAGGGTTAGGGTTACGGTTAGGGTTAGGGTTAGGGTTAGAGTAAAAGTTAGGGTTAGGGCTAGGGTTAGAGCTAGGGCTTGGTATAAGTTAGGGTTAGATATAGGGCGAAACTAGGTTTAGTGTTAGGGTTAGGGTTATTGTAGGGTTAGGGTTAGGGCTACGGCTAGGGTTAGGGTTATGGTTATGGTTAGGGTTAGGGTTAGGGTTAGGGCTACGGCTAGGGTTGGGGTTAGGGTTAGGGCTAGGGTTAGGGCTAAGTCTAGTGTTAGGGTTAGGGTCAGGGTTAAAATTAGGGTTAGAGTAAGGGTTGCTGTTAGGGCTAGGGTTTGGGTTAGAATAGGGTTAGGTTTGGGGTTACTGGTAGGGGTAGGGGTAGGGTACAGCTAGGGTTAGGGTGAGGGTTAGGGTTAGGGCTACGGCTAGGGTTATGTTTATGGTTAGGCTACGGCTAGTGTTAGGTTTAGGGTTAGGATTATGGTTAGGGTTAGGGTTAGCGTTAGGGATAAGGTTAGGGTTAGGGTTAGAGTAAGGGTTCGGGTTAGATCTAGGTTTTGAGCTAGGGCTTGGTATAAGTTAGGGTTAGATTTAGGGCGAGACTACGGTTAGTGTTAGGGTTAGGGTTGGGGTTAGGGTTAGGGCTACGGCTAGGGTCAGGGTTATGGTTAGGGTTACGGTTAGGGTTAGGGTTAGGGCTCCAACTAGGGTTAGAGTTAGGGTTAGGTTTAGTGTTAGGGTTATGGCTAAGGCTAAGGTTAGGGTTAGATTTAGGGTTAGGGTTACGGTTAGAATTAGGTTTAGGGTTAGGCGTAAAATTAGGTTTAGGTTAAGGTTAGGGTTATGGTTAGCGTTAGAATTAGGGTTAGGGTTAAAATAGGGTTAGAATTAGTGTTACCGTTAGAATTAGGCTTAGGGTTAAGGTTACAATCAGGGTTAGGTTTAGGGTTAGGGTCAGGATTTGGGTTAGAGTAAAGGTTAGGGTTAGAATTGGGTTTAGGTTTAGGGTTAAAGTCAGGGTTAGCGTTAGAGAAAGTCTTAGAATTAGAATTAGGTTTAAGGTTATTTTAGAATTAGGGTTAGTTTTAGGGTTAGGGTTAGGGTTAGGGATTGGGTTAGGGTTAGGGTTCAGGTTTGTGTTAGTGTTAGAGTTAGAATTAGGGTTAGGGTTAGAGTTAGGGTTAGGGTTAGTGTTAGGGTTAGGTTTAGAATAAGGTTTAGGGTTAGGGTTAGGTTTAGGGTTTGGGTGAGTGTTAAAGCTAGAATTAGGGTGACGGTTAGGGTTAAGTTAGGTTTATGGTTAGGGTTAGGTTTAGAATAAGGTTTAGGGTTAGGGTTAGGGTTAGGCTTAGGGTTAGGGTTAGCCTTAGTGTTAGGGTTAGGGATAGGGTTAGGGTTAGGGTTGGTGTTAGGGTTAGGATTATGGTTTGTGTTAGTGTTAGATTCAAAATTAGAGTTTGGGTTAGGATTAGGGTTAGGGTTAGGGTTAGGATTAGGGTTACTGTTAGGATTAGGGTTAGAATTATGGTTAGGTTTAGGGTTAGGACTAGAAAAACGGTTAGGGTTATTGTTAGGGTTAGAGTCAGAGTTAGGTTTATGGTTAGGGTTAGTGTTAGGTTTAGAATAAGGGGTAGTGTTAAAATTAGGGTTAGGTTTAGAGTTAGGTTTAGGGTTAGGATGAGGGTTTGGGTTAGTGTTAGATGTAGAATTATGGTTTGGGTTAGGGTTAGATTTACGGTTAGGGTTAGGGTTAAAATTAGGTGTAGGTTTAGGGTTAGGGTTGGCTTAGATTTAAGGTTAGGGTTAGGGTTAGAATTAGGGTTAGGTTTAGGGCTAGGATTACGGTTAGGATTAGGGTTTGGGTAGTGTTAGAGTTAGAATTAGGGTTAGGGTTAGGGTTAGGGTTAGAGTTAAATTTAGGGTTAGAATTAGGGTAAGGGTTAGGGTTACAGACAGGGATAGGGTTAGGGATAGGGTTAGAATTTGGGTTAGGGTTAGGGTTAGTCTTAGGATTATGATTATGGTTGCGGTTTGTGTTAGAGTTAGAATTAGGGTTAGGGTTAGGGTTAGATTTAAGTTTAGGTATAGGGTTAGAATTAGGGTTATGGTTAGGGTTAGCGTTCGGCTTAGGTTTAAGGTTAGGGTTAAGGTTTAAATTAGGGTTAGGGTAGGGTAACGGGTAAAGGTAGGGTTAGGTTTAGGGTTATGATTAGTGTTAGGGTAAGGGTTAGGTTTAGAATAAGGTTTAGGGTTAGGTTTATAGTTTGAATTAGTTTTAGGGTTAGGGTTAGGATTAGGGTTGGGGTTTGAATTAGAATTAGGTTTAACGTTAGGGTTAGCTTTAGAATTAGGGTTAGGGTTAAGTTAGGTTTAGGGCTAGATTGGGGTTAGGTTTAAGGTTTGGGTTACGGTTAAGGTTAGGATTAGAGTTTGGTTCTGTGTTGGAGTTAGAATTCTGGTTACGGCTAGGGTGAGGGTTAGGGTTAGGTTTAGGGTTAGCTTTAGAATGAGGTAAAGGGTCGGGTTAGGGTTAGGGTTTCGTTTAGAATTAAGGTAAGGGTTAGGGTTAGAATTCGGGTTAGGTTTAGAATTCGGGTTGGAATTAGGGTTACGGTTTGAATTAGGGTTTTTGTTAGTCTTAGAGTTAGAATAAGGCTAAGGGTTTGGTTAAAGTTAGTGTTAGGGTTAGGGTTAGGGTTAGCTTTAGGGTTAGGGTTAGGTTTAGATGAAGGTTTAGGGTTAGGGTTACGGTTAGGATTAGGGATTGGATTAGTGTTAGTGTTAAAGTAGGGTTAGGCTTAGGTTTAGTGTTACGGTTAGGGTTAGGGTTAGGGTTAGGGTTAGGGTTAGGGTTAGGTTTAGAGTGAGAAATAGGGTTAGGTTTAGGGATAGGGTTAGGGTAAGCGTTAGGATAAGAATTAGGTTTAGGTTTAGGGTTAGCGTTAGGGTTAAAATTAGGGTTAGGATTAGGGTTAGGGTTAGTGTTAGGGATACGTTTAGAATAGGGGTTTGGGTTAGCGTTACAATTAGGGTTAGGTTTACGGTTAGGGTTAGATTAGGGTTATAATAAGGGTTAGGTTTAGATTAGGGTTAGGGTTAGGGTTAGGGTTAAGGTTAGGGTTTGGGTTAGGGTTAGAAATAGGGTTAGGGTTAGGGTTAGAATTATGTTTAGGGTAAAGTTAGGGTTATGGATAGCGTTAGAATTAGGTTAGGGTTAAGATTAGGGTTAGAATTAGTGTTACCGTTAGGGTTAGGGTTAGGGTTAGGATTAGGGTTAGGGTTAGGGATAGGGTTAGGATTGAGGTTAGGGTTAGGGTTAGGTTTAGGGTTACAGTTAAGGTTAGGGTTAGAATCAGGGTTAGGTTTGCGGTTAAGCTTAGGGTTAGGGTTAAAATAAGTGTTAGGGTTAGAATTAGGGTTAGGTTTAGGGTTAAGGTTAGGTTTTGGATTAGGGATTGGTTAATGTTAGAGTTAGAATTAGGTTTATGGTTAGGGTTAGATTTAGGTTTATGGATAGGGTTAGAATTAGGGTTAGGGTTAGGCTTAGTTTTAAGATTATGGTTAGGGTTAGAATTAGGGTTACGGTTAGTATTAGAGTTTCGGTTAGTGTTAGAGTTATAATTAGGGTTAGGGTTAGGGTTAGTGTTAGGATGAGGGTTAGAATTATGGTTAGGTTTAGGGTTAGGGTTAGAAAAACGGTTAGGGTTATTCTTAGGGTTAGAGTCATGGTTAGGTTTACGGTTAGGGTTAGTGTTAGGGTTAGAATAAGGGTTAGGATTAGAATTAGGGTTAGGTTTAGAGTTAGGGTTAGGGTTAGGATTAGGTTTTGCGTCAGTGTTAGATTTAGAATTTTGGTTTGGGTTAGGGTTAGATTTACGGTTAGGGTTATGGTTAAAATTAGGTTTAGGGTTAGGGTTAGGGTTAGGCTTAGATTTAAGGTTAGGGTTTGGGATAGAATTAGGGTTAGGTTTAGGGTTATTGTTACGTTTAGGATTAGGCTTTGGGTAGTGTTAGAGTTAGAATTAGGGTTAGGGTTAGGGTTAGGGTTAGGGGTAGGGTTAGGGTTAAATTTAGGTTTAGAATTTTGGAAAGGGTTAGGGTTACGGACAGGGATAGGGTTAGGGTTAGGGTTAGTCTTAGCATTATGATTATGGTGGCGGTTTGTGTTAGAGTTAGAATTAGGGTTAGGTTTTAGGTTAGGGTTAGGTTAGAATAAGGTTTAGGGTTAGGGTTAGGGTTTGAATTAGGTTTAGGGTTAGGGTTAAGGTTAGGATTAGGGTAGGGTTAGAGATAAAATTAGGGTTAGGGTTAGGGTTAGGGTTAGGGTTAGGGTAGGGTTAGGGTTAGAATCAGGGTTACGTTTACGTTTAGGGTTAGGGTTAGGATTAGAATAAGAGTTAGGGTTAGAATTAGGTTTAGGTTTAGGGTTATCGTTAGGGTTAGGATTAGGGTATGGTGTAGTATTAGAGTTAGAATTAGCGTTAGGGTTAGAGTTAGATTTAGGCATAGAGTTAGGGTTAGAATTATGTTTAGGTTTAGGTTTAGGGTTAGCTTTAGGGTTCGAATTAGGGTTTGCGTTAGTGTTAGAGTTAGAATTAGGGTTAGGTTTAGGGTTAGCGTTAGGGTTAGGATTAGGGTTTGGTTTAGTGTTGGAGTTAGAATAATGGTTAGGGTTAGAGTTAGATTTAGGGATAAGGTTAGGGTTAGAATTATGTTTAGGTTTAGGTTTAGGGTTAGCGTTAGGGTTCGAATTAGGGTTTGCGTTCGTGTTAGAGTTAGAATTAGGGTTAGGTTTAGGTTTAGATTTAGGTTTAGGGATATGGTTAGAATTAGGGTTATGGTTAGGGTTAGCGTTCGGCTTAGTTTTAATGTTAGGGTTAAGGTTTGAATTAGGGTTAGGGTAGGGTTACGGGTAAAGTAGGGTTAGGTTTAGGGTTAGGGTTAGTGTTTGGGTAAGGGTTAGGTTTGGAATAAGGTTTAGGTTTAGGGTTTGAATTAGTTTTAGGGGTAGGGTTAGTGTAAGGGTAAGGGTTAGGTTTGGAATAAGGTTTAGGTTTAGGGTTTGAATTAGTTTTAGGGTTAGGGTTAGTATTAGGGTTGGGGTTTGAATTAGAATTAGGTTTAGCGTTAGGGTTAGCATTAGAATTAGGTTAGGGTTAAGTTAGGTTTAGGGCTAGATTGGGGTTAGGTTTAGGGTTTGGGTTATGGTTAAGGTTACTATTAGGGTTTGATTGTATGTTAGAGTTAGAATTCTGGTTACGGTTAGTGTGAGGGTTAGGGTTAGGTTTAGAGTTAGGTTTAGAATGAGGCAAAGGGTTAGGGTTAGGGTTAGGGTTAGGGTTTCCTTTAGAATTAAGGTAAGGTTTAGGGTTAGAATTCGGGTTAGGTTTAGAATTTGGGTTAGAATTAGGGTTACGGTTTGGATTAGGGTTTTCGTTAGTGTTAAAGTTAGAATTAGGCTAAGGGTGTTGTTAGGTTTAGGGTTAGGGTTAGGATTAGGGTTAGGTTTAGGGTTAGGGTTAGGTTAAGATGAAGGATTAGTGTTAGGGTTACGGTTAGGAATAGGGATTGGATTAGTGTTAGAGTTAGGGTTAGGACTAGGAATAAGTTTAGAGTTACAGTACTAGTTAACATTACTGTTAATCTTAGGCCTAGGATTAGTGTTAGGGTTAGGGCCAGCTTTAGGGATAGGGTTAGGGTCAGCGTTAGGATTAGGGTTATAGTTAGGAATGCCTTTAGAGTTAGAGTACTGATTTGGGTAGGTTTAGGCTTATAGTTAGGCTTAGGGTAAAGCTGAGGTTTAGGGATGGGGTTAGGTTTAGAATTAAGTTTAGGGTTCTGTTTAGGATTAGCATTAGGGTTAGTGTTAGGGTTGGAATTAGTTTAGAGTTAGAGTACACTTTTGAGTTAGAGTTAATATAGGGTTAGGGATAGGGCTAGGGCTAAGGTTAGGGTTATAGTTACTGTTTGTGTTAGGTTTATGTTTAGAAATAAGTTTAGAGTGAGAGTGCCAGTTAGGGTTAGCATTAGGTTTATGGTTATGTTTAGGTTTAAGCTTACGGTTAGCGTTAGTGTTAGTATAGGGTTACGGTTAGGGTTAGGGTTAGTGTTAGGTTTAGGGTTAGGATGAGGTGTAGGGTTAGGGTTATGGTTACAGTTATGTTTAGTGTTAGTGGTATGTTTAAAGCTAGGAATAGGGCTAGGGTAAGGTTTATGTTTCTGTTCATTGTTAGGATTAGGGTTAGCTTTCCCGTTAGGTTAGGGTTAAGGTTAGAGTTAGTATTAGGGCTAGTGCTGGGTTAGCGTTAGGGTTAGGTTAGGGTTAGGGTTATGGTTTAAGTTAGGGTTAGGGCTAGGGCTAGGTTTACAGTTAGAGTTAAGGTTAGAGTTAGGGCTAAAGCTAGGGCTAGGGTTTTGCTTAGGGTTAGGGTTAGTGTCATGTTTAGGGTTAGGTCTGGGAATAAGTTTAGAGTTACAGTACCGTAAACAGTACTGTTAAGCTTAGGCCTAGGATTAGTGTTACTGTTAGGGTCAACTTTAGAGATAGGGTTAGGGTGAGGGTTAAGATTAGTGTTATAGTTAGGAATGTATTTAGAGTTAGAGTACCAGTTTGGGTTAGGGTTAGGCTTATGGTTAGGTGTAGGTTAAAGCTCAGGTTTAGGGTTAGGGTTCGGTTTAGAATTAAGTTAAGGTTAAGTTTAGAATTAGCATTAGGATGAATGTTAGGGTTAGGAATTAGTTTAGAGATAGAGTACCTTTTGAGGTAGAGTTAAGTATAGGGCAATGTTAGCGTTAGATTTTGAACTAGTTTAGGGTTAGGGTTAGGATTAGGGCTTGGATTAAGGTTATGGTTAGGGTTAGGGTTAGGGCTAGTGCTAGGGTTAGGGTTAGGGTTAGATTTTGAACTAGTTTAGGGTTAGGGTTATAGTTAGGTCTAGGGCTAGGTTTAGGGTTAGGGTTAGCGTTAGGGTTAGTGTCATTTTTAGGGCTAGGACAAAGAATAAGTTTAGAGTTACAGTACCGGTTAACATTACTGTAACGCTTAGGCCTAGGATTAGTATTAAGGTTAGAGTCAGCTTTAGGGATAGTTTTAGGGTGAGGGTTAGGATTAGGGTTGGAGAAGGAATGCATTTAGAGTTAGTGTACCAGTGTGGGTAAGGGTTAGGCTTACGACTAGGCTTAAAGTAAAGCTCCGGTTTAGGGTTAGGGTTAGCTTTTGAACTAGTTTAGGGTTATGGCTATGGTTAGGGCTAAGGCTAGGTTTAGGGTTAGGTTTAGAGTTACAGTACCGGTTAACATTCCTAGGACTAGTGCTAGGGTTAGGGTTAGAATTAGGGTTCTGGCTAGGGCTAGGTTTAGGATTAGAAATAGGGTTTGGGGTAGGGCTAGTGTTAGAGTTATGGTTACGGTTATTTTTAATATTAGTGGTAGGTTTAAAGGTAAGAATAGGCTAGGGCAAGGTTTATGTCTCTGTTCATTGTTAGGATTAGGGTTAGCATACCGTTTAGGGATAGGGTTAATGTTAGAGTTAGGATTAGGTCTAGCTCTGTGTTAGGGGTAGGGTTAGGGCTAGGGCTAGGGTTAGGGTTATGGTTACGGCTAGGGTAGGGTTAGTGTTAGGGCTAGGAATAAGTTTAAAGTTCAGGTTAGGGTTATTGTTAGGATTATGTTTTGCTTTAAGATTAAGCTTTGGTTTAGGTGTAGGGTTAAGTTTAGGGTTACGGTTAGCCTAAGGTTTTGCATTAGCGTTACGATTTGTTTTAGGGTTAGTGTTAGGCTTAGGGGTTGGGTAGGATGAGGGTTAGTGTTATGTTTAGGGTTAGGGTTAGGAATAAGTTTTGAGTTAGAGTATCTTTTAGAGTTAGTTTGAGGGTTATAGTTAGGTTTAGAGTTAAGCATAGGTTTTGGATAAGGCTTAGTGTTAGGGTTAGGTTTAGCGTTAGGGTTAGGGGTAGGGGTAGGGTTAGGTTTTGTGTTAGTTTTAGTGTTAGGGTTAGGGTTAGTGTTAAAGTTACAGCTAGAGTTAGGGTTAGGGTTAGGGTTAGGAATCAGTTTAAAGTTTCTGTTAGGGTTAGTGTTAGGGTTATGTTTTGCTTTAGGTTTAAGCTTAGGTTAGGATTAGGGTTAGGCTTAGGGCTAGGGTTAGGGTTTGTTTTAGCATTAGTGTTAGGGTTAGATTTCAGGTTAGTGTTAGGGAAAGGGTTAGAGCTAGGTTTAGTGTTAGGTTTAGTGTCATGTTTCAATTAGGTTTCAGAAAATTATGGATTTAGAGTATCGAAATAGGTAGGGTAAGCTTAGTGTTAGGGTTAGGGTTAGTGTTAAATTTAGGTTATGGGTGAGGGTTAGGGTTAGGGTAAGGTTTAGGGTTAGTGTTAAGGTTAGATTTCAGGTTAGTGTTAGGGACAGGGTTAGGGCTAGGTTTAGTGTTAGGTTTAGTGTCATGTTTCGGGTTAGGTTTTGAAATAATTTTGGACTTAGAGTACCGGTTAGAGTTAGGGTAAGCTTAGTGTTAGGGTTAGGGTTAGGGTTAGGGTTAGGGTTAGGAATAATTTCAGACTTAGAGTACCTTTTAGGGTTAGGGTAAACTTAGTGTTAGGGTTAAGGTTAGGGTTTGGGTTTGGGTTAGGTTTAGAATTTTGGTTAAGGTTACGGTTAGGGTTAGGTTTAGGGTTAGGGTTACGATTAGGGTTAGGGTTATGGTTAGGGTTAGGTTTAGTGTTAAGTTAGGGTTAAGGTTAGGGTTAAAGTTTCGGCTAGGGTTTGGGTTAGTGTTCGGGTTGTTTTAGTTTAGGATTAAGTTTAGGTTTAGGATTAGGGTAAGGGTTAGAGCTAGGATTAGAGTTAGAGTTAGGGTTAGGTTTAGCTGTTCGCTTAAAATTACGGTAGAATTAGGGTTAGGGTTAGGGTTAGATTTAGTGTTAGGGTTAGGGTTAGATTAGGGTTAGGGTAAGCTTAGTGTTAGGGTTAGGGTTAGGGTTAGAATTCAGAGTAGGTTAAGATTTTTGTTTAGGGTTAGGGTTAGTGTTAGGTTTGGGTTTGTTTTTGCATTAGTGCTAGGGTTCGATTTTAGGTTAGTGTTAGGGTCAGGGTTAGGTTTAGGGTTTGGGTTAGGGTTGGGGTAGGGCTAGGGCTAGGGTTAGAGTCGTTATGGTTAGGTTTAGGGTTAGGCATAGAATTAGGTTTAGCGAAATGTTTAGGATTAGGCTCCGGGTAGGGTAAAGTTTAGGGTTAAGTTTAGGGTTAGGCTTATGGTTAGGATTAGGGTTAGGGTTAGGGTTAGGGTTCAGGTTATGTTAGGTTTAAGGTTAGGTTTTGGTTTAGGGTTAGGGTTAGGTTTAGTGTTAGGGTTACTGTTTTTGGAATGTTTAAGTTTAGGCTCAGGGTTAAGTTTATGTTTAGGGTTAAGGTTATTGTTAGGTTTATGGTTAGGGTTAAGGGTAGGGTTTAGAGTTACAGTTAGAGTTAAGGTTATGTCAGGGTTAGTGTAAGAAATAGGGATAGGTTTAGTTTTTGGTTTAGGCTTAGGAGTAGTGTTAGGGTTAGGTTAGGGATAGAGTTAGGTTTAGGGTTATGTTTAGGGTTATGGTAAGCGTTATGAAAAAATTTAGAGTGAGAGTACCCGTTAGTGTTAGGGTTAGGGATACAGTTAGTTTTAGGGTTAAGGTTAGGATTAGAGTTAGGTTTGGGTTAAGGCTTTTGGTTTGGTTTAGAGCTAGGGTTAGAAATACAATTAAGTTTAGGGTACCATTTAGGGTTAGGGTTAGGGTTAGTTTTAGTGTTAGGATTAGAATAGGTTAGTGTTAGAGTAAGGGATAGGTTTAGAATTTGGGTTACTGTTTGGTTAGGTTTAGGATTCGGGTTAGGTTTAGTCTTACGGTTAGAATTAGGTTAGATTTAAGGTTCAGTTTAGTTTTAGGTTTAGGGTTAGAAATAGGTTTAGGGTTAGGGTTTAAGGTTCGGGTTAGATTTAGGGTCAGGCTTAAGGTCAGAGTTAGACTTAGGGTTAGTGTTAGGGTAATGGTTAGGTTCAAGGTTTGTGTTAGGGTTGGATTCAGGGTTAGAGTTAGAGTAAGGTTTAGGTTATGGCTTTGGATATTGTTTAGGGATAGGGTTAGGGTTAGGATTACGGTTAGGGGTTTTGTTTAGGTTTACGGTTAGGGTTAGTGTTAGAATTAGGGTTAGGGCCAGGGTTAGGCCTGGGGCTAGGGCTTGGTCTAAGACTAGGGCTAGGTTTAGGATTAGGGTTAGGGTTAGCATTTGGGTTAGGATAGGTTAGTGTTAGACTAAGGTATAGGGTCAGGGTTTGGATTAAGGTTCACATAAGGTTTAGGGTGAAGGTTAGGTTTCGTCTTACAGTGGATTAGTTTATATTTAAGATTATTGTTAGTGTTAGTGTTAGGGTTAGGTTAGGTTTAGGTTAGGGGTAAGTGGTAAGGTTAGCATTAGTGTTAGGGTTATGGATAGCCTAATGTTAGGTTTAGACCAGGGGTTAGGTTAGATTAGGATTAAGTTTCGGGTTAGTATTAGAGTTGGGGTTAGGATTATGGTTATAATTAGATTTAGGGTTCAGTCTAGGGTTAGGGCTATGTTTACAATTAGGGTTAGGCTTAAGGTTATGGTTAAGGTTAGGTTTAGGGTTAGGGTTAGGGCAAGATCTAGGGATAAAGCTAGGGCTAAGAACACGGTTAGGGCTAGGGCTAAGGCTAGAGCTAGGGCTAGGCAATGGCTTAGGCAAGGGTTAGGGTTAGTTTCATAGGTAGCATTAGGTTAGATTTAATGTTAATGTTAGTGGTAGGGTTAAGGTTAGTGTTAGGGTTAGGTTTGTGGTTAAGGTTATAGTTTGGGTTCAGTTTATGGTAAGCATAATGTTTACTTTTAGGCTCAGGGTTAAGGTTAGGGTTAGGGTTAAGTTTGGGGATAGTTTTATTGTTAGGTTTATGGTTAGCTTTAGCGTTAGGGTTTGGATTAGGGTTAGGGTTAGATTTTAGGTTTTGGGTTAGAGTTAGGGTTAGGGTTAGGGTTAGTTTTAGAGATAGGGTTAGGGTTAGGTTTAAGTTTAGGGTTAGTATTATTGTCAGGGCTAAGGTTAGTGTTACAGTAAGGGTTAGGTTTAGTGCTGGGTTAGGTTTAGCATTAGCAGTTTGGTTTGATTTTATTTAGGGTTAGGGTTAGCGTTAGGGTTAGGATTAGCGTTAGGCTTAGGGCTAGCATTAGGCTTAATGTTAGGACTAGGGTTATGGTTAGTGTTAGGTTTAGGGATAGGATTGGAATTATGGTTAGGTTTAGGTTCAAGTCAGGGTTAGGGTTATGGTCATGTTTACACATAGGTTTATAGTTATGTTTAGGTTTACGGCTTTGGTCCGAAAAAATTTTAGGCTTAGGGCTAGAGTTAGAGTTAACTTTAGGGCTAACGTTTTGTTCACAGTTATTTAACTGTTAGGGTAGATTTTGGTTTAGAATTAGGGTTAGGGTTAGTGTTATGTTATGGTTATGATTATGGCTTTTATTATGGTTAAGGCTAGGGTTAGTTTTAATTAGTGTTAAGGTTACAGTTAGTGTTATGGTTAGGATTAGAGTTAGTCTTAGAATTATGTTTAGGGTTAGGTTTACTTTTCAAATTTAGGTCAACACTAGGGTTAGGTTAAGAATTAGGGTAATTTTTAGGATTTGGGGTACGATTAGCGTTAGGGAAAGGGTTAGGTTTAGCTTTCATTTTAGGGTAACGTTAGATTTAGGGTTACATATCAAAGTAGTGTTAGAGCTAGGTTTAGGAATAGTATTAAATTTATCCTTAGCATCAGGTTTAGGATTAGTGATACTATTCATATTAGGGTTAGGGTTAGTGTTAGTGCTCGGGTTAGGTTTACAGTAAGGTTTAGAGTTATGTTTATGTTTATGACTATGGTTAGAAATATGGTTAATGTTAGGTTTAGGGTTAATGTGAGGTTATCCTAGAGGTTAGTGTTAGCATTAGCTCAAGTTTTAGTGTTAGGCTTAATGTTAGAATTAGAGTTAAGGTTAGTCTTAGGAATTCTGTTAAACATGAGGTTAGAGTTAGTGTGAGGTTAGGTTTTGGAATAGAATTAGGGTTAGGATTAGGTTTAGGTTTAGGGTCAGCTTTAGGGTTAGGGGTAGAGATTTGGTTAGAATTTGAACTTAGGTTGAGTTACAGTTAAAAATACGGTTAGCTTTATGCTTATGTTTAAATTATGGTTAGGGTTAGAGTTAGGTTTAGGGTTAGGATTAAAGTTAGGGTTACAGTTATGTTTATTAATAGATTTAGAATAATGGTTATAGTTAAGGTTAAGATTAGGTTTAAAGTAGTGTTAGAGTTAGAAGTTAGGTTTTGTGTTAGGTTTAGAATTAGGGTCAGGTAAGGGTTAGTATTAGGTTTAGTGTTAGAAATAGAGTAAGGTTTATAATCAGGGTTAGGATAAGTTTAGAGTTAAGGTTAGGTTTAGAGGTAGGTTTAGGGATACAATTAGAATTAGGGTAAGGGTTAGGGTTAGTGTTTTGTGAGATTTAGGGTTATGGTGAGGTTTACAGATAGGGTAAGATTTATGTTAATTGTCTGATTTTAGGGTTAGAAATAGGATTAGGTTTAGGAATAGTGTTATTTATAGGTTAGTGTAAATGTTAGGGTTAGGTTTAAGTTTACAAAGAGTTAGGTTTATGTTTATGGTTAAAATTAGCGTTAGGGTTAGTTTTAGTTTAGGTTTAATATTAGGAATTGGGTTGGGTTAGAATTAGCATTAGGGTTAAGTTTAGTTTTAGGGTTAGGATTACAGCTAAAATTCGGGTTAGGTGTAGGGTTATGGTTAGTGTTAGGGTTAGGAATAGAGATAAGGTTAGAGATACAATTAAAGTGAAGGTTAGGGTTGCAGTTACGGTTAGGGTAATGAATAGAGTTATGAATAGGGTTATGGTTAGGTTTAGTTTTAAGATTGCCTTTAAGGTTATTTTTAAGGTTAAGGTTAGATTTGGGGTTAGAATTAGGGGTAGGTTTAAGGTAAGGATCAGGGTCAGGCTTATGATTAACATTAGTGTTAGGTTTAGGGTTTGGATAGGTTTACATTTAGGGTTTTAGTTATGTTAAAAATTAGTTTTATGGTTCCAAATAATATTACAAGTTAGTTTAAGGGTTAAGATTAGGTTTATGCTTATGTTTTAGTTTTGGGTTAGGATTAGACTTAAAATTATTTTTAGGGTTAGGGTTCAGTTTAAGGTTTGGTTTAAGGTTAGAGTTTGGGATAGTTTTAAGGTAGGGTTGTGTTAGCTTTTCTGGTCAGGTTTACTAGACAAGAAAAGCTAGATTTTACTAGATTTTTGTTTTCAAAAATCCAGTTTCATATGTGAGTACTATTTGCTTTGTAATTCATGTGGATTTTGAACCCAAAATGTCTCCCAAAGATGTTTCAGAGGAATACTAATCACCAAATTCAGTGTTTGACAGGGAACCGAATATGCTGAAATCAGAAGTTACATTACTCTATGAGTAATGTGAGAGGAAAAGCTTTGACAAGAACTGCTTTCCCCGTGTAAACTGGTGCTTAAGAATGCTGTTTTGTACACATCTTCTAGTGAAGTGAAATTAAGGGAATTTTAATGGGTCACAGTGTTGTTCTAAAAAGCCACCCAACGAGTCTGAAGCAAAAAAGGAATGTTCCAACAGCTACAGAGTATAACAATTATACTTTAAATCTTGCAGATTTCATTGTGAAATTTCATATACAGTGGGTTCAGGCATCCTTTCTTATAGACGTGAGCGTATATGCTGGTAAGATATTAGAGTTGCAGTTCTTGCCTGCAATTTGTGGAAGACATGTTTGATCTGAGCCAGTTCTTGGCCATGTTGCTCTTGATGTGGGTGATGCTCAGTCTCTGTCTGAAATAACTGCATTTCTGTTTGGAAGGGTCATGTTTTCTGTACCAGATGTCTGGTGAGAAACTGTCTTGACATCCATAGTCTTGAGGTTGCATCTGCCTAGAATGGACGAGCAGGTAGTAATACAGTGGCAGCTTGTACTTTGTAGTAGCCACTCACTAGGAGTTTGCCTAAACACTCTTTTTTGCCAAAGGCAAAAGCCACTGTGTGTGATGTTTAGTGTCCATGGGTAATTCATGGAGAAATCCCTCTGGTGAGGTTTACTAGGAATCAGGAGGCTCTGAAGCCCCGTTTCATATATGAATGCTATGTGTTTTGTAATTCATGTGGATATTTTACACAGTCTCTAAAAGATGTCTCTGAGGGACACTGTCCATGTGATGGAGTGTTTAGGTGGGGAACCAAACAGGCTTAATTCAGAAGTTACATCACTATGATGAGTAAATGTTAGAGGCATGGCTTTAGAAAAAACTGTTTTCACTCTGTAAGATGCTGCTTAGGAATGGTGCTTTGTAGGTATCATTAAGTGATAGGGTATTCGAATGGGCTGCAATATTGATCTACAAAGCGACTTGATAACTGTAGTTGCTGAAGCCAAATTGAAATCTTTAAACGCCTACAAAGTGTAAAATTCGTTCTGTAAACCTGCAGTTTTCATTCTGAAAATTTGTATGAAGTGGTTACAGGCATCCGGTTATAGGATGTGGGCATATACACTGAAAAGTTATTAAACTGCAACAATTAACATGATATGGTGTTTGACTACTTCAGTCGACATGTTGCATTTAAGAACTGGAAGAAATACAATACTTTTGAGAAAGGTATTGATTATTTGAATGCCTGATTTCTCTATCCAGAAGTGCTGTCAATGATGTGGTGCTAGTGTTGGTATAAGTTGTGAAATAAGTCCGCATTGTAGCAGTGTCCAGAAAAGAAATGCAATATTTGCTCATAAATCGGGTTAGACATTTTTTATTTCAATCTGGTCTTAGTCCGCTGATTTAGACAGGATGTTTGCTGAATGCGTCTTATAACTGTAGATCTGTTTTGATGTACCCCCTTTTTCCTATCAAGTAGTCTGTGAAAAACAATCTAGACATCGATGTTCTACATTAGCCCTCTCCAAAGTTTGCACAGGAACATAGTAATTCAGTTACAGCTTGTTCACAGTTTGAAGAAGAGACATAGTAAAAGCCTTCCTATAATGCTTTACCACTTTGCCATTAAAAAGAAACACTCATTTTATGTATTGCACAGTGATGAAGGGTAATTTGTAGAGGAATCCAACTGGTGAGCTGTGCTTGAATACTCTGTTCTCAGAAGCTCATACCATACTCGACTCTTAAATTTTGGTACTGCATGTTGAAAGTGAAACCATCTCCCATGTTCAAAGTGACACACATCATATGATGAAGCATTATGAAAGACATACAAAGATACTTTCTTCTGAAGTTAGAACATTCTGACAAATAAATGAGGTAAAAGCTTGAAAAAAGCCACTGCCACTCTATAAGATTTTGCTGACAAACTTTGCTCGGTACTCATCCTTCTCGTTGATATACAGGTATGTTTAAGGAGCTGCACTGTTGTTCTAAGAAGCCACTTGATAACTGCCGTTTCTGAAGCAAAGTGGGAATCTTCGAACAACTCCAAAACTTGAACTTTCCTCTGGCAACCTGTCTATTTGGGCTGTCACAATTCGTACGAAGCGGGTTCATGCATCCCTGTTTAGGAGGTGAGCGTACATGCTGACAGTGCATTAGACAGCAGGCGCACACCATGAAACGGTGTCTCAATATTGATGTGAACACTTTGCCATGAGGAATAAGGAGAAATACTATAAACCTCGACGAGAGTATGCGGCAGAAGTACTGGAATGTTCCTCGTCATTTTCAGAATGCATTCTTGACACATGTGCCACCATTCCTTTCCCAGGAGCAACTAGGGCACCGTTTCTTGGGTGAGATATGATTAGGAAGTGTGATGGATAGCGTTTCTTATTTACCCGCTACCTGTGTTATTAACAAGACATTTTCCAAAGAGAAGACCTACTGTATCAAGAACTCATGTGGCAATTTTTTGACTTAGCCCTAAGAACGATCAGTGGAAGACTTCACCCACTTGTGCAGCCTTAGAGGTGGCTACCAAAGCAGCCTAACTGTCATGTTACATCTCTCTGAGCAGTCAAGCTCAAGGCAATGCCTTTGTTTTGAGGAACTTTGCTGCACGGGCTCTGGGGACACGTTGAGCTTTAGGTGCATCCGTAACGCAAGTTCAGACCATTCGTCTTGAATTACTTGCACATGTCATCAAAGAGGCGACTGGAAATTTCCCCGCCAGACAGGGGACTTTTCCTCTTGTCGTGGCTACACAGTGTAAAAGACGGCAGGCAAACCGGTCCCTTGAGGTTAATTCATACCGAGCGGGATTGTGCAGCAAGGCTCTGGAATTTCGTAGCTGCTGCCCCGAATTCTTATCTTTGTTTTCATCACTTAAGTGCTGTGTTTCAAAGGACAGGGAGTCTGTGTCCATTAATAATCCTCCACTGCTATCCGCATTGGAGCATTTGTAGAATGCCTGTGTTTTGAAGCCCAAAGTCCAGCGAATGATTTTGGTAGTACTGATACAGGCTGTGTGTCTGAATGCACCCTCGGAATGATATATAATGTTAGGGTGGCTGTACCCAGAACTTAATGTTCTTCGCATTGAATTTTAGCATGCCCCTTCCCCAACAATTTTAGTGCCTGGTTCAGCCTAAAGCCATTCCTGCATGGGTGTAGCTCCATTGATGAGGTGAGGTGATTTTAGTAGGAAAGAAGAGTTGGCAAACTGACTTTCTGTGCTGATTGATGGTTGAGGTCACCCTTAAATGTGTGTTGGCTCCCTGTTACCTCCAAAGATGTTATTAAAAATTAACAGGGGACAGTGCTCCTTTTCCCCGAAGCAATGAGAATGCACTTCCGCGTATGGATCGTGATTAGGAACAGGATGGGAATGGTTTCTCTTGAGCTTTGTTGCAACCTGTGTTCTCAGACATGCTAATGCACTGATGAAAAGTTAAGTGTGATTTGGAAGTTAAATGGAAATCCAGGGCCTTCTCGTGGCCACATTGCTAACTTCACGCTGGCGCACTGTTCGAGAATTAACGCTGGGATCTCTGGTCAGATCCTTCATCAAGAGAGACCACTCTGTCCAGTTACACTGGCAGCAACTCTTGGAATTGAAAGACTTCAATTCGACAGGCTCTTCTACAGGCACGGTGTTGCAGCAACTTCCTTTATGAAAGTTCAAGTTGTCTCACTGGAACTACTTAAGGAAGAGGTCTAAGGGGGAACAAGAGGTTTTCTGAGGAATGGAGCTTTGGCCCTTCCAACCACTGGGAAGTGTAAGGGCATCCGGGTAAACCGGCAGTAGCCTGGCCTTTGTTTCATACCAAGCGGTTTCAATCACCAGGAGATCTCTGCTAATCAGAAACAGTCACTTTCAAATGGAAATGAATGAGTCTTCACAATACCGGTGTTCTGCACGGAGCAGTCCAAGCAATGAATGATGTGATGGTAGTCCTGAGGACTGCAAGTCTGAATCTGCACTCGGAATGCTGAACGAAAAGTTACTGGGATCCTCTCTGGTAACTCATGTCATTCTAATTGGATTTGAACGTGTTAATTTGTACTGTGTTCTAGATGCCATTAGAATTTATAGCCTTTGAGAATCCAAAAACAAAACTCAATTTCTTTCTGCCTACAGGAGACATTTCTCAGCTCCAAAGACAAACATAGCCTCAAAATAAAAGGGTGGAAAAGGATATTTCAAGCAAATTGCATTCAGAAATGCAGCAGTAGTGATGCTAATATCAGACAACATAGACTTAAAAGTAAAAATAGAAAGAAAGATACTGAGGCACACTTAATAATGGTAATGGAAATCTTGCACCAAGAAGACATAACACTTACTAATATTTATGCTCCCAATCAGAAAACCCTGAAATATGTAAAGCAATTACTAACAAAACAAAAGAGAGAAACAGACCAAAACACTATCATAACAGGGGACCTAAATACCCACTGTTGGACATGGTCAGATCATCCAAACAGAAAATCAATAAGGAAATAATATCTTTAAATGACACATTAGACCACCTGGACATAATAGACATTTACATAGTCTTCTGTCCCAAAACAGCTGCTTATACATTCTTCTCTAGTGCACATGGAACATTCTCAAGAATTGACCACATACTAGAACACAGAGATAGCCTCAACAAATATAAGAGGGTTGAAATCATATCAAACATATTCTCTGATCATAATGCTTTGAAACTAGAGATCAACTGCAAAAAAAATCAGGAAGAAACACAAGTACATGGAGATTAAACAACATGCTACTGAAGAATAACTGGGTCAGAGAAGAAATAAAAAGAAATCAAGAGATACATAGAAATGAATGATAATGATAGTACAACATATCAAAACTTTTGAGACACGGCAAAAGCAGTCATAAGAGGAAAGTTCATATCATTACAGGCCTATCTCCGAAAAGAAGAATGAGCCCAAATAAACAACCTGACGCTTCATCTTAGAAAACTAGAAAAAGAACAAATGAAGCCTAAAGTCAGCAGAAGGTAAGAAATAATCAAGATTAGAGCAGAAATAAATGAAATGAACAACAACAACAACAACAAAACAATAGAAAAATAAATGCAACAAAGAGCTGGTTCTTTGAGAAGGTTAATAACATTGACAAACCCCTGGCTAGACTGACTAAAGAAAAAAGAGAAAGGACACAAATAAACAAAATAAAGGATGATGGAGGGGAAATTACGACTGCCATAGCAGGAATACCAAGGATCATACAAGAATACTATGAAAAAGTACATAACACCAAATTTAATAACCTACAAGAAATGGACCAGTACTTAGACTGAATCAAGAAGAACTGAGAAATCTAAATAGACTGATCAGCCATATGGAAAATTGAAACAATCATCAAAAATCTACCCCAAAGTAAAAGTCCAGGACAAGATAGCTTCACCAGTGAATTCTAACAAACATTCAAAGAATATTTAATACCTATTCTCCTCAAACTCTTCCAAAAAATCAAAGAGGAGGCAAAACTTCTCAACTCATTTTATGAGGTCAACATTATTCTGATACCAAAACCTGTTAAAAATACAAATAAAAAAAACTACACACTAAAATCTCTCATGAACACAGATGCAAAATTCCTAAATAATATACTAGTGAACCTAATACAGCAACATATTAAAAAGATTATACACCACAATTAAGTGGGTTTCATCCCAGGGCACAAAGGTGGTTCAACATACACAAATTGATTAATGTGATACACCACATAAACAAATTAAAAATCATGTGAGCATATAAATGATCAAATTAAGAATGATGTGATCATAGCAATAAATGCAGAAAAATTCTTTGATAAGATACAGCATACATTTATAAGGAAACACTGAACAAAACTGGTATGGGAAGAAAGTACCTTAACATAATAAAGGCTATATATGACAAACCCTCAACCAACATGATACTTGATGGTGAAAAACTAAAACCCTTCCCTCTAAGATCAGGAACAAGGCAAGGTTGCCCACTATCACCATTGTTATTCGATGTAACATTGGAGGTCCTAGCAAGTCAATTAGGCAAGAGAAAGATATTTGGATAAATAGGAAACAGAGAAGTCAAACTCTCATTGTTTGTGATGACATGATTCTCTTAAGAAAACCCTAAAGACCACAAGAACACTACTAGAAACAATAAGCAAATTTAGTTAAGTCTTTGGATATAAAAACAACGTTCTAAAAACCATAGCTTTCCTATACTCTAAAAATCAAGCATCAGAAAAAGAGGTGGAGAAACTAATTTCTTTTGCAATTGCAACAAAAAAGAATAGAATACCTAGGAATAAATTTAAAGAAACAAGTGAAAGACCTATATAATGAAAACTATAAGATCCTATTAAAAGAAATCAAAGATTTCTTGAATTGGAATATTCAACATAATTAAAATTATCACATTACCTAAAGCATTATACAGATTTAATGCAATCGCCCTCAAAATCCCATCAGCATTTTTTAAAGAAATAGAAAAACATCATTATGGAAGCACAAAAGACCCTGAATTGCCAAAGCCATCCTGAGAAAAAAGGCTGGAGGCATCATTTTACCTGACTTCAAATTATACTACAAAGTGACAATAGTCAAAATGACATTGTATTGGCAGCAAAACAAACACACGGACCAGTGGAACAGAATTGAGAGTCCAGAAATAAACCTGTATTTATATGGGCAAATAATTTTTTTAAAAAAAGCAAAAAACATACAGTGGAGAAAGGAAAGCCTCTTTAATTTAATAAATGGTGCTGAGAAAACTGGAAAGCCATTTGCAAAAGAATGAAACTAGACTGTTGTCTATTACCACACACCAAAATTAATTCAACATGGATTAAGCACCTGAATAAGACCTGAAACAATAAAATGTATAGAAGAAAACACAGGAACTAAACTCAAGAACCTTGAACTTAAAGAGGACTTTATGTGTTTGACCTCAAAAACAAGGGAAGTAAAAGCAAAAATAAATGAATCAGACCACATCAAACTAATAAGCTTCTGAACAGCAAAAGAAACCATCAACAAGGTAAAGAGACAATCATCCGATTGTGAAAATATAGTTACAAACAATGCCTCTAATAAGGGCCCCAAATCCAAAATATACAAAGAACTCATACAACTCAATAACAACAACAACAAAAAATGATACAATCAAAAAGTAGGCAGAGGACCTGGACAGATACTTCTCCCTAGAGAATGTACAAATGGCCAACAAATATATGAAAAGATGCTCAGCATCACTACCAGTTAGGGAAATGCAAATCAAAACCACAATGAGATACCATCTCACACCTGTTAGAAGAGCTACAATCAATAAGACAAGTAATAACAAATGGAGATGCAGAGAAAAAGGAACCCTCATACACTGCTGGTGGGACTGCAAACTGGTACAGCCACTTTGAAAAACAGTATGGAAGTTCCTCAAAAAACTAAGAATTGATCTACCATATGATCCAGCGATTCCTCTACTGGATATTTACCCCCAAAAAACCTGAAAACATTTATCAGAATAGATATAGCAGCATTATTCATGGTGACTAGGTCAAGGAAGCAACTGAAGTGTCCTGCAATAGATGATTGGATAAAGAAGATGTCATACACACACACACACACACACACACACACACACACACACACACACACACACACACACTGAAATTTTACTCAGCTATAAGAAGAGATGAAATACTGTCATTTGCGACAACATGGATGAATCTTGAGATCATCATGCTAAGTGAAATAAGTCAGACAGAAAAAGTTGAAAACCACATGCTATCACTCATATTTTGGGGTGTAAATATAAAGCAGCAAACAAACATGATAAACAGACTCATGGACATATGTAGTGGGCTAGTGGTTACCAGAGGGAAGGCAGAGAGGGGTGATAAGTAGGGGTGAAATGGGTTAAATATGTGTTGTGGGAAAGAAATCTAGCTATGGATGGTGAACACATAATGCAATATATATACAATACACTGTTGAATTGTCACTTGAAATGTCTTAGAGTTTGTTGATCATTGTCATGCCATTCATTTTTAATTTTTGTCCCTTGGCTTTATTGAAATATAATAGACAATTAGTTGTTCATATTTACATTGTACAATTCAATGAGTTTTTTAAAATTATAGTTGGCATACAATAATATACCAGTTTCAGTTGTATAACATAGTGCTCAGAGATCCACATAATGTGCAAAGTGATCGGTCACCCACCAAATCTAGTATCTATCATTCTCCTTACATATTTATTACATTATTAACCATCTTTCCCATGCTACACTCTACATCTCCATGTCAAGTTTGCAACTATTCATTTGTACCTCTTAATATCTTTGCCTTTTTTTCCCATACCTCCAACCCCCGCTCCCATCTAGTACCCTTCTAAATATTCTCTGTATCTATGAGTTCATTTTTTATGTTTGTTGTTGTTGTTATTGATTTTGTTCTTTAGATTCCACATGTACATGAAATTATGCGATATCTGTCTTTATCTGACCAATTTCACTCAGCACAATACCCTCTAGGTCCATCAAGGCAATATCTTTTTCCATCCCCTTCCTTTAAGTCTTTGTGTGTCCTTTAATCTGAAGTAAGTCTTTTGTAGGCAGCATATGGAGGGGTCTTGTTTTGTTATCCATTCAGCCACTCTCTCTTTTGGTGGGAGCACTTAATTCTTTTTTATTTGAGGTATTTGTTAATAGGAATGTAGTTGTTACCATTTTTTATTCCTGTTTTTGATATATGTTTTTTCTTCTTAAAAAAGTTCCTCCAACGTTTCCTATAATTCTGGCTTGGTAGTAATAAATTCCTTTAGCTTATTTTTGTCTGGGAAGCTCTTCATCTATCCTTCAATTCTAAATGATAGCTTTGCTGGAGAAAGTATTCTTGGTTGTAGATCTGAGTTTTCACCACATCAAATATTTTGTGCCACACCCTTCTGTCCTGCAGAGTTTATTTTGAGAAATTAGCTGCCAATCTTATGGGTACTCCCTTGTAGGTAACTATCTGCTTATCTCTTTTAAGATTCTCTCTTTGTCTTTAAACTTTGGCATTTTGATTATGATGTGTCTTGATGTTGGCCTCTTTGGGTTCCTCTTTCTTGGAACTCTCTGAGCTTCCTGGGTTTTATGGCTATTTCCTTTACCAGGTAAGGGAAGTTCCAGCATTATTTCTTCAAATAGCTCTTTAAAGTCTTGTTTTTCTTAATGTACCACTATGACGTGGATATTGTTACATTTAATAGTGTCCCATAAGCTCCTTAAATTATTATTATAGTCTTTGCATCTTTTTTCTTGCCATTCTGATTGAGTGTCCTTGGCTTCGCCATCCTCTATATTGATGGTTTGATTCTCTTTTTATGTACTCTGTTGATTTTATCTAATATACTCTTCATGTCAGATACCGTTCTTCATTTATGACTGTTTCTCTTTTATAATTTCCTTTTACATTTTTATGTTTTTTTATCTCTTTATTAAAGTTCTCACTAAATTTATCTATATTTCCCCTAAGTTCTTTGAGATACCATCTTTATAAGCAGTGTTTTGAACTCTGCATCCATTATTCCTAGAGCAATGTGTTCTGGATCCCTGTTCTGTTCTCTCATATGTTTTCTGCTTCTTTGAATTCCCATTTTGGCTTCCTTTCTGTGTCTATTTCTATGTACTAAGCAAAGATCTTAAGTATCCCAGTCTTATTAGCACAGCTTTGTGTATTAGGTTTCCAGTGGCACAGACCTGAGAGGAGTTCAGCTGCCGGCCAAGTTTAGCCCCAGCCTGTACCTCTCTGGGCCTACCTGTTAAGATTTTGCAAGCAATTCACTGTAGTTGCTTTAAGAAACCAGAAACTAAGGTCAGCTGCCACCAGTGTGAATCTTGGTACTGCTCAGCAAGGACCACTCAAATCATTGAAGACACACCTGGATTTGGTTTGGATGAAGTCACAAGTTGGGCGAGGCATAGTTTCAGGAAATCCTCTGGGCAGAGCGACCTCTTTATCCAGTTGATGACATCTCAGCTATGGTAGCGATGTGTCAGCACTCTGGGAGGGTGGAAGGCTCAACAGAAGAACTATGAATACTGCCGACACTTCTGTCCGGGAGAGATCCTGGCCTCCAGCCACCACTCAGACAACTCAGTGACCCCCTGCAAGACCCTAGTGCCCTGCATGCAGCCGACTAGTCGCTGGTGCTCGGAGTGAGCAGATCTGTCACCACAAAAGTCCGCTCATGGACACAGTCCCTTCAAGTGGCATCTGCAGTTGCTGGCTGCCACTGCTGCAGCCTCTGTCCCACCCAGCCATTGGGGACTGGCCTCGTATCCTACTTCCTCCCATTGCAGGATAATTTATTTCTCTCTCTAGTTGTAGGGCTTGTTCATCTAGATCCTAGGAGACTTTCCTTGCTGTTTGCTTCATGTTTCTGTCACAACTTTGATTTTGTTGCAAGAGGGATAAACATAGCCCCTATCATCTATGCCATTTTTTCTCTCAATTTTTAATTTTAAAAAAGTAATTATATTCAGGAATAAAGGTCACTATGGGTGTATGATCTATTACATAGCATACAATATAATGTACATAGATGAAAAGAGAAAGTAGATGAGGCAAAGAAAAACTTTTCTCTCTGTTCCTTACCAAGGCCCATTTAATTGGAAGGAAAATCTGAGCTTCCTTATTAATGTAATGCCTGATTACTTTAATGTTTATTACTTGGTGATCTTCAGAAGACTTTGGCAGTATAATTTGATAACTTCTCGTATTAAAACATGCCAAGTAACAATTCTGGTCACCAATTATAACACATGGCAGGGGTTTTCCCTGTACCACAAAGCAATTCTGTAACATCAGCTGGGTATCCTCAAATTCACCTCACTTCTGATACTATCTACCTGGAGGTAGCATCAGATTCCACAGGTTAAGGGTTCAGTTCTACAAGACTACCATCCACTCCAGATGCCAATGAAAAGCCTAAGTTGTTACCTTTACTTCTGACCAACAGGCTATGAGTGAGAGGTTTTCATTATTTTATTGAATAGTAATAAAAGCAGCATGATATGTTGAAAGAGGGACCATGGAAGAAAGGGAAAAGTTTTATATTATAGTACTTTTACTGATACTTTTTCTGCTTTTTGAATAAGAGTTCCCACATTTTCATTTTGCATCAGACTTTGCAAATTATAGAGCTGGACTTGTCTACACAGTTTGTTACTGGATGGTTGGGGTCAATGAGTCTTCTGCAAGGAAGGGCCCCCAGACAGCTCGCTGATGGACAAAAGTGGCTTTGATTGATGTCTGATGACAAGTGAGAACACACAAAAGGAATCTTAAATAACCATTAGGGCTTAGAACAGACATCCTACATTCAATTGTCTATGGTCAAGTAACGGCCAACATCAAAGAATGTGGAGTGGACGAAGCTGTAGAGAAATGCT
Organism: Macroglossus sobrinus; assembly: GCA_004027375.1. Taxonomy (NCBI): domain Eukaryota; kingdom Metazoa; phylum Chordata; class Mammalia; order Chiroptera; family Pteropodidae; genus Macroglossus; species Macroglossus sobrinus. The sequence goes on along the minus strand of PVKZ01001036.1, from coordinate 478,171 downwards.
GACCTCGTGTAATCTGAGAAGTAAGAGGCAGAAAGAGATATCTTAAACTCAGCTCCAGATGGTTGTCATTGTGTCAGATATAAATAAGTTCAGTATTGTAACATTTTCAAGAAAAACTGAAAATTCAGCTCTTTTATGTGAAAAATTTTATGTGAGTTTTCAAAGACTGTGGATGGACAAAACATATCAAGGAGACATATTTGAACCAGAGGCCCCTATTTTGCAAGTAACCAGAGGACTGTTTCTGGCATGCTAAAAGCAGGCTGTAAACTTCTCTAAACTCAGTCACTCTGGCTTAAATGTCATGCTTGGGAAAAAAGACTGAGCATCTATGTAAGAACTTAAAGAGCTTGTAAATACCAATTTTTAACAATGACATTTTATGATATTGAAATAAACAACAGCTGGGCTGAGGAACCTTTCTTGATTTCTCCAGTCGCCAGGCATTTTGAGTAAACTTTTGGGCTTAGATGGGGGGAGGGTAGGTCTCAAGAGAAATATAATCAACTTTTTATTAATGAAAGCATGTGGGAAAGAGAGCAATGGAAAAATAGAAGATGTGACCAAACATGCATTCCAAGCCAGTGGTATGTGCTATACAGGTTTACTTTTTGATTAAATGCCACAGATATTAAAATAGAGAACTTAACATTTCAGTTTTCATTTTATTTATGGAAATTCAATAGGAGTATTTCAGGAGAGATTAAGAATAGTGTCAATTTATAGTAAATGTATGACTTTATGGCCTGGTATTAACTCATAATAATATTGTTCAATATTTATTAATAAAGTTTTATGAAGCTTGGCACTGTCCTAGGCTAAGTATGTATATCAAGTGTCTTATATAACATTTAAATTCATCATAAAATTTTTTGAATTTTAACTTAAGGGAATTCAAGGGAATAAAAATATAAATTACACTATTATTTATTTATTTATTTATTCAATGTATCTATTTAGTACAATGTGCTGGGTTAGATGCTGGGATACAACAGCAACTCAGATATTTATGGTTGCCATTTTCACAGAGTATACAATAAGTATTAAAAAATGCTTACACAAATAATTAACTTTATAGTCTCTCTCTCAACTATGCTAAGTGCTGTGAAAGAGAAGGATAAAGTATTGTGAAGCAATAATATGAGGATGTAACCTGGTCCCTAAGGAAGAGTCATTTAAACAGAGACCTGAAGGATGAATAGGATTCCAGTTAAAAGAACCAGCAAATGCAAAATTGATAAATATTATTCTTGGGATTATGGTAGTAATAAAGGCATATGAAATTATAATTTTTATGTAAGGTGGGTAAGTCTTGCTTCTGTAAATTTTATATGTGGTTACTATGATTGGCAGAATTAATATAAGTAGTGAAATTACTATCAATAAGGCAAATAGGTTTATTACTTTTATTTGGAGTTCCGCCAGTATTTTAGTTGCTAACACAAATGGATAACTTCTATACTTTAAAATAATACACACACACACACACACACACACACACTATTATATATGAAGGCATGGAATAGCAGTTTTAGCATACTTTTTCTGGTAAATAACATTTTTTACTTTTTGTTATTAGATTCACAATCTAATTTTTTATTAAATTATATTTATAGCACAAAGTTTCCAAAATGATTTGAAGTTTGTTTGATGGATAGGAGTTTGTTATGAGTGTATTTTCTTTTTTAAATGGTGGTTTAATATAGTTATTATAATGTGCATGCTTTCCTCACTGTGTTATAAATAGCACATAGAAGGAATAGAGGGCAGTGATAATGCCATTGTCTCCATTAGAAGGAGAATTGTTTGTAGGCCATGAGCTAAAACTATACTTCAACTATAAATTTGTTCATAATTTGAGTTTTTGTCTTCTATGTGTCTTGGTATGATTGCTTTGAGGTCATCATAGCCAAAATTTGTTGAGCTTCTTGAATGTCTTTCATCAAATTTGAGGGGTTTTCAGCCATGATCTTCAGATATTTTGTCTGCTAACCCCTCTGCCTTGGGCAGGGTGTAGCCCCTCTCTCTTAGGGATGGTGTTTTGAGGAGCTCTCATTGTTCTCATGCTTGCTAGCTCCCCTTTTATTTCAAGAGTGGAAAGTTTACTTAATGGGGATGAGGATATTTGGATCCATATATAAATCTTTGCATATAATTTCAGAGAACTTAAGGCAATTAACAATGTCCATGTGTTTAAATATGCAAATAAGATGTCTATAAAATTTGACATATCTTTTATATTATATCACTTTTAACTTTTGTATTTTTTTATTATCATTTTGAAGACTTCCTTGAATTTACATGAGAAAAATCAGAATCCTGTAACTTCCAGAAAATTGAATTTGTTGAATTCTTTTCTTTAGGAACACTTATTTGAAAATATTGTATCTCAGAATTCTTAAGAATGGCTGCATATGTTTTGATACTCCTAACCTGAACTTTGGTTAGCCTGTGATTTGACCAAATAAATGGTGAATAGAATACTGTGCTGGCTCCAAACATCTGCTTTAAGAGGAGTAGAAACTTTCACCTTGCTCTCTTGGAGCCCTCATCTGTCATGTAAAGCAAGAGAAGGGATCAGTTGAGCCCAGGTGTACAGCCATCTTTTCCTCAGGTACCAGGATCCTAAGTGAAGCCATCTTAGACCCACCCTGCCAGGTGCTGGTACAATTCCACTAAGTGACACCAGCCAACACTACATAGTGACAGTAATCAAAACAGCATAGTATTGCAGCAAAACAGACCCATGGACCAGTGGAAGAGAATCAAGAATCCAGAAGTAAACCCATATTTATAAGGGCAAATAATTATTGAAAAAAAAGCAAAAAACATACAGTGGAGAAAGGAAAGCTTTTTCGATAAATGGTGCTGGGAAAACTGAAAAGTCATCTGCAAAAGAATGAAACTAGACTGTTGTCTAATACCACACACCAGAATTAACTCAAAATGGATTAAGGACCTAAATGAGACCTAAAACAATAAAATGTATAGAAGAAAACATAGAAACTAAACTCAAGGACCCTGGACTTAAAAGGAGATTTTATGAATTTGACCTCAAGAGCAAGGGAAGTAAGAGCTAAAATAAATTAATGGAACTACATCAAACTAAAAAGCTCTGCTCAGCAAAGGAAATGGGCAACAAGTTAAAGAGACAAACATCTGAATTGGAAAATATATTTCAAGCAATGCCTCAGATAAGGGCCTAATATCCAAAATATACAAAGAACTCATACGACTCAATAACAACAACAACAAATAAAAAAAGATTCAGTCAAAAAATGGGCAGAGGACTTGGACAGACATTTTTCCATAGAAGACATACAAATTGCCAACAAATATGTGAAAAGATGCTCAACATCACTAGCTATTAGGGAAATGCAAATCAAAAAACACAATGAGATTCCACCTCACACCTATTAGAATAGCTATAATCAACAAGGCAAGTAATAACAAATGTTAGAGAAGATGCAGAGAAAAAGGAAGCCTCATATACTTCTGGTGAGACTGCAAATTGGCACAACCACTGTGAAAAACAGTGTGGAGGTTCCTCAAAATACTGAGAATTGATCTATCACATGATCCAGGAATCCCTCTACTGGGTATTTACCCCAAAGACTCGAAAAACAATATCCAAAAAGGTATTTACACACCGACGTTCCTAGCAGCATTATTTATGTTAGCCAACACGTGGAAGCAACTGAAGTATCCTATGATAGATGATTGGCTAAAGAAGCAGTGGTATATATATACAATGGAATATTACTCAGCCATAAGAAAAGATGAAATACTGCCATTAGCAACAACATGGATGGACCTTGAGAAAATCATGCTAAGGAAAATAAGCCAGACAGAAAAAGTTGAAAATCACATGATATCACTTATATGTGGTATATAAACCTAAAAGCAACAAATGAACAGAACAAACAAACAGGGACTCATGGACATAGACTATAGATTATTAATTACCAGCGGGTAGGGTGTAGGGGGTTGGGAGAGGTAGACAGTGTAAAGGGGGTCAAATATGTGGTGACAGAAAAAAATCTAACAATGAGAAGTGAACACACAGTGTAAATGTATATGCCTTACTGTTAAAGTGTACAGCTGAAATTACTGGATTTCGGTAACCAATGTCATCATAAAAAAATAAATAAATAAAAAATTTTTTAAAGTAAAGACAGAGTTAAATGATCTACAATTAATCGTGGTAGTGCTTGTACAGCTCTAAATATACTGAATATACTAAAAAATTGTTGAATTTATACTTTTAGTGGATGAATTGTGTGGTATGGGAATTATATCTCAATAAAGCTGTTTTTTAAATAATTTAAAAGACAAATTTTGCGGAGGAAATACAACACATATATCAGAAAAGGGATTTATTGCTTTATATATAATGAGCTCATTCTAATTTATTAGAAAAAGTCAAAACATAGGATAGTAAACAAAGGAGAGGAAAAGGCAACTTGCAAGAAAAAATAAAAAGAACCAATGAGAATACGAAAAAATCAGGAATCAGAGAAGCTCAAATAAATACAAAAATAAAATGCCATTTTTTCCTTACCATATTGGCAATAAAGAAAAAACTGGGAATACCCAGTACTGAGAACAGGGGAAATTGACTCTCTTATACTAATGGTAGGAGCTTAAACATATCAACTGCTTTTCTGATGAACAAAGATATTCCAGCAATTCCAGTTTTAGCAATCTCTTGTATCTTTTACATATGCACAGCCATAAATTCATTAATTGCTGATTTGTTTGTAACAGAAAAAATAAAATTTTTTTACTTTTTACCAATAGGTAAATAGTTAAAGTATGGTACCCCTATACCATGGAATATTATGTATCTATTGAAAAACATGGAGCTAGACCTATGTGTATTGACATAGAAAGATCTTTGAAATAAATTGAGAATAAAACATGCTGTGTGATCATATTTGTGTTTTTTAAGACTACAAAAAATGTATGTGTGTGTGCGTGAAGGATACACTCCAAATGTTAACAGGGAGTACTTTAACTTTTTGTTCCTCATTCTTTTATTTTCTCTTTTAAACACACCTCTTAATAATTTATTACTAATATTTTTAAAAATATGAGTTCTAAGAAGAAATAGAAGTCAGGTATCTACTCAGAACTAATGAATAACAATCTCCAGAAGTAGAGATTGAACATATGTATATTTTTTTAACTCAAGAAGTGATTCTGATACACAGCAAGGATTGAGACTGTAAACAACAGTATAGAGTTTCTCAAAAATGTAAACATAGAATTACTATATGATCCCACAATTCCATTCTTGGATATATAGCTGAAAGAATTTAAAGCAGGAACTCTAACAGATATTTGTACATCTATGTTCATAGCAGCATTATTCACTATGTTCATAGCAGCAATAGCTAAAAGATGGAAACAACCCAAACATTCATCAACAGATGAATGGATAAAAAAAATATTGTATATACATACAATGAAATATTATTCAGCTTTAAAAAGGAATTACATCTGACACATGCTATAACATAAATGAACCTAGAAGATATAATGCTAAGTGAAAGAAGCAAGATACACAAGGACTGAATATTGTATGATTCTACATATATAAGATACTTAGAGTAGTCAAATTTATACAGGTAGAAGAATGGTGGTTTCCAGGGGCTGGATAAAAAGAATATGGGGAGTAATTGTTTCATGGGTATAGAGTTTTGGTTTAGGAAGATGAAAAAGTTCTGGAGATGAATGGTGATGATGGTTCCACAATAATATAAATATACTTAAAATAAACATACTGAATAGTACATCTAAAAATGATTAAATGGTAAAATTTGTTATGTATATTTTATAACAATGAAAACGTTCTTTTTGAAAGAATGAGAAAAAATATATATGAAGAAATCTTTGTGATGACAATGACTTAATACTGAGGCTTAAAGAATTTTCAAATATTTATAAAGATAAATTCTAGATTTCTGAAATATTTATCATGAATTAGTGAATTAAGATAGGGGCTTCATCTTTCCTAAACCAAGTATTTTCTAAATATTTTACATATAAAAGGCTCACCATATTATCTTCCACAGTAGCTGCACCATTTTACATTCCCACCAGCAATGCACAAGGGTTTCAATTTATCCATGTACTCACCAATACTTGTTGTTTTCTGGTGGGTATTTTTTCATAATAGCCAACCTAATAGGTATAAAGTTATGCTATTTTTCTCTGCATATGTTCTGATTTAAACAGCTAATGAACTTACTCTGACAATTATCTATTTCCTTTGTTTTCTTATATGAAACCTGAAATAGCTTAATGATAAATTATTGGTTACTAGCAAATAAATACTAAATACACATTTATTTATTTGTTTGTTTGTTCATCTGTTTGTTATTTATGCCTACAGCATCTAGTCTTCCTAGGTGGTCTCCCATGCAAGTACTAAACAAACTTAACCCTGCCTAGTTTCCAAGATCAGACATCAGGCTTGTTTAAGGTGGCATGGCCATAGACCATAGACTATGGCTCCATTGGAGCATGAACTCAGGACCTTCTGCATGTAAAGCAGATGTGTTGACCACTACATATCCTAAATACACATTTTAAAACAGCCTTGTCAATAACCTCTTTTTAATTAATAGACTTTTCCTTGAGCAATTATAGTTACAGAGTTCTCATATACTACTTTACTCCATCCCCCCTCATTTCTCCTATTTTTAACATCTTGTTTTAGTACAGTATATTTGTTACAATTGAACATCCAATTTGATATATTGTTATTAACTAAAGTTTTTAGTTTACATTAGGATCCATTATTTGTGTTGTACATTCTATGGATTTTGATGAATGTATCGCCTTTCTGTATCCTACCAAAAAATAATTTCACTGCCTTAAAAAATCCCATGTTTTCTACCAATTCATCTTTCTTCCTCCACCCCCCATCCCTGGTAAACACTGATCTTTTTTATTGTTTTCAGATTATCAAATAGTTGTAGTCATATAGTATATAGCCTTTTTAGATTGGCTTCTTTCACTTTGCAATATGCATTTATAAGCAATAAGGCATCTCTGTGTCTTTTCCTGATTTGATAGCTCATTTTTTTATCGCTGAATAATATTCTATTGTATGGATGTTTTATACTTTCCAAAGTGTAGGATTGCTAAATAGTGTGATAAGAATATATTTTGTAAGAAATTTATAATAATTTTGCAAGAAACTTCAAAATTGTTTTTCAAAATGTACCATTTTGCATTCCCACCAATAATAAGAATTCCTGTTGCTCCACATCCTTGCTAGCATTTGTTGTTGTCAGTGTTTTGATTTTTGACCATTTTATAGGTATGTAATGGTACCTCATTGTTTCTTCAATTAATTCCCTAATTTAATTAATTTTCTAATAACATAATGTGGAATATTTTTTCATATATTTATGTAACCTGTATATTTTCTTTGCTGAGGTGATTGCTCAGATCTTTGCCCTTTTTTATTGTATTATTATTATTATTATTTCATTTTAAGAGTCCTTTGTACATTTTGGATACCAGTTATTTATCCTATATTTATCATTTTTGCAAAGATTTTTCTTTATTTCTCTGGCTTTATTGAAATATAATAGACAATTAGTTGTTTGCATTTACATTGTACAATTCAATGACTTTTTTCCAGTTACAGTTGACATACAATAATATATTAATTTCAGTTGTCTAGCATAGAAATCAGAGATCCACATAACTCACAAAGTGATCACCCTACTAAATGTAGAACCCTTTTCCCCCTCAAATATTTATTACAACATTATTAACTGTTTTTCTTATGCTACACTTTATATCTCCATGTCTATTTTGTATCTATCCATTTGTATTTCTTAATTCCTGTGCCCTTTTTTGCTGTTCTCCCAAATTCCTTCCATCTAGTAGCCCACAAAATATTTTCTTTATCTATGAGTTTATTTCCATTTTTGTTGTTGTTGTGTTTATTTTGTTCTTTAGATTCCACATGTATGTGAAATCATGCAATGTCTGTCTTTCTCTATCCGACCCATTTCATTCAGCACAATACCCTCTAGGTCAATCAAGGCAATATCTTTGTCCATCCCCTTCCTTTAAGTCTGTGTGTGTCTTTTAATCTGAAATGAGCCTCTTGTAGACAGCATATGTAAGGGTTTTGTTTTCTTATCCATTCAGCCACTCTCTCTTTTGGTTGGAGCATTTAAGTCTTTTTTATTTGAGAAATCTCTTGATAGGAACATAGTTGTTACAATTTTTTATTCCTGTTTTTGATATATGTTTTTTCTTCTTAAAAAAGTTCCTCCAACATTTCCTACAATACTGACTTGGTAGTAATAAATTCCTTTAGCTTATTTTTGTCTGAGAAGCTCTTTATCTGTCCTTCAACTCTAAATGATAGCTTTGCTGGAGAAAGTATTCTTGGTTGTAGATCCTGGGGTTTCATTATGTAGAATATTTTGTGTCAAGCACTTCTGTCCTGCAGAGTTTATTTTGAGAAATTAGCTGCCAGGCTTATGGGTGCTTTCAGGTAACTAACTGCTTTTCTCTTGCTGCTTTTAAGATTATATCTTTGTATTTAAACTTTGGCATTTTAATTACAATGTGTCTTGGTGTTGGCCTCTTTGGGTTCCTCTTTCTTGGGACCAAGTCAGGGAAGTTTTCCATCATTACTTTTTCAAATAGCTGTTCACCATCTTATTTTCCTTCCGTTACCCCTATGATGTGGATGTTGTTATATTTAATCGTGTCCCATAGGCTCCTTAAATTATTATTATAGTCTTGGCTTTTTTTTTTTTTTTGCCATTCTCATTGAGTGTCCTTGGCTTTCCCATCCTCTATATAGATCATTTGACTCTCTTCACCACTCTGTTTATGCCATTTAATTTACTCTTCATCTCAGATAATATGTTCATTTCTGACTAGTTCTCTTTTATAATTTTCATTTTTATGTTTTTTATCTCTTTTTTAAATTTCTCACTGAATTCATCTACACTCCCCTTAAGTTCGTCAAGCATCTTTATAACCAGTGTGTTGAACTCTGCATCTGTTACATTGCTTGACTCCATGATTCCTGGATCTCTGTTCTGTTCTCTCATATGGTTTCTGCTTCTTTGACTTCCCATTTTGGCTTCCTTTCTGTGTCTATTTCTATGTACTAAGCAAAGCTCCTAAATCTCCCTGTCTATTTAGTGTAGCTTTGTGTAGTAGGTGTCCAATGTCACAGTCCTGAGAGGGGTTCAGCTGCAGACCAAGTTTAGCCCCAACCTGTACCCCTCTGGGGCCACGTGTTAAGATTAAGCAAGCAATCCATAGATGTTGTGCTTATAGTTGACTCAAGAAACCACACCAGAAACCAAAGCCAGCTGCCATCAGTGTGAGTCTTGGTGCTGCTCAGAAACAAGCATCATACTCACTGAGGACACAACCGGATGTGGCTTTGGTGGAGACACAAGATGGGGGAGGGAGATTTATGGAATCCTCTGAGCAGAACAAACTTTGTTACCCAGTTTGATGACATCTCAGCTATGGTGGCCCTGAGTCCACACACTGGGAGGGTAGAGGGCTCAACAGAGGAACTATGGATACTGCTGGCACTTCTGCCAGGGAGAGAGTCTTACCTCCAGCCCTCACTCTGACAACTCAGTGTACCCCTGTAGGTTCCTGGTGTGCCGCGTCCTCTTTCTACCCTATTGCATGACAAGATCCGGAGATGGGGATGGGAGCTTCAAGGAATGCATCGTCAAGAACGAGGACGTAGCATATGTTTAGGGATAATTGGTTTCTTAGGAACGGTCCTATTAATAAGGGGAATTTGGGTAGCACAAATTCTAGTAAGTGTAGACACTGTACAAGTAGGTTTCAAAATTGGCTCTGAGGAAAACATAGTAAATTCTCCACGTATGGAATCAGCTCCAGTCACTCTGACTATTCAGAATGCATAAACCCTTTATTTGAACAATTATTAATGGAAATTCCTTTTGATGCGCCTCTTAAAAATGTTATTAATAAATTATAAGCTGAATTACTAGAACCAGCTTATACTCCTGTTCCCACACAGTTAGTAGAAAAATTAGTAAAAGATAAGAAATTTACTCATAAGCCTGTGCCTACTATGGAAGGGCCTCCTTTTGTGGCCAACTAGATAAATAAAAAAAAAACTAGTAGTTTAAGATTGATAGAAAGGTTGGTTAGGTCAGGATCTCCTTGGTGCTTAAAAACAAAGGAACGAAAACTCAGCTTACAAAAGCAGCTTTGTAAAACTGGTTTTTTAAATGTTTTCCTCAATACTGCACCAAGGAAACTGTCAAACAGCTATGAGAAAGTTTCAGTTTAAACTTTAGGTAATAGCATAAATAAAGTAGCAATTGAAAGATTTATTCAGGCAAAAAGAAGAACAATGTCTGCCCATGAGCAAATATTTGCTGTTATGAATACCTCTATCTATCACCTTTACTTAAGTCAAACTTTATCTTATGTAATAGATATAAGAATTAAAAGTTTAGATTGTTCCATCAGGTAGTTCTGTTCCAATAATTGAGAAAAAAGAATGCACTAATTAATCATGAATAATAATATACTCTATAAGATTTTCTGCTTCGCTTAACCACGAAAATTTAACTCTGCTATCTTAACCACGAACTATAATCAAATGTCAAAATAGAAAGTATAAAAGTTGTACTCAAATCTCAATAAAACGGAACAGTGTCACACAGCTTCTGAGTTGTGTAGTCAACTGTTTCCCGCACTGACACCTTGCACACCTTCGGGGCCCCCTGGATCCTGTTGTGGCTGGACCGCGGCACTGGTGCCCCCAATGCTGCCTACTGGGCACTGGTGCTAAGAGTGAGCAGGTTGCTGCTGGGAAAGTCCGCTCTCAGACAGGCCCCTTAAAGATGTGTCTGCAGCTGCCAGCTGCCACTGCCACAGCCTCTGTCCCACTCAGCCACTGGGACTGTGCAGCCTTGCATCTTCGCCCCTCCTACCTTCTACTGTTGTAGGTTGATTAATTACTTCTCTCTGAGTTGTAGTGCTTCTGTTCGTCTACATCCCAAGTGACTTTCCTTGCTGCTTGCTCTGTGTTTCTGTCACAATTTTGATTTGGTCACAAGAGAGATGAACAAAGCCTCTATTATCCCTGCCATTTTTTTCAGATGTCACAGATTTTTCTTTTAGTCTGTGCTCATCTTTTCATTCTCTTAATAGTGTTTTGCAAAGCAGAAGTTTTGTTTGTTTGTTTGTTTGTTTGTTTAAGTCCATCTTTTCTCTCTTTTTTTTTTATGAGTTGTGTTTTTGGAGTTCTGGGTATGAGGTCATCTCCAAACCCAAGGTCTTCTAGATTTTCTTCTATGCTATCTTCTAGAAGTTTTATAGTTTTGCCTTTTACATTTAAGCCTATGATCCACTTTGAACTAATTTTTATGAGGTGTGTAAGGCCTGTGTCTAGGTTCATTTTTTTGCATGTGGATGTCCAATTGTTTTAGGACCATTTGTTGAAAAAGTTATTATTTTTCCATTGAATTGCCTTTGCTTCTTTGTCAAAGATAAATCAACTATATTTTTGTGAGTGTATTTCTGAGTTTTCTATTCTGTTTCACTGCTCTGTGGGTCTATTCTTTTGCCAAAACCATACTGTCTTGATTACCATAGCTTTAGAGTAAGTCTTGAAGTCTGGTAACATCAGTCCTTGGATTGTCAGTACCTTCAAAAATGTGTTGGCTATTCTGGGTCTTTTGCCTTTCCACATAAAATTTAGGATCAACTTGTCAATATCCACAAAATAACTAGCTGGGATTTTTATTGTATTGAATATATAGATTAAGTAGCATACAAATTGATATTCCAATCAATTTCTTATAGTATCATCAGCATTGGTTTTCATCACTTATTTTTATTTTTGATAATTTTACAGTTATTTTTATATGTGTATACAGTTGCATTTCCTCTTTTATATATTTTTATTCATATTTTTTGGTCATTTATCTGTTAGAGATTTAAAGTACTTTTCTTATTTGTATCTATGAATTACATATATAACAAAAAGTTGGCTACTGCCTTCTAATTTTGCTCAAAGATTTCCAAGTTTGTTATTTACCTCTCAATTTTTTATTTTTCATATTTTAATTATAGTTAAATTACATGTGATCATATAAACCATATATTTATATAATTTAATATTTATTTATATTTTCTTCTAGTATACTGTGACTATTAATGTTTTTAAATTATGGTAAGAAAAACATATAACATAAAATTTACCATCTTAATCATTTCCATGGCTGTATATTTTGAAATAAATATATTTGTGAGGGTTTAAATTATTCCATTTAAAATTTTTATTTTTAGTAATAATTTTACAATATATGTATATATCAAATCATTACATTGTGTGTCTTAAAGTAATACAATATTATATGTCAATTATATCTCGATAAACCTTGAAATTTTTTATTGTATAAATAGTGAATTAATTGTACCAACTCCATTCATTCAATAGACAATTTGATCTAAGCATTTACTATGATAAGCAATGATAAAAGTTTAAATGATAGTCTTACAGTCTAGTAGAGGGGATAAATAATTTCAGGATTATATGATAACTGCAGTGATAGAGGCATGCATAGTATACTATAGGTACATTTATTCAACATATACTTTAGTGACAACTAGGCTCCATATATTCAACAGAGAACCAACAGTCATGGTCCCTGTTTTGGAGAGAGAGAGAGAGGGCACTCAAATAGAGTATACAGATCAATGTATTGTGTGATTTATTTATTTATTATGTGATGATTATCATAAGAGAGAAAGCATGGGCTGCCATGGGAACACAGAAGAGATTCATCTAAATCAAATCAAACAGGCTTTTTTCCTCTCTGGCTGCATGTGGATCAACCACCATCATGAAGAACACAATAACTGTCTGGACCAACCGACAACTCCAACAAAAACAAATGGTCATTGACGTCCTTTACCCTGAGAAGGCAACAGTACCTAAGGCAGATATTTGGAGAAAACTAGTTAAAATGTACAAGAGCACACCAGATGTCATCTTTGTATTTGGATTCAGAAACCATTTTGGTGATGGCAAGACAACTGGCTTCAGCAGAGTTTACAATTCCTTGGATTACACACACACACACACACACACACACACACACACACACACACACAAAACGCAGACATAGATTAGCTAGAGATGGCCTGTATGAGAAGAAACAGACCTCAAGAAAACAAAAAGGAATGTAAGAACAAAATGAAGAAAGTCAGGGGGACTGCAAAGGCCAATGTTGGTGGTGGCAAAAAGTGAGCTAGAGATTGGACAACAGAAGGAGCAAATATTCTGCAGTGACTTTAAAAAGAAAAATCTTTTTCAAATTTAAATAAATAAATAAAAACCTTTTGAAAATTTTAAATAAATTTTTAAAAAATTTTAAATAAAAACCTTTTGAAAATTCTTTTTAAAATTTAAATAGATAGATGATAGATGATAGATAGATAGATAGATAGATAGATAGATAGATAGATAGATAGATTAAAAACAGGAGTCAGAAAGGCTTCCAGAGAAAGTACTGAAGTTTTGAAGAACAGGTAGATATGAGTTGGGGAACAACTATGTCAAGAGCATATGCACCAAGGCACAGGGATGTGAGTGATCAAGATGTATATTACTTATTAAAAAATGTTTTTTATAGCCATAGGAAAGTATGCTACTGTAGTTAATTGATGATAAATGATTCTAAAAATGTAGTCAGGAGCCAGAACATAGTATCTTTTATGCTAAATTCTAGTGTCACTTCCTGAATAATCTTTCCCTTTCACATAAAAATAAGAATGTTTATTGAGCACTTACTATGTGTCAGTCTCTGTTCTAAGTGCTTTACATATATTAATTCATCTAATGGAAACACAGAAAATTTAAACAATTTGTTCCTAGTCACACAGCTGTATTTAAACTCAGGCAGTCTAACTCCAGAGACCAAACAATTAACCATTCAGCCTCTCATTAGAATGAGTACTTCAACTATTTAAAACAATTTTTTTAAGGTTATTTAGAGGCTATAGATGCTATACTATATTTCTTTCTATTTATTCTTATTCCAGAATCATGTTGCTTAAAATGTGCTTTTTAATGTTTTCATATCTGAAGATAGTTTGTGCCTTGACTATTTCCTTTTTCAGATTTTTTGGTAATTATTGCCTATTTATTCTTTAAGTGAACTTTCACAATAATTTTGTTTAAAATTTGGGATTAGAGTTTTGGGTTAAAAGTGTATTAAATTTATAAACTAAAAAGGAAAGTATTCAGTGTTTAAACCTAAAAAGTGCTATATATTTCTTAATTCATTCTTTCAAATTTATTAATAAATTTTTATACTTTTCTTAAAATAAGTAACATTTAATAAGATTTTTCTTAGGTGTGTTGTAATTTTTGTGAAAGTGTGATATCATATGATATTTCCTAATTCTTTATTATTGGCTTGTAGGAATGCTGTTTATTTGCATATAAGATTGTTTTCCTGAAATGTGAAATAATAAAAACTCAAAAACTATAAAAATAGAAAAGGCATATACTGTAGGTAATAATGTTCAAAATGTTCAGAAAAGATTTGGATCAATATGAAAGGCTACAAAGAAAATATGAAATTTTTTTATTCATTGCTTATATGTTTAGTTACACATCAAACAATTATGACTGGTACATTTTTATCTAATTTTTCCCATAATAAGAGAATAAAACATGTTAGTGGCTGAAACAGAGCCACCCCCCTCAAATTACATTGCTCTCCATGACCCATCCTGAGTCTCACAGTTCAAGCTAATCATTGACAGAGCTTTACAATCGCAAGCTCTTACTGAAGCCTTGATAAGACAGTCGAGCAGTTAGTGGCAAATGAAGCCAGGCTGTGCGGCAGGATCTCCAGGGAATGAATGGATTTTCTACAGTACCAATGAAAGAAACATACGCTATAGGAAGACAATGTCCAACGCGGGACTGCAAAGATTTGTCATCCTGTCAGCATTTATTCTCCTACGAGCTGTTACTGGATTCTCTGGAGACGGAAGAGCTATATGGTCTAAAAATCCTAATTATAGTCCGGTAAATGAAAGTCAGCTGTTTCTCTACGACACTTTTCCTAAAAACTTTTTCTGGGGCGTTGGGACTGGAGCATTTCAAGTGGAAGGGAATTGGAAGACAGATGGTAAAGGTCCCTCTATATGGGATCATTTCATACATACACACCTTAAAAATGTCAACAACACAAATAGTTCCAGTGACAGTTACGTTTTTCTGGAAAAAGACTTATCAGCTTTGGATTTTATAGGAGTTTCGTTTTATCAGTTTTCAATTTCCTGGCCAAGGCTCTTCCCCGATGGAACAGTAGCAGTCGTCAACGCAAAAGGTCTTCAGTACTATAATACTCTTCTGGACGCTCTAATACTTAGAAACATTGAACCTATAGTTACTTTATACCACTGGGATTTGCCTTTGGCACTGCAAGAAAAATATGGGGGGTGGAAAAATGAAACCATAATAGATATCTTCAATGACTATGCCACATACTGTTTCCAGATGTTTGGGGATCGTGTCAAATATTGGATTACAATTCACAACCCATATCTAGTTGCTTGGCATGGGTATGGGACAGGTATGCATGCCCCTGGAGAGAAAGGAAGTTTAGCAGCTATCTACGCTGTGGGACACAACCTGATCAAGGTACTGTACAACGGGCTTCATATAATAGCTTCAGAATATAAGGTAGAGTTTAAAAGGTAGACTAAGAAATGTATCTTCTGTTTAAATAATTCTCTTTATTGAAATAAACAACTAATTTTTGTCTAACTCACAAGTTCTATCCTCAAATTTTATATTTAAAGTATTTTGTTTTATTTACTAAGCTATCACTAATATATTAGTCCAATTATCCTCCTTAAAAATTGTACTTTTTAAATTATTTAACTATTTTAAAATCTATAATTAGACATTAAAGTATGAGAATATGAGTTTACTTTCATTCTGTGGAAAACCAGTACTTTACAAATTTAATTGGTGAAAACTTTTTATTATAACATGTAACCATTTCAGAATTATATTAAGACATGACCATTTCAAAAATGTATTTGTTGTTACTATTCCTATTCTTAGTGGTACTTAGCTACAGTAAACTAAATAAATGTTAGCTAACTGATACATACTAAATACAGGAATTGAAATAAACATACTCCACATTGTTTTATTTGTTACATAGCAGAAAAGATAAGATTAATTGTTCTAGGAGTTACACTAGTAATATAAAAACTGGGAAAAATAAACTCTACTGTTTTAAAGCAGTATAGTTCAAAAGCTAGAGTTTATGTTAGGATATGTTAAAAATATTAAACAATAGTAAAAATGTAAGCAAAATAATAGTTAATATTTCTTGAGTATTACTATGTGCCACAGACTACAGTAAGCATTTTTGCATGCATTATCACATTTAATTCTCATGATGACCTTATGAACTAGGTCCTATTATTGTCCTCATTTTAAAGATGAGAAACTGAAGCTTAGTAAGATTAAATAACGTGCCCAAGTTAAGAGTAAAATGCAGCTGTTGTGAACATGGGCTTTATAAATGACAACAAAATTAAACATTAAATGTCTTTATTAAGAATGTTTTGAAAAGAGGAAGCAATCTTTGGGGAACTTTCAAGAGAGTTTGCCTCACATTGAGGCTAATATCTTTAATCAGATTTAACTTTTTGAGTCAGCTAGTTTACTTGGGAAAAATAAATTACTCTAGACACCTGTTACATTTTTTAAATGAGAAAACTCTTAGTGGGCTTTTATTATGTGCTAAGAGAAGAAATCTAATTTTTAATAATCAAATGTTAAATATATAGAAAGATAAAAAAGTATAGAAACATAAAATTACTCCATTTCTAAATTTACACATAAAAAAATATCCGCTACCCTTCTTTTCTTTGTGAACTTTCTGGATTATTATCATTGTGCATTGTACTATGATTCATCATATCTGCCTTTGCGGTAAACAGATTGCATTATAATTTTAAGGTCATTTATGTATCTTTTAATAGAGTTGTATATAAAACATATTAATGTGTAGGTATACCGTGATTTGAGAAATAAAACCTTAAAGGGAAAGAAACTTATAGTTATTAACTATGAAGATTATGCATATATAAGTTAGAAAACTATTCATTTTATCTAGTTCGTTTAATTATTAAAACAATACATGCTTGTGTAAATTGAGAAACATCAATTTATACCAAAGGATATACAGTGAATAAAGTGAAATTCCTCTCCCCTTTTCACCTGACAATCCCAGCCTCGAGGAAACTACTGTTAATAGTTTCTTATAGTCTTTTAAAACTTTTCTATACAAATACATATAAATAATATGTTTATTTAACCTTTTTATTTTTTAAAAAAAGTCTAAATTGTTGAAAAGTTTTGGGTTACCTGAAAAGAGTGTTATCAATTAGAATTGTCATGAAAAATATGTTTAAGTGGTTAATTTAAAGCCTTAAAACTGGCAAATAGATTTTTAAAATACACAGGAAAAAGTAGTAAAAAAAAAAAAAAGACATTGTTTCCAAACAGCATGTAAAATGCTATATTTTCAGATACTTTTAATTTTCCTCTAATTTGAGAAAAACTCTGCCTTAATACAAAATTAAGCACTCTGATAGTGAGATAAACTTTTCTTTAAACTGAAGGGTTATATATTTAAATTGTTGTGTTTTCCAAATAATTTCTTCTATCTCTTTAAAATTTCCAAATCACTAACCAGTGACTTACAGCATCAGAGAAAAATCTTGCAATGGTTTGAGAGCCTGAGGTGAACTTGTTTTTCCCACTTATGCCCTCTCTGCCTTTCCTTCAACAATAGAAAAAGATTAATTTAATTTTTAAAATTTTTATTATTAGTTTCAAGTATACAGTAGATTGTTTAGACATTTGTATAGTTTATAAAACGATCCCTTTAGTTAACTGCATTCCTTATGCTGTGCTCCTCACCCCCGTGACCATCTATCAACTACTAATTTGTTCTTCTTTAACCTTTCACCCCTTTCTTCAACACCCCCAGTGCTCCTCCCCTCTGGCCATCACCAAATTGTCCTCTATAGTCATGAGTCTGTTTTTGATTAGTTTGTTCTTTTTGTTCCTTAGATTCGACATATAAGTGAAATCATATGGTATTTATATTTCTCTATCTGACTTATTTCACTCAGCATAATAACTTCTAGGTCCATCCATGTCATTGCAAATGGTAGGATTTTATTTTTTTAATGGCTGAGTAATATTCCATTGTATATATGAACCACTTTATCTATCTATAATTTTGCAACAACCTTGAAAGGTAGCTATTATTTTCTCCATTTTACAGAATGATATTTTTAACAGGCATCATGTCGCTCCCTGTTTGTGACTCCCCAAAGCTTTTGGAATAAAGTCCCAATTTTTCATCAAAATCTTCAAGATGCAACCTGGCTTCCATTCCAGCCTCCTTCCTGGCCACTCATTCCCATCACTAATGCCAAGCCCTTGTACCTCACATTCCACTATAATGCACTACTAGCACTATCCTGATTTTACCTTACTATTCCTCTCCACTCCACCTCTACTAGTGCTCTATCCAGCTAGAATGTCTTTCTTATTCCCTGCTTTGTTTATATAATATTCTCCAAGACTCATTTTAGGCAGTCACCACCTGTAAGTTATTATTGACCTGTCAGAGTTAGTGACCCCACTGAGGCCTCTGATAATAAGAGGTGCATAGTATTCATACCATATGTTACTTTTCTGTATCCCCAACTAGATAGAGTTCCTTGAAAGGAAAGGCTATTTTTTTTATTTGTCTTTATGTTTTCATAAAGACACCTTGCACAGAATATTAGGTACAATGCTAGGTATAAATGTTTGTAGAATGAGTGGTTTAGAATTTCTATCTTAAACCTGTAATCAAAGACCCAATCTCAAGTTCAAAATTTATATTTCATTACATTATTACTAATTTCTGAAATTGCCTATATTAATCTAGTGATGTATTAGTCAGGGCTATTTTGACTGCAAATGACAGAACCCTAATTCAAGTTAGCTTAAGCAAAAATGAGCAATTTCCTGGCTCAGTAACCAAATCACAGGGATGAATTGCATTATAATTTCAAGGTCATTTACATATCTTTGAGTAAATTTGTATAGTTAGTAACCCAGTACCCAGGACACTCTCAGAAGCCCTTTGTCCTGGTCTTTCATATCCATTTCTTCTCGTGGGTTGGCCTCATTCTCTCCTTTATGGAGGAAAGATTTCTCTCTCTTAAATTCAGTGTTTTCAATTCCAAGCTGTTTGGCCTATGCTTTTATCCCTCAGATTAGCAAAGCCCCAAAATTCCACATTAGCAAAGGCAGTAATGGAATCTGTTTCATTTTATTTTTAGATCAATAAATATGCATAATTTAGATTTGTAGATTTCTTCCCTGCTAAAAATGTAACATTTCCAAGCCTGAGTAAACATGCACAGAGGGTGGGGAAGATGAGTTTGCTTGAGATAATAGCTTATTCATTTTATTACTCCACTAAATACTGCCAGCTTTCATGATAGTTTTGATGATTTCATGGCTTCAAATTGTCTTTCATAGACATATACTGTTTACATAATACCAGGATTTCTCAAACTCGGCACTACTGACATTTGGAGCCATATAATTCTTTGTTGGGGTGGGCTGCCTTGTACATTGTAGGATATTTAGCACACTCTACCCACTAGATTCCAGTAGTACTCCTGTTCCCAGAATTATGACAACCAAAAATGTCTCTAGACATTGCCATATGTGCCCTGGGTTGGCAGAACTCCTGTCTTCCCTCCCTTAAGAACCACTGACTTGTACCTATAGTAGACAACTAATTAAAGGCACAAAGCATAAAGAGCAAGGACATTGAAATATAGCCAGTATGAGGGTTATAAAAAATGATAATAATCTACAAAATTGTCTCAAGGAGATTTTTACCATGCATGCAAAATTCGCAGTTCATTTATAAAATACCAAGTTGTTTTAGAAGAAGAAACATTAAGGGAGAAAATAATGATGAGTAGATCTAGTTTGACTTTTCACATATTTGGAATAAAGACTATCCCTATTGGCTCATGTTATTTGTGAAATTCTTGAAAGAGCTGCCCCAAACTATTTCTCTTATATATGTAGTTATTTATGAACAAGTCACTAAACTTACTTTTTGAAAGCTTGTACTTCTTTAAAAGCAAAATTTAAGAATAAAGCAAAATGTTATGTAAATAATTTTTATCCATTTTGATGCCATAACATCACATTCCACAAAACCACAAAATTTAGTTTTTTGTGTATCACTTCATGTTGGCTTATTTGTTTGCATATCTAAGTACCACATGTACTATTATTTATTAAAACATTTTTTATACAATGTTTGTTTTGAAAGGAAACTTTATATACTACTATACATGAGACCAGTATTTTCTAATACCCTTAAAATAAATATGTAACATTTAAATTTTTTTAAATTTCATTTTTGTTACATCTAATGTCATCTTTCATACAAAAAAGAGATAGATGTACCAGACTTGGAAACTACTGCAGAATGAGTACATTTTATTCTGAATTTTAGTTTACATTTTGTCCTAAAAACAAACACAGGATATTGTTTTAAAATGTGTCATAAAATGATTATTCATGTATAATTAAAATAATTTAAATAATACAATAGTGTTTTTTAAATGAGAAAATGCAAATATTTGTTTGTATGAGTATTTTAAATATTCATAATTTTTTTTCTGAATATTTTAAATAAACTTGATAATCTTTAATCAGACATATAAATAAATACATGTCAACTTTTTTGTATAGTACACATACATGATGAAAGGATTTTTTTAATTCTTTAGGAATTCAAAAGATTGCTTAATACCGTGAAAGAGGCTTTCAGAACAAGAAATATTGGGAAACACTGATCTAGGTCAAGGGCTTACCAACTTGTTCCTGAGGCTGGGATATTTATTTCTTTTCTATGTTTCCACCTCTTTGAGAAACTTTATCTTAGCATTTCTTGGCATCATTCCCTCAGAGAAGCTCAAACAGGGGCATGTGTTAGATATTCATAAATACCTCAACTGATTATTTTCTATTTAAAGATCTGTCTTGTTCCAGAAAAGATTTAAATTTTCAGTTGAACAGAAGTGGATTTCAGACATACACATACCTCAACATATAATCTGACAGAAACATATAGTCTTTTCAGGATGTGCAACTCAATTATGTATGCCTATTTCTATAAAATATTTTACATTTAAAAAGCCCGTTTTGAGACAAGCTGAAGAATGTCAATGACTCTTAAAGCTGAGTGATGTGTTCATGAGGGTTCACTATATTATTCCTTAGATTTTTGTGTATTATGACAATTTCTACTATTAAAAAAATAAAATAGTAGAGTATTTTATATTTTTAAATAAAAGAAAATAAAACTATCACCTGTATATAGTACGCTTCTTAAAGGCTCTGTCAAAATTCTTAACCAAAATTTAGTACAAAAACTGCAAAAACGGCTGTGAAAAAAAGCCACCATTTACATAATTAATAGCTAAGACTTCTTTGCCAGCAGACTACTGCAACTGCTTTCTTGAACAAGAAGGCTGCAGTGTTTCATGGGCACATTTTTATAAATTAAATGTCATTTTTAAACCTCTTCTGCCCACCCCCTCACTAATGTCTTGAAGACTAAATATAATATTTTGAAATGGAAACACTAGCAGAAGCCTTTTTTAGTTTGTCTTGGTTAGATAGAAGCAAAATCTTCAAAAATCATTTAAAATGGGTTTTTTTTTCCATAAAATAAAGGAATTTCTTTAAACTCCTTTGTTAGAGTTGGGTTGCAAGTTAATAACATACCATATTTTTGCTAAATGTGGTAGCTAAAAATCTAGCCCAAGCTTTTTTGTCAATGAAGGACAGAAAAAAAGAAGGTTAACAAACAAAAACCTTGTTATTTGCTACTTTTTACCACCTTCCCCTCCCACAAACACACACACACAAAAATAAAGGAAAAAAAGAAATGGAGAGAAGAAAAACAAATATTAATTCTTAATTCTTAATTCTTAAAGTGGAGGATTGAGATAATTATTACAGATAACTTTCTGACATTCTATAATACTATTCTTAATTATTATTATTGTAAAATATTTTATTGCATACTGACAGAAGTGTCAGAAACTGTGTTTTAAGTGCTTTTCATACATTATCTCAATTCTGACATAAACCCTGCCAAGTAACTATTTTTATAGTCATTTACAGTTTATAAAAACTGAAGCCCAGAGAAATTTGCCTGAGGTTATACAGGTGTATATGTGGGTCTTTTACTCCTAATAAGTATCAGAGCCAAAATTCAAATGTCATCTGTTTAAATTCAAGCTAGAAAGTTTGAGGACATGAATTAGCTACCTAGCTTCAATGAAAAAGAAAAATGTACAGCTTGATACTCATGGCAGCCCCTTGTATTGATACTAACTCAACAGATATTTGCCTTCATTTTGCCCATTTAAATACCAAAACAATTGTCTACATGCTTTATTTGTCCACAGAGAAATCTATGAACAATTTATCCCTTATTCAAACATTAACCATGAGGCTTTTCATTTCTTCCTATGATTTTAATTTTATTTGCTCAAACTTTAGTGTTCCATTAAAGTGATGTTAAATTACATGAGTGCCATTGGCAATACCATGTAAAATATAAGTAAGTGTTAACACAATTGTTCATTTAATTAATGCATAGTACCTATATTATAATACCAACCCATCTCCATTAGGATCTAAGATGCCGCTAAAAAATATAGGAAGTAATGATCAAACAAGTTAAAACTAGCATTCGTACAGATGTTTCTAATCAAATTTGAATAAAAGATGGAAACCACTTGCAGATAAGAATCGCTGAAGATAGTTTCTATAACCAGAATACCATTGTTGGAAAAAAAAAACTATTTGTAGACAACAACTGGTATCTAAAACCTTCAAGAGAGCAATATTTACTTTTTCTAATCATTAAGTAGAAAAAGTTACACTTCAGTGAATGATTAACAAGAGTTTAAATAAATGTAATTATAAACGTTCGGAGAATAACATTGTGGTCATGTTTAAACAGCTTGATTTGATATGAATACTCTCATACATGGAAAATTAGGTCCAACTGGAGATCAGAAAATATTGAATAATGAAAACAATACTAGATATGATGAACCTATGAACTGAGAAAAACTATATTAGTTTATAGTATAAAATAAATCATTTAATTGCATATAAAAATCTTACTGACAAAACTTAACATTAGAAAATAGTCTATGTTAAAAGAAAAAAAGTATATATAATTAAAACTAATGAACATTAATAATAATTCTGTTGCTGAACAGTAGTAAAGATGCTATGAATAGATTAGCTTTTAACTTACTGACCAGTAATGAGTGAATCACAAAAGTAATTAAAGTGCTTCTTGGATGATCTAGTAGTGCTACTTGAAAATTTGAGGTACGGGAGTGCCTTGAGGTTGACGAAAACCAGGATCTTTTAGTATTTGAGGAAGTACATGGGTTGGTTCTTCATAGAATTGTATCTTTACCACAGATTATGTGACTGAGTCTTAAAAAAAAAGGGCTGGGGTTTATTGTTAACAGTTCTTCTTTCATGTTAACTGTATAAGCATTGTATGTTTCCTTCTTTTACCTTTAAATATCTACATATTGTTATGGAGTAAAAAAAACATTCTTTATATATAATCCAGAGTAACAATTTTTTGCTTTTTTTTTTTCCTTTGAGATTTCTGGAACTTTGGAGAAACCAAAGAGTGATAGCATGCAGCAATTAAATTCACTGACAAAAACTATCTGTTTTAACCAATTCTCTTGACTTTTTTAAATTACAAAAATAATGCATTTTTACTGCAAAACATTCAAACAATACATAATGAAATAAAGTTAAAAACAAAGTCTTCTTTTTTCCTTACTCCCTAACTTCATACCCCGGAAGTAATGACTGCTAGCAGCTTGTTCAATGCCCAAATATTTGTCTATGTATATATATTGAAACAGTAAAAAAATTTTAATTTGAATCATATTTTTACATTGTTATGGTTATCATTTGGATTAACTAAAACATAAAATTATACTGATTTTATTCTATTTTCTTTTGTACTTCCCTCTCTTGAGGTCATAGGTTATCTTAAGGTAGAAGCTATCATGTTACTCTTTTTTTGAAATGACTACCATAGTGCCTTTTATTTGTTAAATAAGTGTTTTATAGACCTGAATTTAAGGAAACAATCAATGTAAATGAATGAAGAATAAAAAAAAAAGATAAACTAATAGCTGTGGGTTTAAGGGAACTTAGATAAATAAAAATAATTTATTCTAAACTTACTTTTGATGCTGTATATAGTTTCTGCAAGGAAAAATGTTAGACAAAACAAAAGGTAATACAGATTAATTCTCTGTGTGATTGGGTACTGAGGCAATGCTCCCATGGGTGAGCTGGGATAAAGGCATAATCAAATTATGACTTTTAGACTTCTTTCTTTAGTTTGTTCCTAGCACCTAAATATTGTCGTACTGCTTTCTTAGTCAATTGGCCCTTGCTTCTGTGCCATAGCTGTTAAATACCCCTTGCTTTCTCATACCCTGTTCAATCACATTTGGGTCTAAAATATAAAAGTCTGTTTCAAAGACACAACGACAGTGAACTAGAAGGCTGAAATACTTAGTTCTAAATTCTAGCTTTGCCACTAACTGGAACTTCAGGCAGGCTATTTCTTTTGGGGGCTTCAGCTTCTTTAGAAGAGAAAAAAATTTTAATTGAACCAAATGACCTTTAAGGTTCATCCTTAAATTAGCAGACAAGAACACATAATTTGGAGCAGGACAACCTGGGCTTGACTTAGCTCATGAAAATAGACAAGTTACTCTCCATCCGTTGGTTTCCTCTCCTCTAAAATGGCAATGATAACAATACCTACCTCAAGAAATTTAAATGAGGATCATATGAGATAGTACATGGAAAGCACTTAGAACAGTGCCTGGCACATTTGGCACTAGATACATATAAGTTCCTATTATTACTTATTGTATTAACCTCCTATGGTTCTTTAATCGCTATTCTGTTACATTTTATCATGAAAGTTACTCATCTTTAAAAACCATTTAATTGTGACTTGTTTGAAGGTGGTGCTGTGTTAAACACTGTGAAAGAATGGCATCCCTGTCCTCTCAGACTAACACTGACAATGGTGTAAAGATCACATTTTCAGTCAAGACAGTCAAGTCTAGAAATAAGGAATTTATTTAGCCTCTGATAACAATGAGGATAGTACCCAAAGACAATATTGCTGGTTCTAGGAAAGAGGCACAGGGAATTACACATAAATGTTACATGCCATGCTAGGCATTTGGACAACTACATGGTTTTTTGAATATACCATATTTGCTGACAGGTCTTCCAGGATCTTTCTAGATGATCCTGAATTCCAGATACATAGCATGCAAGAGTGGTACCCTCATTCTAGAATTTTTTTAATAACGAAGTATAGCAGAAAGAAAATATAATGTTAAAACAGTATGTTATGGTTCATACCTCATGGCCTTTCCCCAACAGCTTCAAAATTTAGAACTGGTGAACATACAGAAAGCAGGATGGTTTAATAAAGTGATCAGGGAAACCTGGATTCAAATCCTAGCTCTACCACTATCCAGCCTCTGCAACTTCAGTTTCTTCTCTAAAATGGAAAAAATAAAATCCGCCTTGCAGAGGCTGTATTATCAAAAATAAATGTCAGGTGACCAACAACCTAGCTGATGTTTAGTGGGCGTTCGTTCAACAAGTATCCTATGCCAGGCTTTTTCCCTGAACATCTGTATGCCCTGAACATCTGTATGTACAACTATGAACAAAATATAGTCCCTGCACTCAAGAAGCTCAATGGCCAGGAATAGACTTATGTCACATGGGCCTGAGACACAATATGGGAGCCCTCCTCAGAAAAAAAAATGTAAAATTATAAACACAAAGTTCATACAACAGTGAATATTTATTTGGAATGAAAAAAATATAACAAATTATTGCTGCCTTGGAGATTCATATCCCTTTTTTTACTGAGGTCTCTAGGGAATTTATCAGAAATATTTACCTAGAAATGCTTCCAATCACAACCTGGCTCCCAACACACCTAGAACATTTTATAGGGACCCATGCAGGTAGAGCCCCTGAAGCTTTGCCTTCCTTAGGTTCCTGGTAAATCTGCCTTTGTTGTAAGCCCTATAATGGCAGGTCTTATTTCTGCTATTGTAATAATTATATTATTTATAATTTCTAGAGTGGTTTCTATATTGACTACCTTTGATTCTCATTCCTAAAAGGGTTATTATTACTAATTTAGTAATAACAGCTTAAAATATCATTCCACCCTCTGCAAAATTAGCATGAAGATGTTCTCCCTGGGCAAGGAACTTGAACTTTAGTAAAGCATCAATTAACTAATTTTGATTTCTTCTAAGTTCCCTTCTATATCTGAGATGCTTCATTAATTAATTATGAACTTTATATTAGACCTTTTTCCCTTTGTGTTTCCAGGTTTAGATTCTGGCTCAGGCATTCATTTAATTTAATAATATTATTGGAAATTAGAATCTATAATAATAATTGGACCACTTTTTTGAAGAAACAATACATTAGAGTTTAATTTTTATGTGATTCCTACGGAGAAATTCTAAAACTACACAAACTGAAAACAATCAACAAGTTATTAAAATTATTTGAAAACAATTGAAAAGTAAGTAGGAGAAAAATTCACTAAAATGAATTTTAATATGATTATTACTGAGTTATTTAAACTATAGAAAACATGAATTTGGACAATTAAAAAGAGTATAGGTAAATATTTGCTTTATGAAAGGTGTAACTATGTTAATATTTAAATTCTCTCAAGAATAATGAGCGTAAGATACAGTTTCCAAGAGTGTTTTGGTATTATCCAAAAAACTTAAGAAAATAACAGTCACATTATACGTTTTAAAGAAATATTAGTCTTTTTTTTTTTTTAGCAATAAACAGTTAAGTTCACATACCTTAAGCACCCAATCAATATTTGTGGAATGAATGAACAAATATTGAATAATCTGGGAAAGCAGCAATTGTAATTAGTAGAAAATAACACAAATATAAAGAAGTGCCAAGTAGATGAAAAAATGAATCAAACTGAAATTAACACCAGTCCAAATGGACAATGAATAAAACTCAATCATCTGTAAAAAAATAAGTGAACAAACATGTTAGCCATGAAATTCAAGTGGGAAATTCAAGTGGGAAGAGAAAACTATCTGCAGAACACTTTTCATGCCCACACAGATTTCCCACTGTTGTTTTCCATAGCAAGTTAAAATATTTTCAGCTTGCTCTTTCAAAGTACTTCAAATTTACATTTGTGTAGTATTCATAGGGTCTCCACGTATATTACCTTATTTCATCCTCACCACAATACTCTAGAGTGTTTGTTTTTAGCTTAGTATGATGGAAGAGGGAACCTAGGCTGCTGAGAGAGACATGATTTATCCAAGACCATAAAGCTAATTAGTAGTAGGGCCAGTACTAGAGGTTGGATGGTCCTGCTTTCAAGATCCAGGTCTGTCCCCTATGGTACCATGTAGGTGAGTAGCACCTTTATATCATTCTTGATAACCATTTATCCCTAAAAAGAGCCATCAATGTATCAAAGCAGATTGTCAAGAACACCAAAGGACAAAATGTACTGGAAAGCAATATGTAAAATAACTTTAAAAATACTTAGTCATTTCTGGGATTAACAAAATAAATCAAACAAATTAAAAGTTATATGCCTAAAGTTAGTTATTATATCATTATTTATGACAGGAAAAGGGGAAGGAAGAGAGGAAGGAAGGAAGGAAGGAAGGAAGGAAGGAAGGAAGGAAGGAAGGAAGGAAGGAAAGAAGGAAGAAAGGAAGGAAGGAAGGAAGAGCTAATTTCTATCAAAAGAGAGAGATGACTATATCATATTTCATCAAATTGGTGAATTATTATACTGTTAAAGAGAATTAGGAAGACTAAAACAACATGCAAAATATTCAAAGTAATTTGAGCTGGGAAATATATTTGGAAAAGCTGTGTTATGGAGTTTTAAAGTAAATATTCTTTCACATGAAACTATTTCAGCCAAAATGTGACTAAAATCATGCACAGATTTGACAAACAATTGTGCATTCCTTAAATACAGACACATATAATATGGTAAGTTTGCTCATCTGTCTTAAACCCATGCCTTCCACAGTACCCCCTTCCACCAGTGTCCTGCTATGTCTTCCTGACCTCTAACCCCTTCTTCATCTTTGTTCCTAAAGTTTGCCAGCTATCTTATTTGCTTCCTATCATCCACAGAACTTATCTGGGGCTGGATATCCAGGGGCATCAAAGACTACATTAGACTAACAGCCGTCTCTCAATGACATGAAGCCCCTGATAGCTGGCTCAAAAAAGAAAAAGCTGCTGACTTCCCCTTTAAGCTGCTAAATCTAAAGAACAAAGGTTGAAGCTCCCTTAAATCAATCATTCCAAAGGTAGATGGCCTTGTATAGATAAAGGGTAACCTTGGAAAATCACAGAATGACTATTGTGCAAGGTTGCGGGGCCCAGGTTGCACTCCCCTACAAATACTATTTTAGTTTTCTCAACAGACCTCTTTTATGAGCATCAGAACAAGGGACATATGTAGATACTGCTGTTTCATCAAGATTTATGTCAAACTCACAATCTCTGAGCAATATTTTTTACCTTATTACTTGGCAAATGGGATCAAGTAATAACTATAAACGGCACAAAGAACTCCCTCACATTCTCTACATGAGAATGAAGAGGCTATCTTTAGCTCAGAGAAAAGATAACCCTAGATACTTTGATAACCTATGCAAATAGCGGCAAAGGTGAAAGAAACACTATCGAACATGAAGGTCACCTTGAAGCATGATAATAAATTCATATATATATATATATATATATATATATATATACACACATATATATATGTATATATGACACATATACATACTTGCTTAGAAAGATATTACAAAGGTACATGTCTGTTGTCTTCTAAGCTGTTCAATTTCTCATTAAAACACTGATGCAACCAAGATTTTATCACAGCTTTCATATAATTGCTGAAATATGCAGTAGAACATCTATTTTAAAGAAACTCTCCCTTTCTTTTTCCTATTAGGTCTGCTTCATTGTATTAGAATTGGTTTAATAAATTTATACTGATTCTCTCTCACTACTCCTTTACTGTCTGATGGCATCATGTTTGCAAAGCAGCTAGTTTCTTGCTCAGAATCTTACATGTATTCAGAGCTCTACAGTTTACACATCAGCGGTGCACAAGGACTCTATAGAGACGCACTGATGATCACTGAGGCATTTGTGGATGAAAGCACTGAGTTTACCAAGGGATTAAGTGACTGATTAGAATAAAGCGAAGAATGCCTTCTTTGAATTCTAGTAATGCATGACTGCTTTTGTTTCAAAACAGGGGGAAAAAAGGCAATTCTCAATACTTTACATTGTGATTCCAGGCCCAGAAAATCCCAGAGAGAGCAACTGAGACCACTTGAGGTGAAGTCTGTCCCCAGCTCCCCTGTAATTCTTTCCAGAAGCTGCAACTTCAAGAAGCAGGGAGAAGGCTACAGCCTGAAAAACTTCTCTGAGAGGAGAGAATTATTAGGGATCCTTGGGAACATTTGGGTGCTAAATGGTTCCAAGATCTTCCAATGAAAACCAAGTAAGATCAGGTGGACAGAGGTGATACTCAAGGCATCTATTTCAGAAAAATCTTTCAGGGGATGATTTAAATTAACTCTTCTTTCATAAAGCAAAGAGGCATCAGTTTTGGACTCTTTACCCCTTACATTAATCCCTATCTTCCCCAACCCTACCAGGATTTATGGAACATTTTTAATGTCCACAGGGCCTATTAGTCTTGACCCATCGCGTATATTTGATTGTTCTTGACCTATAAAAAGGTACTTTCAGATAATTTGATCATACGTCAACTGTAACTGAAAAATTAAAAAAATGATTTAAAAAACAGATAATTCAACCCAATATAAGACATCTCTAATGAGCAAAAGGACAGTTAAAGAACAAAACTGAAAGCAGACTTTGTGGGTTAAAAGTAAGGGTTTGTGCACTTGTTTAATAGAAGAGAAATTGAGAGGCCTGAGAAGAGGTAAGCAAGTCAAATACTGAAGGAAAGAGAAATGGACACAGATAAAGGATGATTTTATGACTGGCCAGCACAGGAGTGTGCTTGGGCATTTAACAGGCCTAGAGTCCTTAACTGGAATCCTTAATGTTTGCTCCTCCCTCTGATATAGTTCATGTCTCTTTACAGAACTATGCCTTTGGCTTTTACTTATTTTTTTTATTTAATGCCTTATTTTGTCATTTATATATTTCTCTTTCACAGTTTTCAGTCTTATTTTTCCAATAAGATTCTTGGCTCCTGAGGGCAAGTTCCTCTGCCACTTATTTCTATCTCTCAGGGCAGCCAAGATAGGCATTGAGTTACCTATTAAGGCTGGATGCTGATCATGAAGCTCTGTTATAAGAGCTCAACCAGAAATGTAAATCAGGGAGTCAATAATAATGACATCTGTACTATATATTTAATATATACATTAGCTCTACACCCAACAACTTTACAAAGGGTATCATTATTTTTAACTTCATTTTTATAGTTGAGGATAATAAAGGATTTCAGAAAGATTAAGTAACTTATCTAAGGCCACACAGTAAGTACCTGACCTTCAAGCCTAAATGTGCTGAGCTCAAGGCCCACACTCTTTCCGTTGTTTTTTTTTGCTTTGTGCAATGTCTGTCACCCTTTTATAATAATTGTAATAACTAAGGTTTTTATAGAGATTACTCTGTACCAGCGACTGTTCTAAAGCCCCTTACATACATGAATTTATTCAATTCTCACACAAAGCCTACGAGGTGGGTTCTATTATTATTAGTATCCATTTACAGAATTTATAGACTGCATTATCCTGGACCCTAAATTAGATCCAAAAGGAGATTCTGTAGAACAGTAAAAGATCACTGATCTGTGTCTTTGTGTGTGTGTGTGCGTGTGTGTGTGTGTGTTTTCAGAGTGCTTGGCTATTTCCTATTTTTTCCTTAATGCTGCTCTATGTCTTTTTATCTAGAGGAAGAAACCCTATAATCTACATAGTATCTCACCTACACCTGGCCCCAAGAAGGGAGCCAGGGAAAAGAGAAGATGGAATTTGGACTAGATCTCTAGGTCTGCTCCTCAGCAATCCTGTAGAAGAGGCATTGGAAGCACAAGGAAAGTAGACAAAGAGCCAACTTTGAGGTCATAGGGCTCCCTGGCAGCTTTCCCCTGCATTACCCTATGTTTCATTAATTTGTTCATGAAAAGACCTTCTACCAGCCAAGGGACAACCCTTGTAAGGACAATAAAGATTAATAATATTTTCTTCTTCTTAGGCTCATTCAAAAGTTTGGCATAACTACAACAGAAATTTCCGCCCACATCAGAAGGGTTCGTTATCGATCACATTGGGATCCCATTGGATTGAACCAAACAGATCAGAAAACTTGATGGATATAAATAAGTGCCAACAGTCCATGGTTTCTGTGCTAGGGTGGTTTGCAAATCCTATCCATGGGGATGGTGATTATCCAGAGGTGATGAAAAAGAGGTTACTCTCTGTTCTGCCCCTTTTCTCTGAAGCAGAGAAGAATGAGGTGAGGGGCACAGCTGACTTCTTTGCCTTTTCCTTTGGACCCAATAATTTCAAGCCCCAGAACACCATGGCTAAAATGGGACAAAACATGTCACTCAATTTAAGAGAAGTGCTGAACTGGATTAAATTGGAATATGGCAACCCCCAAATCTTGATTACTGAGAATGGCTGGTTCACAGATAGTCATGTGAAAACAGAAGATACCACAGCCATCTACATGATGAAGAATTTTCTCAACCAGGTTCTTCAAGGTTGGTTGTATATTAGCTCAATTTTTAAAATTAAGTAAATTAAATATGCTATAGTACATTTGAAATCACCTTTGAATATATGATTTTTGTTGTTGTTTTGGGGCTTTGGTATTGTCCAAGGCTGACGACAGAATTTTTTAATGTTAGTCTCATGTCCCTTTTTAGTAGACATTTGAAAGAAAAATTTCAGACTGTAGATACATCCTTAATTGGCAACAAAATGTTGTCTTTCTTTTAAAAAGGATATAATGTTAAAAGAGATATGTCCAGTTTTATAACAGTAGTACTTTAGTCTAAGATTCTGAAAGCTTTTCCTGAAATTGTATTCTTTTCACATGACTAAATGATAAAAAAAAAAAAGTCTGAAAACAAAGAATGATCCATGAATGGCAAAGCTGAGTAACTTCTATTGCTCCTGGATATTATTCTGACCCCTACTTATAACCTTCATTCCTCTTCCATTTCTGAAATAGTGACATCGATAGGTGGCAGATTAAAATAATGGGGAAGACGAGCTCAAATTATAATGGTTCTGTCTACAGAGTTGGAATCCATTCACTCAAATACAAAAAAAAAAAATTCTTGGTGGATCTTTCTAAAACTGTAGCTTTCCTTAAAAGTCACAACCTGGAGAAAAATCTCAAGTTCTGCAGGAGCGAATGTTCAGGGAGGGCACTCAGGGAGGGCAAGACGCTGCTGCCCAACCTGCAGGAAGGAGTGGCATGGAACAGAGCCATGCCCAGCCACAGGGCACATAAATATGTGCAGGGAACCTGTGCCAAATTTCACGCACTTAGGCAGAAAAGATGTGATTTCCCATGTGTTACCATTCCACCTCTCCTCAGCATCCTATAACACCAAAGGGACTAAAACCAGGACCTGTTAAAATGTATTTATCTCACAGAAATCTCTTGGTATGGAGTTCCTATCTTTTAGGAAAAGAATGGCAGTGATAAAATTCCCAAATTGCAGAAGCGAAGCATTTCTATGAGGGAAATGAAGCTTTTAGAAAAGAAAAATGGTTTATGATTGACTTGGGTATTTGTTGCTTTTATTGCTGCTGTCAATTTTCTTATTTAATTTTTACCCAATTCTTAAAAGTTATTGAATCAGAGTTTTAAAGTTAGAAAGGTCCTTAGAGATCATCTTTTCCCATTTTTTCTGTTTACAAATGAGGAAACCAAAGTCAAGAAGTTTGCCCAGTAGCATTCTCCCACCTCCTGCCCCTCAGCTCAGTGAGTTCTTATTCTCTTACATCACTGTGCTTCTTTCTCTTCCTTATATTTATATTCATTTGTGTTAATTCTCAAAGCTGATTTTTCAGTCCCTAAAGGATAGTTTCATAGAAGATAGTTTGTTCACAAACAAGAACCAACCCATGCTTAAAATGAGAAACCCTTAGTCATGAGCAGAGACACTGGTATCAAAGAGTTCTGGAAATTACCTTGCCCTCTGACACATATTTAAATACTAAGTCTCAGGAATATTTTCAGTTTGATCCTTTAACTGTGTCATTCACTTGTTAGGGGAGGACCATTCTGGATGAAAATAACTGCCACCTTTTAAGTATAAACATAAATTTTCTATTTGATGTAATGGGCCTACAAATCAGGCAAAAAGATGATTTCGCAATATGCTGTCCCTGGCATGTTGTTAGTGAAGTCATAAACATGAACCAACATGTTTAGGCCTCCAAACATCTCTGCTTTTTTTCCCCTCTGTGCAGCAATAAGGTTTGATGAAATACGAGTGTTTGGTTACACTGTCTGGTCTCTCCTGGATGGCTTTGAATGGCAAGATGCTTATACCATACGCCGAGGATTATTTTATGTGGACTTTAACAGTAAGCAAAAAGAAAGAAAGCCCAAGTCTTCAGCACATTACTATAAACAGATCATACAAGAAAATGGTTTTACTTTAAAAGAGTCCACACCAGATGTGCAGGGTCAGTTTCCCTGTGATTTCTCCTGGGGTGTCACTGAGTCTGTCCTTAAGGTAAGTGGCTACTTACAAATTAACTATTAACTATATTTCATTCACTCAATGCAGCTAAGAAAGAGATAGCTGTCATACAATATCAAAACCATGATTACTTGGAGGTTATGAAGGGAAGTTGGGGCAAGAGGAAGGAAGAGGAAGAGAAGAATACTGACTGAGAGTCCTTCATGTGCCAGAACTCATGATGGAGTACTTGGTTATGGAGGTGAAGAGTTGTTGTCAAGGAACATAGTCTAGAGGCAATTACAGTCATTTTTGTGAGAAGCACTTATTATTAGTGTTGAAATTACAAGGAAAAAATGTATATTTTTGTATTGCCAAAATCAAATTATTAGTGGACTAGTGGCCTTTTATTTAAATAATTCCTTTTATTTGATAGATTTGCCTTATGAGGTTTCTATATCCTGAGTGGGAGGGGTCCCCACATGACTCATTCCTGACCTTCTTCAGATATTTACAAATGTCACATTATCAAAAAAGCTTTCCCCCACTCCAAAAAATTATAACCCCATCATTATAACCTCTCATTTTACTTTCCTGCTTTATTTGTCTATATAGCATTCATCACTATCTACATACTTTAAACATTTTTCTTTTTCTCCAGGTTATATTTATTGAGCTATAATTGACATACAATATTATATAAGTATAAGGCATACAATGTATTAATTTTATACATTTATATATCACAAAATGATTACCACCATAGCATTAGCTACCACTCTATACTATCACATAATTCCCCCCTTTTTTTTGTGGTGCTAATACTTAAGATCTACTCTCTTAGCAACTTTCAAGTGTATAATATGGTATTATTAACAATATAGTCACCTTGCTGTACATTAGATGCCTAGGAAGTTTATACCCTTTGACCAATATCTCCCCATTTTCTCCACCTCCCAGCCCCTAGTAACCACTTTGCACATTTTTCTTATTTATCACTTGTCTTCCACACTAGAATGCAAACTTTCTCAGCACAAGGGTGGAGATATTAGAGGCTCTGCTGCCTGCTATATCCCTTACCAGAGCAGTGTCTGACACATGACAGGTGATCGATGCATAGTGAATGAATAAGGTAAACTTTTAGAGCCTCATGAGATCTTAGGGACACCCTATTCCAAAACTCATTTCAAAGATGAGGAAAGTGAGATGTGTCAGTTAATAATGGAGACCTAAATGACTTGCCCAAGGTACATTAATAGTGGCAGAACTGTAACAGGCAATCCTCAAACCCCCAGAAGTGCTCTTTCCAAAATAATAACTATTTTTAAGCCCTTATTTTGTGCCAAACATTTAACTCCTATATGTATGCACATTCTCTCTACCTTATCTTAAACCCTTCATTTTATAGGCTAAGAAACTGATGTTTAGGGAAGTTATATATCTTGTTCAGGTTACCCAAATCTGTCTTTTCCTGACCACTATGCTATAAGACCTCACAGTACTACACTATTTCTGTATTTGAGAAGCTTGTGGAAAGAGAAGATGTACAAAGGACTCATAAGGGCTCAAACCATTAGTGGGCAAAGTTCAGAGGTTATGAATCTCAATATTTAAACAAGATTTTTGTAAAGTCTCACAGGTGATAAAAGGGGAAAAGATACAGAGAGTAATATAAACAAAGTGACTCACCTTCCTTTCGTGTCCCCTATGGAGCCACCTACTTATCCGGTTTCTAACTCCTCCTCCCCAAGGCATAGGCAGGCGGCCATCTTTTCCCTACTACTTCAAGTGGGTTTATATTTTCCAAAATTCCAGGCCCAGAAAAATAGAGATCCCAAGAGAGACAAGAGTCCCTGCATGTACGTACCCCAGCCTGCAAGTTCTTGCTTCATCTGAAGACCCACATCTGTTCTGCATTGACTGATGATGTGAATGTTGGCCCCATTCTGAGGACCCTACTCCTACTCCTAAGTGCAAGAGCTGATCACTTGGATCAAGGGAAAGTAATTCTCTGATTGACCAGGTCTGAGTTTCATGCTCATACTTACAGCACAGCAAGGAGTCAGCTTTCCTTGAACTTTGACCAAGAGTGAGGATGGAAGCTTTGCCAAGAAAAATTAAGATGCTTTTTTGAAAACTCAGCTAAAAGATGTATGAATAGATGCTGTGTATGTACTACATAGATGTCCTCTATAGGAAGACTGACAAAATGAAAATAACACTTTAAAAATATTACTATGCCTACCCATACATCTTACATTCCCCCAGCCTCTTAGCAGTTTCTCTTTCAACATTTTATTTTGAAAAATTTCAAACTAGTACAATAAACACTCATATTCCCCTCAGCAAGTTGTGACCAGTTGTTAACATATTGCCACATTTGTTTTATCTCTTTTATGATCCATTGAAAAGTTGCAGACATCATTACTCTTCACCCCAAAATATTCCAGCATGTGACTCCTGAGAACAAGGACATTCTCTTATATCATTATATTATCAAACCCAGGAAATTTAGTATTGATTTAATATTATCTAACATAAAACTTGTATTCAAACATCCATAAATGTTCCAAAAATTTCCTTTATATATATAAACTTTTTAAAATTTGATCACAAGAATCACACATGGGCTGTCATGTATATTTAGTTCCCTTTAATTCAGAACAATCCTCCAACTTCATGGTACCAACATTTCTGAAGAGTCCAGAACAGTTGCTTATAGAATACTTCATAGATTTTTCTGTTTGTTTCTTAATCAGATTCAGTCAGCTATTTCTGGAAATAATACTACATAAATGATGATATTTCCCATTATATCGCATTAGAAGGCACATATTAGTTTATTTCAATACTGAAGATATTAGTCACTAGATTTCTTGGTTAAGGTGGCATTTGCCAGATCTCTTAATTTTAAGTTACCTTTTCTATTTGTAATGAAGAATCTGATGGTGATACTTTAGGATCACATAAATATCCTGTTCCCCAACATTTCACCCAATGGTCTTAACATTGATTCATGAATCTTGCCTGAATTATTATTTTGTAGATTGCAAAATGGTGAATTTCTAATTAAAATATTTCTTCTACGCTTACTTAGTGGTTTCATTTTTTATTAAAGTCTAGTTGGTATACAATATTATATTGGTTATATTAGCTCAGGTGTGCCATATAGTGATTTGACATTTTTATACCTTAGAATGTGATCACCCTGCTAAGGTTGTTTCTTATAAGTTCAGTGTGTTATAACTCACTGTTTTTATTACTTCATTAGAACTTTTGATGCTCAAATTATCTCGAATTTGGCCAATAGGACTTCTTCAAGCTGCTCCTGTATCTTATTGATATTTTCCTTTCAGTTTTCAAGCACCTCTTAATTTTTCTAGCACAAGATATGCCAGCATCACCTCATTCTTTTCTTGCCCCAGACATAGAAAAAACCATCTCTCCAAGAAGCCCAAGATCCTCTTAGTGTAGAATAGAATTTTAGAACCAAGCTCTGAGAGCTAGGGTTGAGAATAGGGTGCATCATTTTTAACTAGATCTCTTAGCAGATTATACCCACTTGCTAAGACTAATGCTTTCTGGAGCTTTTTAAAAGTAAGACAGATTTTTATTTGATCCTGCCTTACCTGATGGCAGATTGGCTTTTGTAAACACTCTTTCAATACCATGATCCTCTGATGTTTCAAAACACTGAAACTGGCAATATAGGTTAGGAAGATTTTACTCAAATAATTATATACAGATTTAACTTCAAAATCACCTGATCAGTGTTCTCTCAGTTTAATGTTCTAGATAACTGGTTGACAGATGGCAAGTAAGCAGTGATATGGCTTTGTAATTAGACTATGAAAGATGACACATGAGAAAATTAGAGGGAAAATATTTATCAAAGGTTAATTATCATTTTTCTAGGTGCACTTAAATTCAGCCAGGGGAAGAAAAAATACTTTAAAACAAGTACTTAAAGCAAGTCATTTTTAAAACTTTTACTTTTTCTTATTAACCTTGAATTTAGAAATTCTTTTCTTAAACTCTTCTCTTTTAATTTAAACACATGGGCCCAGCAGGCAATTATTGCAACCAGGGAAAAATTAAACCCAAATCATGTCTACCTTATGTTTGTAAAGTACGTTAGAGTTTACCAGAGCACTTTGCCAGTCATTGACTCCTCACAGCACACCTGTTAGGTGGGTGCGATTGTTCGTCACTACGTAGAGTTGCCAAGCCTGTTTTAAAGGGGCAGAACTATAACAGGAGTTCAGGTCTGACTCATTAGTGGAGAGGCAGGGGATGAGACACCATTAGATCCAAGAGTCATCTTGGGAGTTTCTGAGGGGTACTTTTCTGTCCTTTTTGCTCATAAGCCAAGTACCTTACATAAAGAGGGTGTTCAGTATTCTCCTGTTAGATGATTAAATGTTATGTCTTCATAGGCACATGGCTGGAGAAGAACATAATGATGCACATGTGACAGCACTTGGACTTCTCAAATAGAAAGTGTTAGAGAGTTGCATTCAGCAAATTCATTCCCTATCCCATTTCACTGGCTTCCTTTAGGAACCAGCCTTCTCTAACCCCAAGTGCTGATCACAGTGAAATCCTCTACAACTGGAATTTTAACTGTGCCTTCAATTTATGGCAGTTTGAAGTCTGTCTTTCATGACTCCCCTCACCTGAGGGTACCGCCCCCATACCTGATGTATTTGAATAGAATCGCATGAGACCCCATGATATGACCTGTTTTGAAGACAAGAGAATTGGAAAGCAGCTTCTCAATGTTTTTCTGTAAAGCAGCTTATTTGAAAAGCTAGGCCCTGGGTGTATTTCATTTCATTTTCTGGTTTCCTGGAAAATTTCTGGGACCAGAGGGAAGGATAATCAGTCCTTTTCTCTGTTATCACCAGAACAGCTAGAACACACAGGTCATTATGAAGGACATATGCATCATATATTTCCTCTATTGTCAGTAAGAGGCAAAATATGATCAGGCCCTTCTCCCTCGCAGATGATATATGCTAAGAGCCTGTCCATCGGGTTATGTTTCACCTGAATATGCTTGTTTTTCACAGCCGGAATTGGTGGCTTCCTCCCCACAGTTCACTGATCCTCATCTGTATGTGTGGAATGTGACAGGCAACAGACTGTTGCACCCAGTGGAAGGAGTAAGGCTGAAAACACAGCCAAGTCAATGCTTGGATTTTGTCAGCATCAAAAGACAACTTGAGATGTTGGCAAGGATGAAAGTTACTCACTACCGGTTTGCTCTGGACTGGCCCTCAATCCTTCCCACTGGCAACCTGTCCATAGTTAACCGACAAGCTCTGAGGTACTATAGGTGTGTAGTCAGTGAGGGACAGAAATTCAACATCTCCACAATGGTCACGTTGTACTACCCAACCCACGCCCACCTAGGCCTCCCCATGCCACTACTACAGAGTGGGGGATGGCTGAACCCATCGATGGCCAAGGCCTTCCAGGACTATGCCGGGCTGTGCTTCCAGGAGTTGGGGGACCTGGTGAAGCTCTGGATCACCATCAATGAGCCCAATCGACTGAGTGACATCTACAACCGCACTAGTAACGACACTTACAGGGCAGCACACAACCTGTTAATGGCCCACGCCCTGGCCTGGCACCTCTATGACCGGCAGTACAGGCCAGCCCAGCACGGGGCCGTGTCACTATCTCTGCACTCAGACTGGGCGGAACCTGCCAACCCCTACGCTGACTCGCATTGGCAGGCAGCCGAACGCTTTCTCCAGTTTGAAATTGCCTGGTTCGCAGAACCCCTCTTCAAGACTGGAGACTACCCGTTGGCCATGAGGGAGTACATAGCCTTCAAGAATAGGCACGGGCTGTCAAGCTCCACACTGCCTCACTTCACTGAGGAGGAAAGGAGGCTGGTCAAGGGCGCTGCCGACTTTTATGCCCTGAACCACTTCACCACCAGGTTTGTGATGCATGCACGCCAGAACGGCAGCCACTTTGATGCCGACAGGGATGTTCAGTTTCTGCAGGACATCACCTGCCTGAGTTCCCCCACCCGCCTGGCTGTTCTGCCCTGGGGAGAGCGGAAGGTGCTGAGCTGGATCCAGAGGAACTATGGAAATGTGGATGTTTACATCACAGCCAATGGCATCGACGACCAGTCTCTGGAAAATGATGAACTCCGAAAGTACTACTTAGAGAAATACATTCAAGAAGCCTTGAAAGGTGAGTTCAGGGGCCATTTCAAATACAGTAAAGTATGACATTCCCAACTAATGTGAACAAAAGAATGAGGGAAATAGGCTGATTAATGACAGTGTTAGCTCATTGTGGAAAATTTGGCAAGTATTTTTTTAAAGAAAAAAAAAATCACCCAAAATCTCACTCCCTCAAACGAGTACCTAGACTCGTGCTTGCTAGACATTTTTACTACAATTGAGCTTATGCTATCAGTCTCGTGGCCAACATTTTCTTATCACATTATAAATGTGTTCCATGTTGTTAGAAGTTCCTTGTTGACATTATTTTAATGATTACTTAATATCTTATCACATGGACATATTTCCATGTACTTAACCATTCCTCTAACGTTTACTAGATTTTTAACTATTAAAAAATAGGTATCTTTGTCTTTATTGTTCTTTAGGATAGATTGCCCAATATGGAATTTAGTCAAATGTTATAAACAGCAGTGTTTGAGAGTACTCATCTCACATACTCTTCCCAGCATTGACTATTATCATTTTTTAATCTTATTTTTAAATGTTCATGATTGTCTTGTTGAAACAGCAAAAAGTCCCTAGAAATTTATTCGCTTGACAAGTATTTATTGAGTTTCTAATATGGGCAAAAACTGTCCTGGACTCTATACCACCACTGAATAAAATAATGATTACTGTCCTTATAGAGCTTATATTTTTGTGGGATAATTCAACAAACAGATAAGTGTCAGAGGTGAAAAGGTCTATGGAGGGAAAAACAGGGAGGGGACAGGAGAGTGGTTACAATTCTAAAAGGAGTGGTTAGGGAAGTCTTCAAAGATCTGGAGAAGTGAGGCGCAAACCAGTAGTTATCTGATAAAGTGTTCCAGGTGAGTGAATAGCAAGAGCAAAAACCCTGACGTGGGAGCATGCCTGGCCTGACGATCAGGAAGGTCAGAGTGGCTAGAGAAGAATTAGCAAGGGGTGAAGTAAGAAGATGAGGCCAAGGAGCTAAAAGAAAAGACAGATCAGGTAGGGCTTGGTAGGCCATTTTAAGAATTGTGACTCTTACTCAACGTGGGATAGGTTCTGGAAGGTTTCAAACCAAAGGGTGACATATCTAACTTAACACTTTAAAACCATCATTCTGCCTGCTCTTTTTGTGAATACACTGTGATAAACAAAACTTTTAAGGCTGAAAGCTTTTCTGAAAATGTTTATTGATCCACATGCTAGCCAGAAAAAAAAACTAGGTCCTGGGGCATGCAGCCTGAACCACCAGTAGCATGGCTAAATGGAAAGACAAAAGTGTCCACTGGAATTTTTATTTAACGGGTTTGAGAGAAGATGTTGTTTTGAAAGAATTTATATTGCTTGTAAATAAAGAGGGGTGGGGAGATTAGTGGAGACAGTTCTGAGGTAGGTACATAGTCCATAAGAAGTCCATAGTCCATTCGATGCTTCTGGATTGGTGTGGGCAACAGTCTGGAAAGTTCATACATAAGCAGAATGTCTTAAGAGTCTGGTGATGGGCTATCCCTTTTTAGATAAGAGCTGAAATAGCTCCTTGGAAGTTTTTGTTTGTTTGGGGCCCTGTTAACTGATTAACTCCTTGTCTCTTCTTCCCATTGTCAGGATGTAATTTTATTTAGTACATCTCAATTTTTTTTTTCTTGTCAACTCTAAAGGAGCAAAACAGAAATAGGGAAAATTGAGCTAGTCTACGAAAGAAATAATGATGGATTGGATCAGTTTATTAAGAGTGGAGTCTGGCTTGGGACACGTTTGCCCCAGCTGTCAGAGAGACCAGAGAGCACGGGATTGAGGGAAGCTCAGAATGAGCGGGGTGAAGAGTAAGGAGTGGGGGACTGGAACAGACACTGAAGTAGTGTGGATGTGCTCTGAACAAGGTAGTTCAAAACACCAGGCTCCCGATATAGAGCTGTTCTGACGGGGACAGCCTCCTTCCCCAGCGAAAAGAGGTACCTTTAGGATAGACAGGCCATCCTAAGCATCCCACCGGGTGCCTCCTCCCTGGTGACCCCGAGCCCCTGGCTCCCTGACAGCACAAAAACAGCATAAAGCCAGCTTTACCTACGCATTGATGGGAGAATCCAAGCTGGAGGAGTCGGCAGCTGAGTGGTATTGGGAGAGACTGTCCCTCCACTGGGGAGACGTTGCTATAGTGGGTTGGTGACTCATAGTCAACACTGAAGCAGGACAAAGCCGGAGCAAGGATGGAGGGGCGAAGGCAGGTAGAAGCTGTGGGACAGAGCTGAGTAGGAGCGTAGTACCTGCTTCCTGGCTGCTCAGCTGCCGTTGCCACCACCACAGCCACTACCAGCTCTATCTCAGCCTATAGGCTGCACGCTATGGGAGTGGTTGTAGTACAAAACACAACCAGTTTTTATAACGAATAAGCCCAGTGACATCATGGTGCAACCATGCCAACACTGTAGGGGTGACGCATCGGCCAGGGCCTCCTTGCTGCCTCTGCCACCTTCATAGCTACCTGTCCCCTGGAATACCTGTTTTGTGGTGTTTCCTTATGAGCACTTAGCAATCTGAGTCTTAGGGGTGTCGTGGACACCAAAACTTGAGGATGGCCCCCCCAAAGGATTGTGAACAGCCCTGGAAACCTGCTAACCCAGATGTCCTAATACAGACATCCTGTATAAAGAAAGGAATAACACAAACTGCTCATTGGCTAC
The DNA here is from genome assembly GCA_004027375.1 of Macroglossus sobrinus. Lineage (NCBI taxonomy): Eukaryota > Metazoa > Chordata > Mammalia > Chiroptera > Pteropodidae > Macroglossus > Macroglossus sobrinus. The sequence continues at coordinate 435,235 of PVKZ01001036.1, read as the reverse complement.
AGTCAACACGGAGGGTACAGTGCACAGAAAGGCGGGGATCTTGGCCAGGGGTGGGGAGGTGAGAAAGGTGAACATTCGCAATTGGTTCAATGCAGGCCCGTGCTTCTGGGGCGGGGTGGGGATCCCTTTTAAGCAGTGTACAGAAACTGGGGAACAATTCTGAGGCTCAGACATAGAAGAAACAGCCCTGAGAGCTTAAGCCTTGGACCTCAAAGGGCTGCCTCTTCACTTCCATTCCCAATTTTAGACCTAATTCAGTACAAACTGTGGAAGCATACCTTCACTTGCCTCAAGCAATACTAGGACTGTTACTGCATTTGGAAGCCAAAAGTTGGGGGATCCAAAATAAGAGGATATGATAACCTACTTTATCTATGATGCCAAGTATTTAGAATTTTTAAGGTCCATTTTTCCCTTGGGGCACATACGAGGATGGTGTTACTGCTAACCAACATTGTGCAGAATGTCCAAAAGAGTGGAGATGGTGAAAAGTGGCTGGATTCTGGATATTGAAGGTAGTCTACAGGATTGGATGTGAGGTGAGAGAAGAGTGGAAAATGATTTCAACGTTTTGGTTTGAGTTACTAAAAGAAGGAAGTAGCCATTTACCATGTTGGAGACCGACAGGCACAGCTTTTGGAGTTTGTTGTACAGATTGAGATGTCTATTAGACCTCCAATTGGAGATGTCTAATAGGATGATACAAGAATCTCGAGAAGCCTGGGGCTGATACAAATCGGGGACTCAAGAACAAATAGACAGTATTTTTAAAATAGGGCTTGATAAAATCATGGAGCAAGCATAGTGAAGGAAGCTGAGCCCTAAAGACACTTCAATATTCAGAGGTCAGAGATGAGAAATCAGCTAAAAAGGTTGAAAGCCAGTGCTGTAAAAGATAACTAGAGGGGGATGTGCAATCAAGAGAGGTAGTTGTTTTTGCTTTGTAAGATACCAAGTTACAGCATGTGTATATGGAAATGACCCAGTAGAGAGGGCAAATTAATAGAAGAGTGGGGAGAACAGATGGAGCAATGTCCTTGAGTAGACAAGAGAAACTGTAAATGAAGGTGTATATGAAGGTCGAGAATAGACAGGTCATTGATAGCAAATGAGAGAAGGCAGAAATGAGTACAGATGTCAGTATATGGGTAGATGAGACTGGAGATTGAAGAAATGCCATGTGTACTTCAGAGTTCCGGTAAAGTAGGAAGGTCATCGCTTTAAAGCAAGAATGGGAAGAGGTTCAAGTTTGAGGACATAGAAAAGGTGTGAAGTAGTCCAGGAGAGAGTGATCTGAGGAAACCAAGTTTGATTATTGGGCCACACCAAAGGCACATTTTTCTGCATGTGACCCTATGAACAAAACGATAGTCCTTTTACCTTCATGGCTCCAATTCTTAAATTTGCTTCCTGCCTCCCCTCTCTCCACACCCCAAATGTTTTTATATCAATCATATATGGATCAAAGTTTTACTTCAAATTTTAACTTAAATTACACACATTCTTACTTTCTTTATATCATTATAAAATGTCAAAAAGACCTTTAATGAAAATCACTTTTGTGGGCATGAGTTTATCTTGTTTCAGTGACAACTAAATTCTTATTCAGACATTTTAGTACATTTGTGATTAATGATTTTCATTTGATATTTTTCAGCATACCTGGTTGATAAAGTCAAAATCAAAGGCTATTATGCATTCAAACTCACTGAAGAAAAATCTAAACCCAGATTTGGATTCTTCACATCTGATTTCAAAGCTAAATCTTCAACTCAGTTTTACAACAAACTGATCAGCAACAGTGGCTTCCCATCTGTGAACAGTAGTTTTAGATGCAGTCAGACTCAAAGGAACACAGAGTGTACTGCCTGCTTAGCTCTTGTGCAGAAGAAACCACTGATATTCTTTGGTTGTTGCTTCTTCTCCACCTTGGTTCTTTTATCAATTATCATTTTTCATAAGCGAAAGAGAAGAAAATTTTGGAAAGCAAAGAACTTACAACACATACCATTAAAGAAAGGCCACAAGAGAGTTCTTAGCTGAACTGGACCCATTTTTGTCTGGCACAATAGAAAGTTTAAAAATTCACTCCAGTTCCATATACCAGTAACTTACAGAAGATATATCTATATTGTAGAAAGAAGACAATTTGATATTTGTGGTAGCCAAGGTGACGACAATCAATGTCTCTCTCTACAATGTGGTTCAAATGAATTTTCCCTTAGGTGTTGACTGCTGACATCAGTGAATTCAGTTCTTGGATCTATAAAGGCTTCACACAGGAGCTGTTTCCTCTCATTACTCTCTATCTTTTATAAATACTTATAGCCACTTATAAAAGAAATTGTTTTTAAAAAACAGACTCCATAGCAAACATTTAAATCTCTTCTTAACACTGGATAGTAATATAGTCTGTGACTTCTAACAAGGTGCTTTTCCCCTTTAGGTCAGTGGTTCTCAAAAAGAAAAAAAACATAAAGGGGTTAAGTAGTGCTTGCCTATAGGTAGTTGCATACAGCACAGACTCTTAAGCATATCATCAATCTCTTAGTTTTACTCAGTAGAAATAAAAATTGTCAAGCATTTATAAAGCATCTAATTTTCTGAGGTCTTTTATCAGATCTGATTTTTTTAAAAAGTAACATGTTCACTTCCACAACTTATGTCGTGGAAAGATATTAAGCAGAACTAGACCCAAATGCCTGAGAAGATAAGATAGTCACTCAACCTCATAGTACAGCAACTTTCTTAAGACAAATTGACATTTTTCTCACTTGATTCTTATAAGGTAACAAAATCAGACCTAGCATACTTAGAAAAATTACACATTCTAAAAAGTTGTGGTTTTATCATCAGACAAGAAGCCACTTTATTCCTTAAGTCTTGCTCTCTCCTGAGGAGCTTCGCTGTTCTGACACCATATGCATAGATGCCTTCACATGTAAATGCAGCTGTAGTATCTGGATCTACCAAATGTGACTCTTTGGATGCAATTCAGAAGGTTGATAGTTTGAATGAGTTAAAACTGTTTTTTTTACATTGCACCTTTTGAAGCTGGGATTAAGTAAATTCTTAAATCTGAACTTGTAGAATGTGACTCAAACTCTATTCTTAAGATCTGTTCAGTGTATTCTAACCATTGGAGGAAGAAACCATGAATGTAAACCCATTTATACCAACTGTTTTTCTTTAATAAACATCTCCAGAAATTTTAGACTCTCTGAAGTCAAAAGAAAAGCTCTTTGGTTCAAAAAAGTCTTAGTAGGAAACAATACCCTAAATTAAAGCGATTGTGATTGTTTCCCAAATCCACTTATGTCAAGAAGCCAAACTTCATACATGAGATTATTGTTGAAAATAGCAATGTTTCAAAGATACTGCAAAGAGATAACAATTGGTCAATTCAAATAAATGCAAAAGGAATGAGAAATTAATTTGCTATTTGGCGGGCCAAATAGCACAATTTTGCTTTTCTCCTTGCCCCCACTACATCCACTCCAACCGAGGCACTTTCTAAGAGAGCCTTTGCAAGTAATTTTTGATATTTTCTTTAAGAAGTGGGCCTGAGGCTATACACGATTACAATATCTGGCCAACTGTTTTTATGGCTTCACTGACCCAAGCTCCAATGAATATTCTTTAGGAATTTTCAGTTAAAATAACATATTACCAACTTTTTAAGATCTCTGTAACATCCAACCTTCTGAAAAAGAAATGCATATTCAGCCATAAAAGTAACAAAAATTTGGAATTTAGTTTTGCTTTTCTAGTCTTTATTTTGTATTTTGTATTCATGGTTTACAAATCCATAACCATCACTATTTTTAAATGTCTCTACATTTAGAGCTTCATCTTAAAACTTAGGTCCTCTTTTTTCAAACTTGCCTTGCCACAAACCCCCAAATACTAAAGTCCCAAACCAAAAGTTTACACAGTTCTCCTTTTCTGCCACTTAGGAATTATTTTACTAGTTTTTAAGCTATCACCATTCAAAAATCCTTAGGTAAATACTCTGGCCCATGATCAATTACACTATTCAGGTTTATCTTAAACTCATTTAAAAACCATAAAAGGTCAGTAAGAAACTGTTGATAGCTTTTGACAGGGTAAGAGTTTTAGAATTTTATAAGTTTTTGAGCTTTGTTGAAAAAAAATCTTAAAATCTAATTTAACTTATGTTACATTTTATGTATTGAATAACCCTGTCATTCACTAACAAGACTTGCTGTCCCAACACTGCCTCTCTTCCATCCTCCCAAGATGTGTGACACTGGATTCTTTTTGATTTTCTCAAAATGTAGACTCCTACACCTCAAAGTTGGGGAACTAACACATATGCTTATTTAAAGACATGGAAGACATCTCTGGAGAGAACTATACTTTCATTTACCATACCCAAGTTATTAAATGGAAATCACTCCTTAGCTACAACCAACCTCCAATAGTCATCTTCTGTGAAGGTCACACCCAGAATACCAACTCACTTTACTCATGAAAATCATATTACTACCACCTGTAGACTGACTCTCAATACCTCTAACCCCTGTGATAGTCATTTGAAAATGTCTTCCTCACATTTAGCTTTGAAATTCTGTCAAAACCTTCCAAAACATCTCTTCCAGTCTCATTGCTATTGCTGTCTTGGGTCTTTATAACTTGAAACTCCCTGGCAATCTGGGTACCATTCATTTGGCAAATAGCTATGTGCCATAGTTTCCAGGGATGGTTTTAAGGGATATTTGTAGGAGAAAAAAAAAACAAAAAAACAAAAAACCGCACTTTCATGAAGGTTACATTCTAGCAGCAAAAAAAAAAAAACATATATAAATATTACATTATAAATGCTATGGACACGAACAAGTAGGATAAGAGTATACTAGGATAAGGGTATAGAGTGAGCACAAGGTGATCAAGGTCGGCTTCACTGAATACATTCGAATAGAACTGAAGTGGCCACTCCAAAGAGAAGTGACTACTGGAAGGCTTAGAGGCAGCGATACTGATAAACAGGAATGTCAGTTCAATCAGTGTAGTCAGAAAAATTAGCAGACAACAGTTTGGAAAAAAAAAAGCATTCTGGCTGCTGCTGAAACATGGGAAAGGAAGAGCAAAGGTTACCAGTTACAAGGCTATTACATTAATCCAGGTAAAATATACAGGGCTTTTTGTTTCATTTCTACATTATGAAAAATTTCAAAACTTTATAAATATAGTGGATCCCCATTCAGCTTCAACAAATAAATTTGTAAGTAACTTGTTTCACCGACAATCTCATACAATGCCTACCCCAACTCCACCCCAAATACCTCAAAGCAAATCCTATATTTATCACTCCATCCATTTCTTAAAAACTTATTATAATCATCACGCCAAAGATTATATATTTAATGTATAACATTAAGAGATTGGAAGATTATCGATTTTTAAAAAATATCAAGAACTAGGACATGGAAGTAAATGGCTGAGGCACGATAGAGAATAACATTGAGAAGACCCTGGACTACAGCAACCACATATTCACAAACATAAATTAACTCCATCTTCCAATACTTGCTAAGGCTGTGTCCCTTTATTCTACTTCCTAGCTGCTTTTTCATAAAGTTACTGGTATACACAAATGACTCAGGCACACTTGCCTCACAAATATTTAAATTTATTCCTCTGCGAAATTAGAACACCCGCGTCCCTGCATCCAATGAATAGCTAGTATTTCCTGTCACTGGCACCATATTCTTGCCTGAAATACCCGACATTCCTTCAAAAACCAGATTCATTTCTCTTCTCCCATGAAGTCTTACTAGAATAAGATCCTGTTCTGTTCCTTCTGTTATTGTTCTTTGCACGCTAGAATTTACTTAACTGTTTCCTTGCCAAATAGCTGGAAAGTTAATCAGTTTAAGAAAAAAGTCCCAAATTGATACACGATTTTTATTGTGTCTTTAAAATATCACAGGTAAGTCTGAGGAATCATCCGACATCTTGGCATTTCTGTAGCTGGACAACTGTAAAAAGAAATTTAAATGCCTGTAAATCTCCATCAATGCCCTTGCCCAGGAAAAGTTCTACTCTAAATAATCTAAAACATACTTTAAGATGATGACTTACTGGTTCATATTAAAAATGAGTCAATTCCATCTCTTATTCTGCCAAATTTACTGTGCTTCAGAACACAATTCTTCATTTTGTGGCATTACTACAACTCTAGTTTGTTTCTTACTAAATTAAAATCCCAAACTAAAGCAATAAAACTTATAGGTACTACAAGGACCTACCTTTGACCTTATTCATCAGCCTGCTGAACTGTTCCTTTTTCAGAAACATAAATACCATCCAAAAATTTTCTAATATCCTTGTTTTTCACTGTGGTGGCTTGTTGAATCAAAGCAGCTGTTAAGAGTGTAAAACATAAGACAATTACTTTATCAGCCAAACCTTAAAAAAAAGTATTTTATATATAAATATATTTTATACTTAGAAAACATGAGTACCTTTGGGATAGCTTTTTAATTTCCACAATTTAAAAAAGCTCACCGAATAGAATACCATGCATTCAACTACAAGACAAAATTTTCTAGGCAAAACATACAAACCTGAATTTGATACAAGTTCAATGTCGTTTCCTTCAAGAATTAACTCATCTTTCTGGGCCTGAGAAACTGAACAAGCAACACCTAAAAGAGAGGGCATCTGCAGTGTCAACATAAAATCAAATCTTCAGAGGAAATATTTAATTTAAAAATATTTAAGTAGCAATTTATTCCATTTAAAATTCCACAGAACAAATGAAACTTCTGAGTTTTGGTTTTACAGTATCTGATTTATCTGAGCCAAAGTTCTATTTGCATTCCTTCTTGAATGAATCTGAGTACTTAACAGAGTCTGTGATTCAATTAAGGAGTATGAGAAGATGGTACTCAGCTAGTGAGATTTAGCTATACAAAGCTTATATAGTCTTATTTCTACTACACATATTTGGTAACCCTCAAAGTTTACGTACGGGTCCTATCTGTTTCTGACCATATGTAACATTCCCATTGAGCCATTAAATCGGTACTAAAAATCCCTTTTCCCATTATTCCCAAAGGAATCAAAAAGCACTGAACACTAAGTTCTAAAATTTGCTAATGCTTCAGTGTTTACTATGTTATCAGGCAAGAATTGTTTTAAGTACATTTCAATTTTAACTCATTTAATCACAAGATGTTCCTCATTTTACAGATGAATAAATGAGCTACATAGAGGTAATGTGCCCAAGATTGATAGTGAGATCTGAGAACTGAACCTAGGCAGAGTCTATGCTATTAATCACTACTCAAATGGTCTAAAAACAAAAACAAAAAAACACAGCTACCATGCTCTGCGAACTACTCAAATGTAAAAAAAAAAAAAAAAAAGCCTTCAGGAATTGCAAATGGTATGATATATAAGGTTTAACTACCACTAAGAGTTATCATAAGCATAATCAAAATAGTCAGTCTTGGAAATCAATTTGGTTTTATTTGTAAGCCAATCCAATACACCAGCCTTCACATGTATAAAGGTAAAATTTCTGAATCATATCTTGACGGTTTGCACATACCTGACCTCATCCGAACCCTGCGGATGTATTTCTCACCCAAGAAATTTCGAATTTCAACAAGAGAACCATTCTCCTGAATAACAACGTTGATGGGGAAGTGAGCATACACAGACCTCATCTTGTAACGAAAGCCCTGTTAAGCAAACAATTAGCAATGATGAGACGTTTGAAAGAAATTCGGTTTTTAAATTTTAGAGTCCTTACAGACTTATAATTTTAAGATGAACAGTCCTCACGTGGCACTCATTGTCAAGATTTTATAACAACTGTCACCTGAAACAAGCCTAGCGAAATTTTACACACAAACATGTTTCAGAGTCTGGACTATCAAGTTCCGTAAGGAAGAATTTATTTTTACTACCTATGCCTACAGTAAACAATGCTAGCTTCTTTGAAAAACCCTAACGCCCTTCATCTTGGGCATCAGAATAACATTTACTGAGTTACTAAGATAGGCCAGAAGGCAAGAATTGAGAATATTCAGAGAGGCACCCTGCTCTCAAGGAACTTAGCTTGGGAGCAAGGGGAAAGTGACAAGACAGACTTATAAAAGAGATAAGTACAGGGTGCCATTATCAGATGTACTCAAGGGTTTTAATGAAACGAAAAACATTTCAGCAAAGGCAAAGCATAAATTTTATCTTAAAGGCTGAGGGGAAAAGGGTTTGGCAAGACAATAGTGACATCAAACATGCCTTTGGGGAAATGGACAGGGAACGCACTTGTTAGATACCAACAAATCAAAGCCTACCTTATGTGCTACATTTTCTGTCAAAAAAAAAAAAAATCAACACACCGATAATGTGAATCTAGCTTTGTGTGGAAAAAATCCATCAGCATACTAAGACCATTTGGACTTTGTCCTATTTCTCACTCATTCCTAAAGACCTAAGAATACCGATTAAACAAATTTGCCAAAATCACTTTTCCATGTTCTACAGCTCAAGTATCTCACTAAATTACATGCATAATTTAGTCACTGCAGTATTTATGTTGCACAAAAACCTCCCCTTCCTAAACAAAGTAGTCTGATCGCTATACTTACCAGTGTAACACCCTTGATCATGTTCTGTACATGACTACAGATAGTGCGAACAGTAGCCAGTTCCTTTCTATTTCCCCACCATTTGTCAACTCGGAGCTGTAACAGAACAAAAACTTTAGCATTATTCACATAATCACTCTAAATTCTAGTATGTTGTAATTAAAGTGCATGATTTTAATCGGAAAAATGCATGTAAGTCCTCAATAATTAACATTTTTATTACTACTTATCACAGGTACACAATTTCACAAAAGAATGACAACCTAGAAACACCCACTTTTGTGCAAGTTGAATCAAACTTCACTTCTAGAAAGCTAAAATACTAGATTTAAGTCTACTGCCCAGATTCCTTCCACTAATGACTACTAGTATTGAACATAATCCACTCAGAATTTGGTTTTCCAACTTTGCTAAAACAGTAACACTGAAACTTGCTACAATTTTGGATACCAGATTTAAAGCTAAAACATTAAACCTCTTTAATTTTTAAAGCAACTAAATTTGATGCTATTGAATCACAACCTTCCAAACAAGCAATTGAGGTGTCAAAAAAAAAAAAAAAAGACATCTCACCCTCTTCTTTTTTTTTCCAAGAAGACTGAGTTCTACATTGATGTGATTGAAATCCCTCCGCAGGGTGCCTCTGGGGCCCTTCACAATAACTGAGCGTCCCTTCAGAGTGATATCCACTAAGAGAGAATGCATTTGTAAGGCCTCGGAACAAGGTGTACAGCGGGCAGTAAACATAAAACTTTTTTTAAATAAATAACAATCAAGTCTCCTACCATTTTCTGGAATGTCGACAGTCTGATTGCTGAGAATGGTCTTCATCCTGAAAAATAAACACTTGGGGTAAGAAGGCCGGCACAGAGTCTGCTTTCCACCAAACTACCGTAAGCTCCACTCCCACGGGAAACTGGTAGGCAAAAGTTCGGGGAACGTACAGAAGCACCTACACTGAGAGCGGCTACCCGGTGCGTGCTAGCCTGCAAGGAGCAACTACTAAGCGGGTGTCACGAGGCCCAGCGGGCGACCTCCAGCTCAGCGCTACCCTGTAAAACCTTATCAGGGAAGCGCCATCCTAACAAGGCTGAGGTTCGGAGGCAGGCCTAAAAGCCAGGTATAGGGCTCGAATCCCAAGCCACCAGAAACATAAGGCGCTCGGGCGCAGGATTACAACCAGAATAAACGTTCGGAGCGTCAGACCCGCGCGCGGCTAGTGTTCCTACAGTAGATGGCTTCAGATTCCCGCAGCCCACCAAGTAATGAGACAGCCTCACCTCGCAGTAGATGCAGCAAAGAGAGATCGACCTCCGTCATCACGTTCTTGTAGCCGTAACGCCACTGCGTATGGCGTCATGAGCGCGCGACGCTACCAGGCTAAAGCAGCCAATCGCGAGGCAGCTGAAATCCCAACAGATCAGTGGTAGCTCAGGTGCTGTGTAAAAACTGCGACGGTTTGTCGCTCTGCGTTTTCCCGGGAATCAGTGATCCCTCAACCCTGCGAGGAAACAAAAAAGGGAGATGTCGCTACGCTACGGAAGCGTCGTCCGCACGGTGAGGCCCCGAGTGAGCAGCGTGGGGAACAGGGTGCGGGCGTCAGGTGTGGGAATCTCATTCCTTCAGAGCGCTTAGTAACAAGGACGCCACTTACTGCGCGTTTACTTGTAGCCAGGCACTGTTGTAAACTTTTTTATTTAATTCTCCCGACAGCCCCATGAGGTAGAATCTCTGCTAATGGTGTGTTTATAGGTTCTCTGGCTGGCGCTGAGAGCTTTTTTCCCTGCTTATCAGTGATTTGTACCATGTATTTTTTGGAGCACTATAGGAGCATTGTCAAGAGCACCCCTAAATAACTACTTTGTGTTGGGCTCTTACTCTGTACTAGACAGCACTATGAGCTCTGAGAACACAAGCCTGTTCTCTAGACTTTAGTGGGAGACATGGACAAGTGGAGTAGCCATCGTGCAGCACCGTAACAGGAGGTCTCTTTGAATTATTGAAGGTTCTTTTGCGTTATGTTTACGAACTCATGAATTTTAGTGTTTGGCTGGCTGGTTTGTCACACCTGTGTTCAGATCTAGAAGCTAATGGTTTCTTACGGTCAAATATATACAATTGACCCTTGAACAACATGGTTCTGAACTGCTGAGGTCCACTTATATCCGGATTTTTTTCAATCAGTACTTATACTGTTTTTGATCTGCATTGATCTGTACCATTTTTTTATAGGGGACTTAAGCATCCTTGGGTTTCGGTATGGGGGGCAGGGAACGGTGATTAAATAGGTTAAAAGTAGATTATTCCAAACCCCACTAAATAAATGTCATAATGAACTCTTTCTTTAGGTGTTTGTAAAATATTTATGCAGTCCACTCAGAGCAGTAAGTTCCTTGCCAGATAAAAAAAAGGAATTGTTACAGAATGGACCAGATCTTCACGATTTTGTATCTGGTGATCTTGCAGACAAGAGCACCTGGGATGAATATAAAGGAAACTTAAAACGCCAGAAAGGAGAAAGGTAATTGAAATATTGATATAATTTTAATGTCCCATTTCTTCATTGTGCATTATTTTTAGATATAACCAAGTCCTAAAGCAGGGGTCCCCAACCCCCAACCCCCAGGCCACAGACTGATATTGGTCTGTGGCCTGTTAGGAATCAGCCCTCACAGCAGGAGGTTAGCAGCAGGCTAGTGAGTGAAGTTTCATCTGTATTTGCAGCTGCTCCCCAGCACTAGTATCACACCTTGACTCCACCTCAGATTATCAGGCATTAGATTCTCATAGGAGCAACAGTCCCCGGTGCCAAAAAGGTTGGGAGCCGCTGCCATAGAGTATATTTTTAATCAGATTTGTTAAATTTAGCTTAGAAGGAAGTGATAACAGACATAAAACAGGTAATTAGGTAAAATTGTTGGAATCCTTTTCTTTTTTCTTTGCCTTTTAACTGTTTTCCTTCAGCTTTCCTAGGACTTAACCATCTTACCCGTCCATCTATTTTCTATCCACCATCGAACTTCTTCAGAAAGTAAAGGTTATCGCTTTGTTCTTGGTCTATTAGACCTTGATAAATTTATTCATTTTTTATTGTTATTAGTTGTTGATTATCTAACTTGTTGCTTCTCCTGGTCTGTGTGATTATGACCTGTGAATACCTGGCCTTAATTTCAAAGAATTGTGAGGAAATTTAATGCAGAGGGCAAACTATTTTGCTGGATACTTTACCCAACAACTTCCAGATCATTAATGGATGGAAGTCAAGAGTTGCCTGAGGATACTATTCACTCCAAATTTTAGATTTTGTTTCTATTTAATCATCATCATAAAATCTAGAAATTACACCTATGGGATCTCTCCTTATTCTGAACAAATAAATATAGAACTTTTTGCCAGTATTTATTGAGGAATAAGATGTTCAACGCTTCTTTATTCTTCTATTAGGATGGTGTTAACTCTCTTGCCTTTGCAAAAGATAAATATGAGCATAGTGTCTTGTTAGACATAGTTATCAGTGTTTTCTAAAGTGTTTGAGCAAGCCTAATTTGATTTTCTGTTCTTACTTTTATGGCAGAAATTATAAGAGTTAATCTAGGATTATGCCAGAAAACATCTTAACTAGGAATTGTAATAGAGCAAAGTAACTTCAAATCTGTGCAATCATCTGGGAATGTATTTGTTAATACTTGGTTTTTCCTCAGGTTAAGACTACCTCCATGGCTAAAGACAGAGATTCCCATGGGGAAAAATTATAATAAGCTGAAAAATACATTGCGTAATTTAAATCTCCATACAGTAAGTTATCAAAGTGTTAAGTATTTCTCTTAACCATAGTCATAATGTTTCTACATATGTGTAACTGAAAAATTAATACACATGTCAATAACAGTAAGGAAGATGAATAAAGATGTTTAGGTTGCATTACTATCAGTAATGGAAATATATTTTAAAATTATTTTCCCTGCAAAAGAAATAAAAAGTAATTGTATTTCTTAGCTTCTCATTTAATAGTGAAAGATAAAAAGATTTTTCTGCAACTTAGGAAATGAAGGTTCGTTTTACATTACAAATTAACATGTTTGTTGGAAAGAGTATAGTATTAAATGTGAAACATAATGTATGCAATCTCAAATGTTAACTACACCACTTTAATTATTCAATATATATCTTTCCAGACTTTTTTCTTTGCACATATAAAACATACACATTCATATGATTTTTTATTTAAAAATGGGATCTTAATATATACAAAGTTTGGCAATTTAACATTATTTTTATATAGTGAATTTCTTCATAAATATGTTGTAAAGATGAGCGGTGTAAAATGCCAGATCACTAATTTTTCAATTGGTAAATATTTTCAGCCTGATTGAATTCAGTTCCCTTTTACTCACAGGTGTGTGAGGAAGCTCGATGTCCCAATATTGGAGAGTGTTGGGGAGGTGGAGAATATACCACTGCCACAGCCACAATCATGGTAAGGCCTGCCTCAAACTCTTAAGTTTTAGTGTAGAAACCGAAAATAACTTTTTTAGTTTTCTCTTAAAAATGTACATTATGAATCTGATCAGAGTTTTCATTACATAGGAATTTAGGAGAAATGTGAAAAACTGACAATAATCCAGCCTGTTCTCTGAACAAATCTATTATTGATTCTTCCATCTGTCTGACAGCTAATCATGTGCTGCCTTGAGGTAGCTCTACTGTTAATTCTTAGAAATGTTACTTAGATTGCTTAACTTCTTTTTCCCACTAAACAAGATTTTATTTTTCTCTCTCCTGGGTCTTTCGGTTAGCTGAGGTTCAGCTGATCTTGACTGAGCTAAGCTGGACTCCAGGAAGTAGGTTAGGTTCAGGTCTGCTCTACAGAGCTTTATTCTCCTTGGACCAGCAGCTCTTCAAGGCATATTCTTATCTTGGAGAATGGAAGGAGTACAAGAGAGCAAGCCAACCATCTATGCATAGTTGAGGCTTCTACTTGGTCATGGCTACTATCATTCTGTTAACCAAAGAAAGCCAGACATCAGTAGGGTTAGAGATATAAGCTTTTTCTCCCATGGGAGGGCCTTACAAGTTATATGACAAATAGTGGAATGCACAACCTTAATATGGTGGAGTAAGAATTGCGATTAACAGTGCATTCTACCATATTTATCCCAAGGGGTATTGGGGTTAAACTTAAATTGCGTGCAATTGAAAGTTCTCATTTATCTGGGACTGTGATAAACTGTTGACCTGTACCAGCAGGAGGTTATTTACACAATGAATTTAGGATTCTTATGAGATAGTGCTTTTTCTGGAATAACATAGAGGCAACCAGAGAGCTTATCCAAGTTACGGAACCCCAAATCTTGAAGGAAGGAGTGACTGTGAATACTCCATAATGGAAGTCTCTGGTTTCACCCCTTACCTGGTCCCCTTTTCTGTTATTGACTCATAACTGGTTCCTGGGGAGAGTTCATTGTTTCAATAAAACTCTGAGAGGTTGGGCCTGAGTACCATTGCTGTGAGTCCCCTGTGATATAGTTAAACCTAAAGGGGAAGAAGAGCTTTCTGCCCTTAATCACAAACCAACCCCTACTTTGGAGCTTTGAAACTCCATTGGCCCCAGAACATCTGCAGTGACTGTATTTGGAAGAGGGCTGAACTTGATAGTGACCTATGGCAGCAGAACCAGTGTCCTGGAGAAAGAGCGGTATCCATGGAAAGCAGATTATTAACTTTTTATGTTTTCTGTTTTATCTATTTAACAAGCTATACCTCTGTTTAACTCCCACAGAGACCTGCATATTGATATGTTAAATTTTTAAATTTATTTTATAATCATTTTTATTAATATTAAATAGGTACAAAAGAACCTATATAAGGTATGTGTAAATAATTAAGAATACGAATATAACAGACACCCTGATAGCTCTGGTTTGAAAGAAAAACATCTTTGAACTCCCCTGTGTATCCCTTGCTGATCCCATCCCATTTCTTTTTCCCATATCACTATTCTTAATTCTGAGTTTGTTTCCTTTTCTTTCTGGTTTTACCATATTACATTTGTATTCCTTAACTATATTGTTTACCTTTGAATGTTTCAAATTTCTTATAGTCAGATTGTATTCATTCTTTGCAACTTTATTCTCAACATTATATTCTTGAGGGTAATCCATCTACATTGATTTAAATTGTAACGTCTCTATTCTAGTTGATGGGTGACACATGTACAAGAGGTTGCAGGTTTTGTTCTGTTAAGACTGCAAGAAAGCCTCCTCCACCAGACGCCAATGAGCCTTACAATACTGCAAAGGCAATTGCAGAGTGGGGCCTGGATTATGTTGTCCTGACATCTGTGGATCGAGATGGTTAGTGTGTCTAGTGTGTCGTTATTGTCTCTGCCTGAAATTGGCTCCTACTAAGTTGTAAAATCATGTTGAGCAGTGGACTCTTTTGTTTCTAGATATACCGGATGGAGGAGCTGAGCACTTTGCAAAAACTGTATCATACTTAAAGGAAAGGTACTTCTTTTTGCATTGCTTATGTATTTGACTTTTTGACCCATATAAATTTAGTTTAAGGTTTTTATCTTAAAGCAGTGATTATTAACCTTTTCTTGGCAGGGGGTAGTTATAAACCCTTCTGATAATCTGCTGGAAATCATGTGGGGTTTTTTCTCCAGGAAAAGAATATTTGAACATACAGATTCATATTCGCAGAAATTTTAGGGATTCAGGGGCACAAACTTATCCATGGACATTTAGTCCATAGAGTTCCTGCTTCATATTTGAGTATTAGTCTCAAACACTGAACAATTTTTTAAATTAAATTTATTGGGGTAACTGGTTAATACAGTTATATAAATTTCAGGTATACATTATAATTTGACAACTGTATATTATATTGTGTGTTTACCACCCAAAATCCAGTTTCCTTCAACTACCATAACCTTTACCCCCTTTAACTGTCTACCTACCCTCTTCTCCCCGACCCTACCACTCTGGTAACTACTAGTCTATAGTCCATGTCCATAAGTCTCTGTTTGTCCTGTCCATTTGTTGCTTTTAGGTTTATATCGCACATATGAGTGATATCATGTGATTTTCAACGTTTTCTGTCTGGCTTATTTTGCTTATTGATTATCTCAAGTATTTCAGACAGTATTTCATCTCTTCTTATGGCTTCTTATATATTCCACTATATATATGTACCAATCATCTATCAGAGGACACTTCAGTTGCTTCCATGTCCTGGCCACTGTGAATAGTGCTGCTGTGAATATGGGTGTGCAAATGTCTTTTCGCATATGGGTTTTCAAGTCTTAGGGATAAATACCCAGTAGAGAGATTGCTGGATCATATGGTAGTTCAATTCTTAGTTATTTGAGGAACCTCCATACTGTTTTCCACAGTGGCTGTATCAAGTTGCAGTACCATCAGCGTATGAGGGTTCCTTTTTCTCCGCATTCTCTCTAACATTTTAAACATTGAATACTTTTAAAAGAAGTATAGCACTACAGCCTTCCTAGCACTGATTTTGAATAAATCATCATCTAGAAGTAGTTAGGGTAAGATATTTTTGTTAAATAAAATATGTAAGTTTTCATATAGATTGTATCTATATTCAAATGGCCTTGGAATTTTACCCATATACCACATTTTCATTAATGTTTTAATCTCATCAATTTAAAAAGCATTAAAAAAGGAATTATGCTAATTTCATATAGCTCAGTGCTATTGTAATACCTGGCACACTTAGTAAATGTTTTTTCAGTTGTTCATCCAAAATTTTCTATCTTATTTTTTTTATAGTTTATACTTAAAATTCTGTTTGTAACTCACTTGATTTCAAAAATTACTAATGGGTCTCAATTTGCAGTTAAAACACAGTGAGTTATAGGATATATTTTATCAACATATTATAGTATCAATGACAGGTTGTGTATGTGATTCTTTCTACATCTGTTTTCTCAGGAAACAGCTCCAGATACTTTTCATTTGGTTTGTGGAAAAATTTATCAGCTGTCCCAGTCATTCTATTGCTATTAAAGGGAGCAGCTCTATGACCTAATTCACATTTTAGTGCTTGAATGCATAGACATAGCCACAATATAAATAGGAAGAATAATGTTTAGCTTGTTTTTCATTTAAGCAAAGCTTTTGACACAGCAATTCAGAAAATAGTTTCTAAAACCCATAGTTTGATTTACTTGCTGCCAATGGCCTGCCTCGCCGCCTCACAGAAATACTTTATTTACACAAAGTCTTTTGCCAGATTAGGCCAGAGCCCAGGGCACTGGCTCCTAATCTCACTTGGGCTTATGCCAAAGATGTAAAATTTAGTGCAGATGTTGAAGCCTTGATGCTTCAAGGTGTAGACCTTTTAGCTGGTACTGTACCATTATGTGGGGCCAAAGGGAAGAACAGTGATTAATAAACAGTAAAATATTGGTCACTAAACTTATTCAAGACGTTGTCAATAACTCAAATGAAGAGGCTGGGGATGGCACCACAACTGCTACTGGCACACTCTGTTGCCAAGGAAGGCTTTGAGAAAATTAGCAAAGGTGGTAATCCAGTGGAAATCAGGAGTGGTATGATATTCACTGTTGATGCTGTAATTGCAGAATTTAAGAAGCAGTCTAAACTTGTGACAACCTCTGAAGAAATTGCTCAGGTTGCTACAATTTCTGCAAATGGAGACCAAAAAATTGGCAACATCATTTCTGATGCAATGAAAAAGGTTGGAAGGAAGGGTGTTATTACAGTAAAGGATGGGAAAACACAATGTTTAGAAATTATTGAAGGCGTGAAATTTGAGATTGTATTTCTCCATACTTTATTAATACAGTGAAAGACCAGATAGGTGAATTCAAGATACCTGTGTCCTGTTGAGTGAAAAGAAAATTTCTAGTGTCCAGTTCATTGTACCTGCTCTTGAAATTGCCAATGCTCACTGTAAGCCCTTGGTCATAATTGCTGACGATGATGATGGAGAAGCTCTGAGTACACTTGTTTTGAATAGGCTAAAATTGGTCCTCAGGTTGTAGCAGTCAAAGCTCCAGATTTTGGTGACAACAGAAAGAACCAGCTTAAAGACATGGCTATTGATACTGGTGGTGCACTGTTTGGAGAAGAAGGATTGACTCTAAATCTTGAAGATATTCAGCCTTGTGACTTAGGAAACGTTAGCGAAATCATTGTGACCAAAAATAATGCCATGCTCTCAAAAAGAAAAGTGGCATGGTTAAAATTGAGAAATGTTTTGGCAAAACTTTCCCAGTAGCTGTGCTGAGGTTGGTGGGACAAATGATGTTTAAGTGAATGAAAAGACAGTAACAGATGCCCTCAATGCTACACGAGCTACTGTTGAAGAAGGCATTGTTCTGGGAGGGGGTTTTGCCCTAGTTCTGTGCATTCCAGCCTTGGACTGATTAACTCCCAACTAATGAGGATCAAAATTGGTATAGAAATTATTTTTTAAAACACTCAAATTTCCTGCAGTGACCATTGCTAAGAATGCAGGTGTTGAAGGATCGTTGATAGTTGAGAAAATTATGCAAAGTTCCTTAGAAGTTGGTTATGATGCTGTGCTTGAAGATTTTGTGAATATGGTGGGAAAAGGAATCATTTATCCAACTAATGTTGTAAGAACTACTCTATTGGATGCCACTGGAGTGGCCTCTCTGTTAACTACAGCAGAAATTATAGTCACAAATTCCTAAAGAAGAGAAAGACCCTGGAATCGGCAGAATGGGTGGAATGGGAGGTGTCATGGCAGGTGTTGTGTTCTATTTCCTAGAATAGGTTTTCCCATTATTAATGAGAACTGTGAGAGGAAGCTTAAGGCAGTGCTCCTTACCTCTAATTTCAGAGAAGTCAGTTGAAGAAAATAACTGAAGGCTGCCTGATGTTTAAGAAAAATCACGGTAACCATCAGTTACTGGTTTCAACTGACAACATAATGGTTTACTGCTGTCATTGTCCATGCCTACAGATAAATTATTTTGTATCTTTGAATAAAAGATATTTGTACATTCCTGATAACTAAGTGCAAGAGCCGTGTGCTGCTTTCAACTTAGACCACAGAGACAGTTTTACTACTATTCTATTAAAATCAGTTTTTTTGTGCTTGCTATCACCCGATGAGAAATTAGCAGCATTTCTGTGGTAAGTAACAATAATTGTGTACAAAGTAGAGAAATATCTAATTATGTGACAACCTTTATGTAATAAAATTTTTTTAAAGTTTAAAAAAAGAACATAGCACTTGTATAATATTTGTCTACAGGAAGGGAGGAGGACACTATTGGATAAATTTTTTAAGAGAAATCAATCAATGCAATCAAATAAAATGTTTACATTCACTTAAATGTCCCAATTTACTTTCTAAAGAATTAAAAGTATATGTTTAATGTTTTAATATATTTTAATTCCTTTAAATAGTTTTTTTAAATATATACTCATACAGTTTAAAAGCCTATAGAATCACAAAATTTATTCTGATCATTATTTGCATGCAGATGTGTTTTAACCATTATATGTAACACAGTATTTTGTTGTTTTTTTTTTTCGTTAACTAGTTCATGTATAAACGTTTGTAAGTTCATGCTTTTCTTGGCAGGGTTCTAAAGATTACTTTGGTTAAACTGATACAGAATGAGTACTGGCGATTTCTATTTTGAACAGCAGTTATGTCATTTATTTTCCTCAGTTTAATATTTATCTTTTCCATCCCTCCCCTAGGAATCCAGAAATTCTTGTGGAATGTCTCACCCCTGATTTCCGAGGAGATCTTAAAGCAATAGAAAAAGTTGCTTTGTCAGGATTAGATGTGTATGCACATAATGTAGAAACAGTTCCAGAATTACAGAGGTGATTACATATACACAGTAATGTTGAGAATTTAGAAGGTCAGAATCTGCTATATTTTCTCACTTTTTTTTCAGGGGAGAACTTCAAAATTGACTTTTATAAAGAAATAAACTCTTATTTAAAAAAAAAAAAACAAGATACGTCTATCACAGAAGAATGTAGCCAACAAAATGACTGTAAATATCACCCATGATATTTCTACCCACTAATATCAATTAATAACATCTAAGCATATATATTATATACTTATGTATTTATATATGTGTTTTGGTACACACATAACGAACATCTTTTTTTCTTTTTTAATAGTATATTTACAAGTGCCAATTTTTTTTTGAAGACTAGTTTTCAAAAAAAATTGAACAGTTGCTTTGCTTGTAATTCTAAAAAACAGACCTTTAAAATGCTATTGGCACTAATACATGCAATAAATAATACTGAGGAAAAACTGGTATCATTCAGATGTATTTTAAGTCTTTTTAAAAGTAAAAACTTTTGTTTTTTTAGTAATTTGGTAGTGATTTTTGTTAGCTTCTCTACATTGTTCTTTGTTGGAGAACATGAAAGAAGTATGATAAACAATAACCATCTCCACTAAATCATAAACAATAGGAAGCATAACAAATTCAGTGGAAAAATACTTTTAGAACGTAATTATATTCTGTGTTATCAGTTTTGTGGTTATTTTTAAATTCATAAATTTGTTTCTTCTCTTCCCTGTGAACCAACCGGTCTCATTAAAAGTAATAGCCATAACAACAAATCAATTACACAAAATGAAGGTGCATTTTGAATTCAAATGAATGCTGGTTTAACGGCAACTTTCTGTCCTTTGGGCCCTGTCCCCATTTAAGCCATGATGGTTTGGCCCCTGTTGAAGTCTGGAACACAGCCTGTTTTAGCTCTCTCATATCTCATGATACCACCACCAGTGAGTGGTGCCAATTTCCCTGGTTTCACTTAAGAAACATTATCCTTTCCAGTGAAAATTCCAGAATCATGTATTTTTTAACCAAGAGATGTCAGTGTTGCATACTCGCCAGCAGAGGGCAGCTCAGTCTTTAGAAAAGAAATGAACATAAAAGTTTCAGATCTTTGAAATGTGGGTGCAAGTTAAAGATTTTTTTGTTCAGCATCAAGATTTTCTTCTACTCTTCTTCTCCCTTGAATACCTTTTATAATTATTCATTCTGAGCTTTAAAATTCTGGTTTCTTAATAAGTAATTCATAAGTTGAATTCCATTTTCATTTTCTCTGCTCCTGTCATATCTCATGATACCACCACCAGTGGGGTGGTGCCCAAACTTGAAAGTCATCAGCTTGGTGGCCCAGTGAAGCCTTATTATCTACCCTAAAATAACAGACATTTGTTCACAAATTCTACCATTGAACTATATTATGTAATGTCCAGAATGTAATTTCTGGTGTTTC
Source organism: Macroglossus sobrinus (assembly GCA_004027375.1). Classification (NCBI taxonomy): domain Eukaryota; kingdom Metazoa; phylum Chordata; class Mammalia; order Chiroptera; family Pteropodidae; genus Macroglossus; species Macroglossus sobrinus. The sequence goes on along the minus strand of PVKZ01001036.1, from coordinate 414,321 downwards.
AAGTAGCTTGCATAACTGTACTTAGTTGAGCATGTTATTCTTGCTGACAACAGCCCTGTTGTTTTCAAGGAAAGTTCGTGATCCCCGGGCCAGTTTTGATCAGTCTTTACAGGTGCTGAAACACGCCAAGGAGATTCGGCCTGATGTTATTTCTAAAACATCTATAATGTTGGGTTTAGGCGAGAACGACGAGCAAGTATATGCAACAATGAAAGGTAAAGAAATTGAAAAATGGAAACTCCCATTGAATTTGCCTAATAGCAGGAACCCCACTTAGAAGAGCCTGTTATGCATCCATAATCTCAGTGAAGGTGCTAGTAAAAACAAACAGTATATGGTTATAAACAGCAGCATACAAAGGAAAGGAGTGTATTTTCTTAGAACTTTGTGGAATGAAGTACAGGAAGTTCAGGATATGAAATTGCTTTCCTGTTTTATTCTCCACCCTTTTATCAAGTAAGAACATGATTTTGTCTACTTGTATTCAGTCATTGGACAATTTTTGAGAGCCATCTAGTGCCAGGAGCTCTGGCTGACACTGACATTTCAAAGATGATAAATCCAAACCTTTGCGGAAGAGCTTGCTTGTAGCTTTGTCACATAACATGATATGCTCTGGACTTTGCTGAACCTTAGTCCCATAGCCTATTTGTTTTGTGATTCTTGGGCTTTTTATGTTGTAAAATGTAAAAGCTTTTATTTACCTGAGGGTCCTTAGCCTTCTTGCGATTATTGGATCAAAGAGTAATAAGTTCAAATAGTAATTAAAAGCTACTCTTTACCACAATGCATACAGTTTTACTAGAAAGATTCTGATGTCAGAGATAACTCATATCCCCCAAAGCATCTCTTATACATTTACCAAAAGCCTAATACAGCATGTTATGTCTATAATTATGGGTGTTTTCCGGCTTTTCATATACTGTTGCTTTCATCTTTTCTGCCTAACTCTCCTAGACACCTTCCATTCCCTATTTTAGCATTTATCTAATAGTATTAGAGTCGTTTGTCCATATATCAGCCCCACATGACTGTCTTAATCATTCCTCTGTTTTCAGTTCTTACCATATTTCCTGGCACATAAATACCTTTGGATAAATACAATCTTATTTTCTAATACAAGGATTATAGACCAGGATAAGGGATACACTGTTCTGAAGTAAAATTATGTTCTGGAAAATTAGGTTTAAATCCACAATTTTAGCATCATAAAAATATCTGCTAATGTGTGCTTGTTTTCTCTAGCACTTCGTGAGGCAGATGTGGACTGTTTGACTTTAGGACAATATATGCAGCCAACAAAGCGCCACCTTAAGGTACAGCTAACCTGAATTGCCAAATGTTTATTAGTAATTTGAATTAAATCTTTATTGTCCATAGGTAAAATTAAGAAGCTTTTGCCTTTTTAATATAATGTTCCATGTATATTCTCAAGTTTCAGTTTCCATTTTATCTGCATAAAGCAGCTACACTGTCACTTATTTGCTGTCCCCAAAATTACATGACCTAAATGAACCTACAAAAAATGTTTGTTTAACTCGAGAATGTACATGGAACATTATACTAAAACACCAGCAGCTTCTTAATTTTAAAATGTAAAAGATTTTTTTTAAAAATTGGGAAATTACATTTGTACTCACTTGGTAATCTTGTGATTTGTTTTAGAGTTATATGAGAGCTAGAGATAAAAAAAAAAGTCAGGTTTACTATTTTTATATCAGACATTTATTCATTCAAGAAAGTTTTATTGAATAGTGACTATGTGCCAGAAACAATGCGAAGCAGAAGATAGAAGATGAATAAGACACAGTCTGGTCCTCAATAATCTTATAGGATGGACTAAATTTTTATTTATACCTATTAGCAAAATAAAGGAATGATACAGATATATAATCTATAATCTCATTTTCTTTCTCCATCATTTAGAATAGTTAATACAATACAAAGTTAAAGTTTTCTCTTTTTTCTCATATTCCTTCTAAGTGAGGTGGCGGACAGTGGGTAACCAGTGAGGAGGGAGAGTAAGAAACCTAGGGAATGCTTGGTTAAATTATGACTTGAAAACCACACTGAATGCAGGGCATAGATTTTCTATAGAATCAGAATGATTTGTGGAAATTCTAGAATCTGTCAGAATTAATTCTTTAAATCTAGGTTGAAGAATACATTACTCCTGAAAAATTCAAATACTGGGAAAAAGTAGGAAACGAACTTGGATTTCATTATACTGCAAGTGGCCCTCTGGTGCGTTCTTCATACAAAGCAGGTAAGTTAGACCACAGGGGATGGTTTTATGTAGACCATAACTTTCCACATTGCAATTATAATAGCTGTGGTTGTCTTTTGTGGGGTAAAAAGTGTTTTTCTGGAACATCCTTAGGTGATTTGCTCCATAAGGGTCATATTAAGGAAAAATTTTCTCTTAAACCTGCTTTGTCCCTTAAAGAAAAAATCCTTTCCCCGCCCTTCCCTTAATAGCTCAGCTACTATGATGAAAGCAGAAGTAATTAGTTTATTCTATATGTGGATTTCAATAATAGGTTATTCAGAAATGACAAAGATCAGTCAGGCATATAACATGGTTTTCTGGAAAATGTATATTCATTTGACAGTGATGTCAGCTGTCTCTCCAAACTCCCAATTGCAGATCACTTAAAATTTGAAAACTATTTGCTAGCACTGCTGCTTGCACCAGTATATCTGTGTTTTTCCTCCCAGAAGCAACAGAAAAAAATGCTTAAGATTATTTTCCCTATAGAAATTGTTAGTGTTTTTACTAGCTATAATGGCTTTTGTCGCCTTTGTGATTTTAGCTCTTGGTTTGGTCAATAGTTTGAGACGACTTATGGCAATAAAAGCCTTTTCCAAGAAATAAAGTCATGTAGTAATAACCATCAAAAGGTCAATGAGGACATATCTAAAGATTGAATTTAATCTATGATGTTTTCCCTGTCAGTTAAACTTAACAATTAAAAAATTTGAAGACTATACAGCTAGTTTTTATTTTTTTTGGATAATAATATAGGAATAATAAATAGTAATAGTAATAAACTATATTACTATTAATGATCTTTTAAATGACATATTGGAGTCTGAATCAAAGATATGTTTAAATTAGGCATAAATTCTATTTATAAAAATTTATGTGCAAGTATTGATAATACTCAGTGTGTTCTTATAAAGAAATTGAAGACATGTTAATGTATTAACAACAGCTTATCCAAGTTACAAAACCTAAGAATTTGACTCATCACTGACAGGATGTGGGGACTTTGGAAACCAATAACTATAAGTGATTCATTCTTCAAGTGGTCACTGGCAAGCTAAAATTATATATAAAAGATAGAAAAAAATTAGCTTTCAGAGTATTTAAAGTACAGTGATATCATTTGAAAGTTTTTTTTTTAAGGAAAGTTTCTAAATTCATAAGGAAGTGAATTATGAACTTTTTAATGCTTTTTAAATTACTAGTAAGATCAAATTCTGGTATGTAGAACATTAGGCTCAGATGAACGATTATGGTCTGATAATGTTGATTCTACTCTTATCAGATTTAGAGGAGGTATGGAGCAGCACACATTATTCTTTTTATTCCTTGACTAGGTTATGAGCTTTGGGATTCTTGGTGATTGTGTACAGAGAGGATCATCACAATTCTACTTGTATATTAAGATGACAAAAGTTTATCAGATTCCGCATAAATCAGGCCTACAGTGCTGAGCTCTGCCAATAAGCATTATGCCATGCCATAACAGTGATAGACTAAATGGAACCCTAGGGACCTGAAAAAACAGCTATCTTACTGCATAGGCACAACTTAAGGGGTCAAGAGAAAGCCCATTATAAGTAAAGATCACTTGCTTTCCTTAGAGGAGAATAAGCTAAAGGGATTCCATCAGATGAGTCTGCTCAAATGCAGCAAGTTCTGTTTTATAAACATCAGATCCGGGCTTATAATGTAGCAGAACTGCTCTCAAATTAATTGTGCGAACAGCAATAATTTTGTTAGTGATAAGGAACAAATAGTACATGTAAAGTGGAATAAATGTATAGAAGCAGACCCGTTGATACAATACAGTCACCCTTCATAATATTGAGTTACTAGAAAGAATACTAGAAACTGGAGTGCTAAAAAAATTTTTTTAAGAATAGTGACTCATCATTATTGTTGGGGAATGGGCCAAAGATATAGGAGGTATGTGAAGTTAGAAAATTATTGCCGTTGAGATTTGAGAAGAGAGAAATGCCAATAAATACAAAAGTCTTCTTTAAAGGGAAACACTAAAGTATAATTATTCTGGAATTTACTTTAAAGTGATACTAATGTATTTTCATTTTTCTTAAATAGGTGAATTTTTCCTGAAAAATCTAGTAGCTAAGAGAAAAACAAAAGCCCTCTAACAAGACATTCAAGATCACAGGAATTTTTAAAATTTGATTCCAACTGATAACAGGTAGTGTCAGGATACCTAAACTTCAGTGGATGAACTCCAATTTTTTATTTTAAGAAAAATGTCAATAAGCCATGCATATTTAATTATAGTAATTTATTTGTCTTCTATGTCCTAATAAACAATTACTTTACATGATGTAATCATAAAGCATCTTTGAGTTTACTGTTAACAGTATAATTTTAAAATACATTAAAACTAATATAATATTGAATGTCAACTCTAATTGAAAAATAAAAGTTAAGAAAATACATTAAAAACTTCTAGACAACCTTTCAAGACTATTACTGTACATCATTGACAAATTCATTTCTTAAAAATGACATACTTGATGAGTCAGTTAACATAGTTTGATACTATGGTCAGTTTACTTAAGGTTAACATGTTTTTCCATAATAGTAAAACATCATTGGAATAATTTAGAAAGACTTAAGAATTTAAGTATGATTTTTTTTTTTTTTTTTTTTTTTTTTTTTTTTTTTTTTTTTTTTTTTTTTTTTTTTTTTTTTTTTTTTTTTTACTTTGGTACCACTATTTTAGAACTGCAAAAACAGTTTTACATTAGTTACTTGTTTAGGGCTTCTGTGAAACTAAGACCTTGGTATTGTCCAGGACTGGAAAATATACCCTAAAAATAACAATATTAACCTTCATTTTATAATAGTTTGCTACATCTGCATGCACTCTCCCATTATATGATAGTAATGACTTGAGGAAGGAGTTTCTTTCATAAATATGAGAAACTTTTGACTCTGAATCTTGGCTTTCTAGTACATCTTAAAAAGGAAGACTTTAGAAGGCTGAACTAGTGTTTTTCATAAAAATAATGCATAACTTTGAAAATTAATTACAATTTAACTCAGGGGAACCATTTATACTTTGACTCACTTTCTTTAGAGATCCTAATAAATGTTGCTGTGTAAAATTAACCCCATTAACTTTAATTTCTGGCAGCTACCCTCCCTAAAATCTGTTCTTTCATGGGAATAATAGATTAGACTGATTTTTGTCACAATCTGGGTATTTTCTAATTCTGCACAGTGGAGAATAGTAATGAAACATTTTAGTGAAAGAATCATTTGTCAAAAGCAATTTTCATGGAATCCCAATGTAGAAAAAAATGGCATTGTATTAATACAAAGTATGGTAAAGTTTCAGATTGGTAACAATTATATATAAAAAAGTGACTGACAAACTAAAGCTATTTTGGTACAAGTGTAAAATTGGGAGTCAAGAATGACATTTGCGGTCTTGTCAGCCTCAGCAGTCTACTTATTCCTTTGTTTTTTTGTTTGTTTGTTGTTGTTTTTGGTTACACTGTAATATGAAAAATCCTGATTGGTAAAGCTGAATAATAGTAAACTATAAAAAATATTAAAACCCAAAACCATAAAACTTCTAGAAGTAAACATAGGCAGTAAACTCTCTGATACTACTAACAGTAATTTCTTTTCGGATATATCTCCCTGGGCAAGGGAAACAAAGGAAAAAAATAAATGAAACTACATCAAACTAAAAAGTTTTTCTACAGCAAAGGAAACCATCAACAAAACAAAAAAGACAACTGATTGGGAGAAGATATTCGATAATGATCATCTGATAAGAGGTTGATATCTATAAAGAACTCATACAACTCAACAACAAAAAAACCAAACAATTAAAAAATGGACAGAAGACCTGAACAGATACTTCTCCAAAGAGGAACTACAGATGGCTAATAGACATGAAAAGATGCTTGAGGTCACTAATCATCAGAGAAATGCAAATTAAAACCACAATGAGATATCGCCTTACACCTGTCAGAATGGCTATCAACAAATCAAAAAACAAGTGTTGGCGAGGATGTGGAGAAGAAGGAACCCTCATACGCTGTTGGTGGAATTGAAAATTGGTACAGCCACTGTGGAAAACAATATGGAGATTTCTCAAAAAATTAAAAATGGATATATCTTCTGATCCAGTAATTGTACTTCTAGGTATTTATCCAAAGAAAATAATTCATAAAGATCTATGCACCCCAATATTCATGGCAGCACAATTTACAGTAGCCAAGATATGGAAGCAACCTAAATGCTCAGATGACTGGATAAAGACATTATGGTTCATATATACAATGGAATATTACTCAGCTATTAAAAAAATGAAATCCTACCATTTGCAATGACATAGATGGACCTAGAGGTTATTATGCTGAGTGAAATAAGAGAAAGATAAATACCTTATGATTTCACTTATATACAGAATCTAAGGAACAAAAAGAACAATCAAAAACAGACAAAGATAGTGGGCAATTTGGTCACAGAGGGGAGGGGAGTTGTGCTAGGAGTATGAGGTGAAGAGTTGAAGAAGTACAAATTAGTAGTTGATAGTTGGTCATGGGGAAGGGAAGCATGGCATAGGGAATGCAGTTAGTATTAATATGATGACTAGGTGGAGGGCCAGGAAGGGAGGGAGCAATTGAGGGGATGGTTTTATGAACCATATAGATGTCTAATTAATGTACTGTATACTTGAAATTAATTTTTAAAAATATTAAAACACTTCCTCTTGCAAATTCAGGATACTCTCCAGTTAAACGTAATCTAATCCAAAAACTTGAAAGAGGAATAGCAGGAAATTTTTTTTTCAAAGTGGAATCACAAATAGTCTATTCTGGATTTGTTATTCAGTCACTTAGTGTTGCATTAACTAACCATGATACCATGACTAGAATATGTGACCAAATGACTGGGACTTGTTGGACATTTGAGTGTGGTGAATGTGCTGCAGAGGTATACGTCCTTTCACAACCGTACAAGAATGGACAGTCTTGAATTTTAAAAGGCCAAGGCAGAGCTTTGACCTTGCTAAATAATAATGAATTAATAAGAAGCACATTTAAATGCACAGACATGGCAAGAGGTTCTTGGACAGCAGAAATTAATGCATCTGTGGTCTCCAACGTATGAAAATTTATGTGCCCATTTCAGTGTCTGATTTTCGTCTTTTTGTACACAAATAGCATTTTTAAGAAAATGAAAGTGATAAATGCACATGGTTTTTAAGAAAACTAGTATAGGGGTCCCTGACCCTTTTCCAACTACTGAATCAGCCAACCCTGAAACACACCTCCCATTTGGTGAGATAAGAAAATTTAATTAATTAAACCAGTCTGAATAGTTTTCTCTTACTTGAAGCTGAAAACACCTTCAGAGGTATTACATTAAGAAATATGAGCACTAGTGGCCATAGGCGGAAAAATGGGAACAATAACCCAAAGAAAGATTCAGAATGTGAGTAGAGCAAAATAGCAGGAGCTGCAGTTAATTAAGAGGGACATGTCATTCATTCCCCTGGGGACTCACTCACTACAACTCAGAGGCTACACAACTTTAACCTATTTATGTTAATAATACATCATTTTAATGTATTTTATATTGGGCTTCCATGAAAATATAATTTGACAATGATTTTTTTGCTAAAATTTTGGCCACCACATTTTAATTTCAAGAGCTCTTCTCTGAATTTTTTTTTCAATAGCATCCTGTACTTGTTTCTTAGCTACAATTTCTTCCATTTTTCTCTCTGAGGATAGATTTTTGAACTTAGGGTTCTTCTGCATTGAGGATTGTCCCTGTTTCTTTTGTTGGTTTTGGTCTCTGCCTTTTGTGTTGAAGGCTCCTCAAATGTCTGGTGTTCCTTGCTCTACATGTATAATAAGTGTTGAGCCACTCTAAAGCTGACTAGAAGCTGGTTTGGGGGAGCTACCTAATAGAGCATTACTGTACAGTGCTTGGGGGGTGAGCTGGATTTTTCAATGAAGAACTCCCAAATGTCACGATTATTTCTCTAAAGCCACTTAAGTTTTAAAAAACAAGTCTCAAGTCTCTTGCCTTGAGGGTTATAAACTTGGCTGCCAGCTTTCTCAGAGCTAGATGAGTAAAAGCAAGTTGGATAGGAAAGTATGGGTCTCTTCAGTATGCAGGTTTTAATCTAGTTCCTTTGTTTCCTGTCTGCCATCTCACTAGCACTCCCCAAGTCTGAAACTCTTATTCTATTCCTCCTGAAAATAAACCTTTATCCTATGAAAGTAAAGGTTGAGGAAGGTTCTCTCTTGGTGTGAGGTAGGGTAGAGACTTGGGTGCATCTAACTGTTCCTTATGTAATCTTCCACCTAAGTCCCCTGTTTTCAGGCCCACACTTCAGCTTCACCTTTTGTGTCTGGTGCCTCCAGTTCTTGAGATCTAAGAGGCCAATTACCTACATCTAGAAGGCAGTCCCTTGTGTGGGCACTGAAGTTTCTGTATGCACTTTTAGTTACTTTGCCTCCCATTGCTTTCCACCTTATAAAAATTGGTCAGCATCACTCATCCACTGGTACCTCCTTTCCCTTTCTTTGTCCTTGTCTATTTATAGCTTTCTTATTCTTTTGCTGCCATTTTAGTAAGGTTTCAGGAGATAATGAAAATGGGACAAGTGTTTAATTCAACTCTTACAACCAAAAGTCCAGTCTTTTGATCTGCTGACTTTGCTCTAGGGCAAATAGGCAGCTGGAATAAACTTCACCTTTGTGCCCATACTGCATTTTGTTTTTATCTTTCATGGCTATTTTCATATTTGGTCAGTCACTTCTGTATGTCTTAGCTTCTCTACAAGATTGCTCTGATTCATCTATGTCCTCTATTTCTTAGTACCTCACAGCATCTATCTTATAGTGGGTACACAGACACCTAGTTTGAAACATTTTAAATAGGGTTATCTGAATGTGAGTATAAATGAGCTGCCTAGACAGCTAAATCTTAATTTCACTAGCTCATCTTGCCAAACCTTACCCTCTCTTTCCCATTCCCAGCCTCCTGTTGAACCTCAGACCCCTTTCTAGTAAGTAGTTGGGAGTCCCCCAGGAAAGTGAAGGAACGTACTCACATCCTTCTCAGCTGCTGCCCTATCCATCTTCTGATTCTTTCACTGGAATGTTATTCCATTCTGCTTAAAGCCACACTCTTAATCTCTCTAAAATTAGGATGCTTTTGACTTCAAGAAAAGTTCCTATTCAAACTGCTGTGACCTTGAGCAAGTTACTAATCTTTCCAGCCTTCTGCCTTTCATCTGAAGGGCAGATGAAGGAATTATCCCGAAGGAATTATGTAAGGAATAGATGAGGAAATGCACCTAAAGGGCTCTGTAATGCTGTATTACTGTACTCTTAGTGGTTTCAAAAACTACACATGGCTCTGGTTCAGTGTGACCATCTTGTTAACGGTGTCTAACAGGAGTGCCCATCATATCCTGGCCAGCCACTGTGCCATTAAAATATCTGTGTAAACATTCATCTCATGTAATCCTTATAACAATTTTTTGAGTTAGAGATGCATTATCTTTTTTACAGATGGTGAAACTTAGCCAAGATATCACATGCTAGTAGATAAAGCATTCAAGATATAAAGCTGGAAGTCTTTAAGTGGAATAACAGACGATTTTGGAGAGCACATTGTTGGAGAGAGAATTTAGTTTTTTATATACCCTTCTATAGCTATTTGGATTTTTTTTACCATTTCCATGTATTATTTTCAGTTTTAATTATTAGCTAATAACCTCACCAATATACATTGGCCCCACCAAAAAAATACTAGCTAATAAAAAAAGAAGCAGTGTACCAATTTTAAAAAATGATCTTTTAAAGTTCTTAGTAGGGGAAGAAAAGGCTAACCATATTCTTGCAACTTTTCACACAAGTCTCAAATTGCTGTTACCTCTCTAGTTACTGGGGTTTTTTTCTTCCCATCACAAACATCAAGTATACATGGTTCCATTAACAATTCTAACTTGTAATCAATAACTGCATTTTACATGTAATTATCAATCATAGGCACTGAACAATGCTGTAACTAAAAACCAGTGCCTAATTCTAACTGCTTTAGCAAGACATTTTTGGGTTATAATACCTTTACTAGAATATAAAATTATTAAACAGAACACAAGAATATTTTCAAGCAGAAATGTAAAGCTAATTCTAATTAATAAACTCATCCTTACTCCAGATCTTATGAATAAGGAATCGTGTTTATGTTCCAACACTCTGATGTTTGTCTCTTTCAAGCGTTTGCAAACTTTTTCTTGAAGTGTCAGACAGCAAATATTTTAGGCTTTTCAGGCTAAGGGGAAAATTGGGGACTTCTGTAACGATTTAAAACGTAATCATGTAAAACTGTAAAAACCATTCTTAGTTCATAGGCAGCTGGCCAGATTGGGCTCATGAGCTATATAGTTTGCTAGTACATGGTCTATTTCCTATATTTCTTGCATCATTTGAAAGTATAAAGTAATGCCCTGTTCTCAAAAAAAGGAGTGATTTTTTTTCTTGCCTAATGTCAGACTGTCATGACTCATTAGTTACTTGCACTATGATAAAAAATACACCCACACAATTGTTGATGCAGAATATTTTATTATGTATTTGATATCTGTACCGATGTCTCTGTTCTCATCTTCTATTGTTTGTGTTCTTACTGAACTGCATTAATTCTTAAAGGATGAGGCCTGTATCTATGTGCTTAACTCAGTTTGTACACTCTCAGTACAGCATAAGCAGCAAATGGGCATCTGACATATTTCAATAATCAAATATAAGTCAGCAAGAGATATAAGAAAAAAACAGATGGAAATACATACGAAAATTCTTATTTTAGAATTATGCTATATATAACTCATAAAATCTGTGTCTTTAAGTTTATACATGAGCTTATATTGGTTTTCTTATTTAAAAAAGGGGAAATTGCAATGAATAACAGAAATAAGAATGCAAAGTCGACATCACAAATATTTTTGGCTCTTAAACTAAAAATAATAACGATCAGTGAGGAAAATGAAAAGTGAAGAAGAATGGAATAGACCATATTATTGACTTTTCTCTTCAGCTAAAAAAGAAATTGCCTTTTACTCTTATCTGGACTGAATGGAAATAGCAGTGATGACTTCTGGGCCAAAAAACCAGTGAAACAGCTCAATAAAACAAAAACGTTACTTCTAACACGAAAACATAGGAAACATAAGCATTAAAAAAAAAAAAAACAGGGAAAGCACAAAAGGCTCCATTTTGTCTATTGTATCCTCCTCCTAAGTTCATAAAGACAAGAAATGGCTTGGAAAACACCTTACCCAATTAAGCCAGAAACCTTTAAGTGACAATCTCTGAAAGGTTAACAGGGTTAGTAGCCTTTTATGCTTTAGAATACATATTTAATAAGTAAATAAACTGATGATCAGAAAAATTGAAGAGTACCTTTCCCTTTACAATGTGATATTAAAGTGCTGCCTATGAACATTTTGTAAGTAAAAAGTGTTTAAAGTTTAATTTTTGTTTTACAAAAGTTGTCACCATTAAAACCAACATGATTACTTGCCACTCATCCAATCACTGAGGTAACAATATTATAAAAATGTGTAAAAAATATTCTAGATTCATAATTACCAGATATGCTGATTCCCATATAGCTAGTATAAACTGATTATTAAAAAATAGTTTTGTTTCCTTAAAAACACTTGGTTCATTTACCACTAAATCTCAGAAAGATATTTTCTATACTTAAGTACTAAAAAAAATATAAATAAAGATTGGTAAGGTCTATACTTTGGGTTTCTTGGTAGGTGGATCCTGAAGACTAAATTTTGGAATTTCACTAGAAGGAGCATATGGAATTCTCTTTGAAGACACCTTTTTGCCAATTGTTTCAATCTAGGGGGGTGGAAAAAAAGATTTTAGAAAGAAAGCTATTAACAATTATAACACATAAATGTAAAACCTCTATAATGAACCTATATTATTTTTCTTTTTAAAAGAAGAAAACATTTCTTAGATTGTCTGACTTACTGTGAAAGATCTTTGCTTCCTTCCCTATTTTTTATGTTTCTAGAGTCAATGTCCATTCCAGTTTTCATATTCATATCTAGATACTCTCAGAGACCCCTGCCAATCCCAAGATCAGACCCTCTTAAAGTAGAGAATCATATGCCGCTATTGTTTTAGAAGCATATATGAAAGCAATTGAGACTATCTTCCAGTTAATTCATATTCTCTCTCATATTCTATTCTCATGTCCATTTCCCTTATTCTAAAAAACTTTCATAAGCTGTAATAGCATAGTTTTTAGGAGTGCAGGATTCAAATGAAAGGCCCCAGCTGGAATCCTGAATGACAATTGCTATGTTACCTAAACTCTGTAGGTCTTTCTTCCTTATTTGTACGATATTACTTCCACATGCCTCAAAGGGTTGTGGTAATGATTAAATTAAAGCGTTCAACACAGTGTTTGGCATACAATTCAGCCTTCAATAAATAAAATTAGATGTTATTGTGCATGTTACATTTTAAACTTTTCCCCATATATCCAAAATCATCAATCTTATCTTTAGACACTGCTTCTTTAATAGCTATAAGTGTATCTCTTCTCTACAGAATAAACATACTACACAATTTTCTTAAATGTCTTTTGAATTAAAAATATTTAATTTTGACTTGTACCACGAAGGAAGGATTTCTGCTTTGTATTAATCAACTGTCTTATTAAAGTGACCTGTAAGTTCTCTTTATTTAGTGACTCCATTCCTAATTATTTTTTTAATCCTCACTAGGAAAAGTTAACCTATAAGAACTCAAACTCATTTTAAATATACACCTCTTTACCTATCTTCTCCCTTAGGTGAATAAAACAGGAATGAGAGAAAATTTGTGTATGCCTTGCAAATAATCTTTAAAAAATAACATTGCTGAGTTGTCGTGACTGGGAATAGTCATGTTGTTATTCACTAAGGAGGGTTGGGATAAACGAATCCCCAAAGTCCTTGATGGAGTGTTAATAGACAAGGATGTCATTTAATTCCTACTGCAACTGACTCTCCCATGAATGAGAAATGGTCACTGAATTCTAAACAAGAAAGATCTTCAATGAGTCGGTTACAGGTCAAGAGAATCCAGATCAAGAGAATCCAGATCAGGCCTCATCAGTACCTCTAAAACAACTGGTGGTGAGCAGACGCACACAACTCTGAAAACTGTCCCTCTCTGCTCTACTAAGTAACTATGCTGATAGCAATCTCCTGGCACATTTCCTTATCCTCCCTGACCTCCCCCTGAGCCACCCACACCCATACTCACTGCTGTGAAACAGATGCAACATGTAAATGTATTATTCTTCAGGTTTTTGTCAGTTTTCTAAGCATTCCATAATTAATAGACAAATTCTGAATGAGAAGAGGGCCAGTACCACTGAAGCTCCCATACTTTTCCTTCTGACCTCTCATATCTAGGACAGTGCTAAGCACTCAGAAAGCATAGGATCCTATACCAACATGTGACAACTATATTGCATTTTGCAGCTTTCAAGACATTTGTATAGGAATAAAAGACCTGGCCTCTAAGAAGGTCAGTGTGATAGTCAGTAGAATAGCCTGTGGTTCAAAGAAAAAATATTTTTAATATTTTCTTTCTTAATCTTGGTGATATGAGGTAAGGCAGGGCACATTTTGTCCCTATGTGATTGATAGGCAACTGATGACTTCCTAGATACTGCATAAGGGAAATAAACATTAAGTGACCTGTAGATCACAAATTTAAGGAAAGAGTGGAATAGTTGCAAAAATCCCAGAGACATTCCAGAGAAATGACTCACAATCATGTTGCCCCAAAGTCATGTTACAGCTAAATGAGAAAATATTAAAATTCTAAAATGCAAAGCCATTATTAAAAAGCAAATGACCAAACAAACGAAACCAAACCAGTCCATGATCATGATTACCTGGAAGCCAATGGTTTGTAGTTCATTGTGGAGCCCATCCAGGACACGTCGTCCATCAAAAATAAAAGCTGGCTTCAGCATTTTTTTGTGAATACGTTCATAATCTAATTCCTATAAAGACAGTACCAAAGGAATAATTAGAACTCCTACATGAGCATATATTCAACCTCAACTATCACTAGAAAACCTCTAAAATTTTCCTTAATACCATTTCTGTCACCTCACCTTAAACATGTCCCACTCAGTGCAAATAACAACAGCATGGGCACCATCACATGCTTCATATGGATCCTTAGAAATGGTCACGAGTCGGGACACTATAACAACAGCAGCAACAAAAAATTGGCAATAGGAAAGGAGTTGTTTGAAACTATGTATTTTAAGACTAAGATTACAAGAGGAGTTGAGAGTTTGAAAGAAGTGCAATGGTCAGGTTGAAGTGTGAGTGAAAGTGATGATGTGGGGCCTGCAGCACCCCCAGAAGCATCTCCTTGTAACCTCTGGGGCATTTTAGAATATGAAGAAAAAATCATCAGAGTAACTTTATCACTTTAAATTAAAGCTGGCAAAACAATACCTAAGAGTTTAATTTTAGAAAAATGAGGTCTAAAGCAGGGCCTGTCAATGATATAAATGATAAAAACTGAATAAAGAAAAGTTTTTGGAGAACAAACAAGTTTTGGGGCCTATATTCGTAAGATTCAAAGCCTTACCTTGGTCATCCTCTGAAACTCCTGGATGTGAAAGATCCACAACTATTTGTTCCCTTGGTACTTTTGGATCATATATATGGAGGTGTGCACCTTCATCCATCAAATATTTGCTAATATATATACTAGAAGATTCTCTGAGGAAAAAAAAATCAGTATCACTAAGCATTTTAAATGGCATATATTCTAATACCTTAGGGTTTAATATTCAGGGAAGATTCTATTTCCTGTGAGGCTATAAATGTTAACTTTATTTTTATTGTTTATATTATATATATACAGGTATTTCACATACTCATCCACCATCAAACAGCAGAATAAGATAAGAAGTTAATATTCGGAACAAGTTTGAAATATTTTAAAGAACTGATACCTCGTATCACCGGTGTCCTTTTTGAATGCAAACCCCAAAATAGCTATCTTCTTATCAGTCACTGTATTAAAAAGACTGTCTATAATCCGGGAAGCAAACCTTCTTCTCTGGTAGTCATTTATATCTATCACCTGAAATTACATATACAATTATGCAATAATTAATTAAAAGAGGTACAGCTTGTGCCATACATTGCACAAGAGTTTTATGGCATATACTATATAAATCCAAGCCTTATAAATTAACAGGAGGCAAAAGATTAACCAACCTCTTTAATATCTACAGATTGAAAAAGAAATTACCCTCACTTAAAGCTATACTAAAAATTTTATTTTTCATATGGCTTATCTTTCCAGGTATCAGATTGGAATGGATGTAAAGATATGGAATACAACTAAGTTTCAACCTCATATGAGAACCAACTATGAGGATAGCCTAAATAAGGCACAGAGAAAACAGTGTTCTCCTTAGTCAGCTTCGGCAACTCTGTGGAAGCAAGGTTATAAGCAATCAAATTCCAAAGTACTCCCTCATATGCTTAATCCCACCCTCATCAAAATGGAGTGTGAACAGAAAGTAGACAAAGAACAGTCAAACAGCTGCCTCTGTTGAGGCATGAAGCATAACACCATGAACATTTGGCAATTTTTAACTAAATCTTATTAGTAAAAGTCTCTGATCACCTATCTGTTATTCTCCACAGAGTTTATAAACAAGACTTCATACTGGTGACCAGATAAACATACGGAAAGAGACTGTTTTTGTGGTTTTTTTTTAAGACTCTAAGCTTCTAGAGGGTGTATCAAATCCTGAGAACTTGGGAAATAAGCCCAAAATGTTGGAAAATCAAGCTTTTATCTTCATTTTTCCCACAAAGGACAGTAAGATAAAGCCATCATGATGGGCTGAGTGAAACAAACGTAAAAGTGTACATTTCCATTTTTAAAAAGTGCATTTCCTTACATTCCCATTCACTGCTGACATCTGAACAACTATAAACTTGGGGAAATATTTGGAAAAGGTATATATACTGGCTGCTATCTTGCTATTACTTAAGGTCTCTAAATTTCAACTTTCTCATCACAAATGGGAGATGATGTTAGTAATGATAACTAAAATGAGCACTAACTAAAGTACTTAAAAGTGCATGGCACAGAGTAAGTACTCAATAAATGTCAACCCTATTTCTAATTTTGGAAAGATTTTCTAATTTTAGCTCTGTGAATCTCAAAGGGACAAGACAAATGTAAGAACATGCAAACCACTGGCAGTCATTATAATATAGGTTCTTCCATTATTTTGATTTTATGCCATTCAAGGTAGAGAATTATAATTTAGAGTAAGTTCTTGCTTTACTCTGGGAACAAATTTCGTTATAAAATTAGAAGAAATACTGCTTTATCAGAAACATCCATCACAACTGATTACCAAAGAAGACAAAAACACATAAACCCAATAAATAAACCTAAAATAAAAAATTGAATATAACAATAGTTCAATTCCTAGAATAAATATATCCTATCTAAAACATTTCACAGACAAAGGGTAACATATTTTAATTAGAAGTTAATCATAAGTTGTTGACTATAAAGATTAATACCTGCTGCCAATAATGAGCTACTTCAGGCAGATTCAGAGCCTCACAGAGATAAACCAAATTCAGAACATCTTTTTGAAAGCAGCTCCCACCAAAACCTAAAAAGAAAAAAATGACAATATTTTCATTTAGTAACCACACAACTGAGTAATGTGACAAATTTCCATCACACTAAAGCAGAGGGCATATGCTAGGATTTTTAATACTAAAATTCAGATACTGGAAAATTAGTGGGTATATAAATTGTGTGAAATTTGCAAGCAAATAATAAATTCTATAAATTCAAAATAATTTTCTAGCTAAAAGTTTATTATGGCTGTATTTTCTACTTTTTTCTTCATTCATATATCTAACTCTAGCATAATGCTGACAAACTTTTATGAGCCAGATAGTAAATATTTTAATTTTTGTGGTTCATACAGTCTCTGGCACAACTCTTCAACTCTGCCTTTCTAGCTCAAAAATAATCCAGAACCCATATAATCAAATAGGCATGGCTATGTTTCAATAAGACATTATTTGCAAAAACGAGCTGTGAGCCGGATTTGCCCACCCCGTTCTAATGCAATACAGTATACAGTGAGGGTGGGCATGAGCTCTGGAGCCAGAAACACAACGCTGTTCATCAGTTTTATGACTGTGAGCAAGTTGCAAAATTTTCCCTGATCCTCAGTCATCTCTATAAAGGAAATACAGCACCTTCATAACAGGTTATAAGGACTAATAATGAGATATATATATAAAGCGCTGGTTCAGAACTGGGTGCATAATATGCCTTTAGTAAACAGTTACTATTTTTATTAAATGGTAGCTAGAAGAAAAATATCAAAAAGAGAAAAAGCCAAAGAAACTAGTACTAGGAAATGTCATAAATATAGGAAGAAATATAGGAAGGGCTGCCTATGGCCCAATCTGTAAAAGGCTCTATTTACTTTTACATCAACCTTATTAACATATATTAAAAAGTCAGTTTTCATTATACCTGGTAGTTATGTTCTACATAATTGCCACAAACACTAAATTAGCAAATGCTGAAGTGCTGCCCCTAAGTGAAATTCAGTGTTAAATTCCTGTTTCTAGTCACATTTTTATCAACCAATCAATACATAAAATTGTTTTATGTGTTTCTGTTTAAAGATACCTTATTTAATATATAGTTGATTCATTAACATTGAACTCACGGCCAACAACACTGTAACTCATGCAAAAATGAAGTTTATCTAATCATATATATTTTCTCCCTAAGGCATATCACAGCTTTCTGGCACTTTAGAACACTAGACAGCACTTCATCAGTATACTTGGGGGCCTTTTTAAACAGTGAAATCACCAACAAAGAGCACAAAAATGCAAAAAACGTGGCACTTCATACACCACAAAAAGAGTGCATGTTTGTAGTATGAAAGCTGAAAGAAGGCGAGAGCATTGTCTTATTTAACTTCAACTGGGAATGTATATATCAGGTGACTCAAATATTTTGCTGCTCCGTTTATGTCTGCAAATGACCACAGAAGCATTATGAATATTGATTTAGGGGTTACAAATAAATTTTAGTGAGTAAACTAACTCACAAATACAGAATCTACAAATAATGAAGATCAACTGTATTTCACCAAGGCCACATTTCTAAAGGTATGTTAGTAGGAAAAGCAAATGATAGTGAATTTTTTACTACCTGCTTTGATAAGGCATTACTTGAGTTATTTACTATGTAGTCTCCCAAACTTATTCTTCCTAAATGTTCTTACTAAATACTAATATATTCCTCCTAAAACACTGAACTATGTTTATCCTACTAATCAGTCAGTAATTATTAAACAATGTAAGTAACTGTTGCCTCATTAAAAAGTCCCTGATAGGATAGGCCGAAGGCTATACATAAAATGGAATAATTGTTTTAAGGGCATTAAGTAAATAAAAACTTCCTTAAATTTAGAGTCCTAGCTAAATGAACCCACTTTATATACCAAATAATTTCATTTTACCAACACTGGCTTTCAGAAATTTATTTCCAATTCTCTGGTCCATTCCAATGGCTGTCGCCACCTCTTCTACATCAGCTCCTGTTGCTTCACAGAGTGCACTTATAGAGTTAATGCTGCTGATTCTCTGGGCAAGAAAAGCATTTGCTGCCTTAAAAAAAAATTTTTTAAAGTATAATGAGCTAAAACAGCAATTTTATACATCCAGATTATATTTCATTCAGTTGATGCAAATTACTGAGGAAGATATAAAAATTAATGATGGGCTCAATTTGAGAAGGCAATGGATGGGTTGGTAAGGAAAAATATTTTATTTAGAAAAGACGATTAAGAAAGATGATAAAAAGGGAATGATTTTAAAAATCACTATTTTAATGTATCCTCCATTTTATCTTATTTTATTAAAATTGTAGAATTTTCCAGATATTTTATACATTGATATTTGATCCTTCAGTGAAAATTATTTCATAATTATTTCATAACGAATAAGAATATTATCTTCAGAAGCATACCTTTTATTAAGAAAGTAGCTATGTAATTTATCAGATTTAAGAAAAATAAGTCCTTCCCTTTAAATTTAATGGAGAATTGAATGCTACGTACTAACCAGTTTGGAAAGTTCTGAAGACCAAGTATTGGTAGTGAGGATCTTTTCTTTGGGAACCCAGTGCTCATATACAGCACAAAGTGCCTGCACAGCAATCTGGCCTTCTGGGGTTTCATCCCCTCCAATCAGTACTCTGTCTGGGTTCTTTAGATCCTTGATGGCCGTTCCTTCAGCCAAGAACTCAGGGTTGGACAGCACCTAGAATCCCAATGCAAAGAAAGTTTTGTTTTGTTTTGTTTTGTTTTTAGGCAACCCTTGGTTGACCTCACAGATTGCAAGGACCTTGTTAGTTACAATCCCTTATTTTTTTATGCCTACAGCATCTGGTCTTCCTAGGTGGTCTCCCATCCAAGTACTAACCAGGCCAAACCATTCTTAGCTTCTGAGATCAGATGGGATTGGCTTACTCAGGGTAGCATGGCCGTAGACACAAAGAAGTTTTAAGCTAAATTAATTATGGACAACTTTAAGGCATCAATATTTACATATGAAAAACCAGATTCTAATGTTTCCTTTTTTTATACCTGTAAATTCAAGTTGGGCTTTGTGTTCGCATTAAATATTTGACGAATACTTTCTGCTGCCCTCACAGGAACTGTGCTTTTCTCAGTCACAATTTTGTACCCATGTGAGTTTTGCACAATGCGTCTAGCACAAGCTTCAATATATTTTAGATCTGCTGCGCGGCCTTTACCCATCCCATAGGTTTTGGTTGGAGTGTTCACCTGGTGAAAGTATATGGGATTAAAAACAAATTATCTATGAGACGCTCAATGATTTCAAGATAGGCCTTAGACCACTAATTAGCTAGTCAAGTGGTAAGTTAACTACAATCAGTAGCCCTGACTTTAATCCTCTATTAGTTCCACGAAAATAATACATTTTATAAATATAATCACCAGAAGGAATAGGTTGAAGCATCTGGAGAACTCATTCAATAAATGTTTGCTGAAAAGCTAATATACATGGTCAGAAAGGCAGTCAGGTTATAAGCCAAGCCCTGAGTATATAAAGATGAATGAGATAGTTCTTCTCCTAAAGGAGTTCATGATCTGAAATGAAATGTAAATTTTCTCTTGTTTCCTCTCTCTTTTGTATGTAGTATATTATCATGGTCTTTAAAACTAAACTTTAAACTCCTTTTTTACTTTCCATTTTTATAGACATATCAATAGCTTAAAAATATTTACAATATCATTCACAAATACTTTCATAGCTCATAAAAGCTACAAATTATCTAGTACCTTCAGGACACAGAATACTATGTAGACAAACTAACAAACAAAAGAAAAATAAATCATGACACCAGAGTCTAGGCATTTAGTTTGGGCTTAGCTATATTATTTAACCTTGAAGAACAGTGGCTGCCTTTGCCTCAATGATCTCATTAAAAAATGGGGATAACACACTCTAAAATCTAACACATAAGTTTTATAACACTCTGATAAAAATAAAAGTACTCTGAAAAGCCTAAAATTCTATACAGGAATAATTTTTGAACCAGTAGTAAGTAGCACCAATTCTCTTCTCTTGACATGCTTATAACCTAATGGGAGACTTAAAGGAATCAAGCCAAATAAATTAAAACTTGAAGATTGAGTTGAGGTGTGAAAAGCAGGAGGGAAAAGTTGTTTTTATGCATTGAACAACTTAGGAAAAGACTTAGTCATAGAAGTCAGAGTGCAATAGAGTACAGAAGAACAATGGCAGCTGTTCTTCTGTACATGACAGTGATGGGAAAAACATGACAGTGATGGAAAATGATCAATTGGCTTCCCTTGGTAAAGGAACTCTGAAGACAACAACCGAAAACTGATTTGTATAAAACTATTCCTATCTGGAATTTGCCTAAAAACAATCTAGGGTGGGAGGGAAGGAAAAGAAGTAGTAAATGAAACAAGACTAGCTATAACTGTTGACAATGGAGGATGAGTAAAAAGGGGTTCATAATACTACTGAGTTCTTTTGTATAAGTTTGATATGTTCCATAATGAAAAGTATACAAGCAAAAAAAAAAATGAAACTGACCCAGAGAATGGAAACTAGATGTAAGTTATATAGTAATAAATTACCCTAACAGGCACACAAAGTAATAGCTTAGAAAGATTCAGGGCAACTCATGCTAGATGGGCAGAAAGGCAAATGTAAAACCAGTTATCTGTGCCAAATCACCATAAACAATAGACTATTTTTAAGTATTTTTAAGGTTTTTGTTTGTTTGTTTGTTTTTACAGAATATTTCCCTATTACTATTCCTGGCTCTGGTTATCCAAACTAGAGGAATAAGATAACTTCCTAACTCCAAGTATCTAGTGACTCCAAAGTATTTTCTCATTTTCTCTGCCTCTACCCTAACCTTATGTATGCAAGCTTAAGTAAGTAGAGGATGGGTAGGTGAGTCACAGAAGCCGTACCAATTTCTGAAGTAATTAAGGAGGCCAAAAAGAAAAAAGAGAGAGAGAGTGAGAGAGAATTTATAACACAGTTTTAGCACTGGCTTCATCACTACTTTCTTCTAAAGTTCATATAGCTTTACAGTACTGCTTTTGTCTGACCAATTAGAAAATAACCCTTTATCAACTACTTAGAGTCCTTAACAATTAGCATAATCAATTCAACAGCATCTATCCTCTATGGACTTCATAGTGTTTCTTTCCTCTATCTCACAGGACCCAGTCAAAGCTCACACCACTGGGTTTCTCTTTATTCCTTAAGGCCCTAAAAGTCTTAAATCACGTAATACCCTATATAATCGGTGATAACTATACTATCACACACAGAATATTTGAGTTATGGTTACTAGGACATCATAAAATAAGTTACCTTGGTCAAATATTTTATTACCAGAGTTTACTATCAAACATTCGATCTATTTCTTTTTCATTACAAAGGTACAACAGTTTAACCGTATTATGAGCTAAAGGTGTCTGTGGACAAGCCTGATAACCTAATCAACACATGCCAACCTCCAATTAATTTAAAATGACTTTTGGAATATAATTTATCTAGACAGGAGATGCCTGTAAGTTTGCAGGTAAACTTTGCCTGATTCTCTTTACCTTACCTCTACCAACCAGTGAAAACAAAAAATGATGAAATATATATACTATCACCATATGTACTCATATATTACCAGCACTTCCTAATTCTAGACCATGGACCAGAACTTTCTCTGAGTTTATTTGTTCAATAATCTGAAATTTGCCCAAATGGTTATTATAGGGTTTGGTGAATTGTTGGACAAAGTTAGCGACAACTAAAATTTTACTGGGCAATGCTATGGCTTAATACAGTGGATTTACTATTAAAGTAAAACTTCTATAAGACAAGAATACATTAAAACTCACACAGCAAAGGAAAATACTTACAGAAATAAATACAAGATCCGCTTCTTTAATGGCATCATCAATATTGATAGAAAAAAATAGATTTTTTCCTCGACATGATTCTACCACTTCTTTTAGTCCTGGCTAAAAAGAAAAAGAATTGTACATATTGTTTACTAGTCATATAAAATAACCTAATAGTATAGAATTACATGTATTAAAATCAGAAGTTTATACTGTAATTTAAAGGACTAGACTTGCTCTCAAATAATACCTTTGTAGAAAAATCAAAGACATATACTAAAGGCTATAAACGTACATTGTGTAACATTAGTAAATGAAGCAAAATTGAACTTACCATAATTAAAGCAGTAGCTCACTTCAATGCTGTGTCATTGTTTACCATGTGCCTGATTATTTCATAAGTTAATAATAATTAACTCTGAGTATCAACATGATTACCAGAAAATTCAATGTCTTCTGTGATTCCAAACGAATGTTGAATTTTGTATTATCATTATGAATATAGATTTTTACTCCCCAAGAATTTAGATCATAGAACTGCTTATGAAACAGTCAATATTTACACATACATAAACATCTATTTTTCTAAGTCCCTGTTGTAAGAAAAACATTCTAATGAAAATTTTATTTTCCCATACAATTTAACAGGAAATAGAGTAATATTAAGATTAAGCTGTGCAACATCACCTAAGAAGTATTCTTGCAAAAATAAAACAAAGAAAAAAATATCAGGTATAAATCTAATCAGACCAGTCCAATCAGCAAAATCCAGATCAAAAATTTCTACAGGATAAACAACCTGGTTTCAACAAATAAAGTAAAGAGAAAGAGAGGGAGAGATTAAAATATCTTTATGGAGCTTGCACTATTCTTCTGGCTTTTGGTTCACCTTCTCTGAAATACTCTTCATTCTCTATGGTATTTCCTCCTACACCCACCATCCAACATTAGAGTTTTCCAGAGTTCTGTCCTTGACCCATGCTCTGTTCTTTCTCAAGCTCTTCTTGGGAGATCTCAGCTTCACTGATTTTTAACTACTACCTGCATAATCGTAACTTTACCTCTCTAACTCTGAATTCTTTGCCTAAACTTTTGATATATATCCAACAGTCCCCTGAGCACCTCTATTTGGACATCCCAAAGCCTCTATAACTAAACAAAACCAAATAGAATTTACCATTTCATCTCCCACCACTCTCCACAACACCCTGTATTCTTCATCTCAATAAATGACACAATCATACACCCATCATCCAAACTGGAAACTTAGATATCATTCTAGATTCCTTCCCTTCCTTCATCCTTCTTATATTATCTACTATGAAGTCCTACCATTTCTCCTTCTAAATATTTCTCTGGTATAGTGAGTCTCAGAGTGAACACAGTGAAGGTGGAAACATTCTCAAAGAGGCTGTGTACTTGAAAGAGCACATTAAATATTATAATTATATATTAGTTATCATTTCTCTACCAGTAGCCATGAGTTTAAACCTTAGTCACCAATAGGAACTTCCTAATATGAAAAAGCAATGCCACAGATTTTTAATAATATCTTTGAAAACATATCTATTTGGTTGTATATTTAAAAATGCATTATAGAAAAAAATGCATTATAGGATACAGATTTACAGGAGAAAGTTGACTGCAAATATCTCCAAGGTTGCTCTGGGAATAAAAATATTTCTTTTCATTGTCCAGTATAAAATTACAACTAGTAACAATATATATGTTACTCAATAAAGCAATTCAGAAAGCAGCATAAACTCTGCCATTTCATTTTTAAACCTGCCATTCATTTTTCTTCTTTTACAGTTATTTCTGTTTTACATCACTAACATGGCCAAGGAAATGTGCAGGATTAGTCACATTTATGACATCAAGAATAAATATGGAACAAAGGCCTAACATATCTTTGAAAATTAATAATTGGGTCATACAGTTCATTTCCCAAAGTTTTTTTTAACACAACCTTATAGAAATCTTTTTTTAAATTTTTATTTATAATTTAAGGTATCTTTTAACAACTGATGTCTAAGAAAGACAACTGAAAATTATAAGCCTAAAGTCATTTACTTGCTAAGAGGAAAATCATTCTACTTGCTAAGATTTCTCCTAGAATTTTGAAGTAGCAGTGTCCTGTTTTTAACCTCCATAGCCAGCTGATTTGGGGGAAAAGATTCCATCACTTCCTTTATAGGCTACATCAAATAGTGCAGAACTAAAACAGCTGTCTATATTATGATCATCTAATTTTCACATTAAAAGTAAGGTGAAAGTAAGACTTTAGAAACCAAATAATTAACCATTTAGTTAACTAATAACCATTAAGTAAAGCCAATGCAATAAAGGGATTTCAGTACTGAGAACTCACACACTGCTTTTAATGAGCACAGTGTTAGCTAGACTTTTCAAATCTTTTATATTCTATTTAGAGAAATTTAAAGAAGAAAAAATTTATGTATGAAATAAAAGTGTGAAACAACTGGAAATGCTTTTGTTTCTTTGTTTATAAAGGGCAGATTATTGAGAAAAAAACAAGATATAGAAAATTAATCATTTTAGATCTTAACTCTCTTAATATAACTATATACCCCAAATGGATTCAATGTCAATATACAATACACTATTCTAAATTTAAAGCACTGAAGTCTTAGGAGGAAGAGTTTCAGATTTCAAATAATGGAAATAGTAATATCAATAATAAGAATCTGGCTGAATAAGAACCTGGCCAGGGAATATGCCCAACCAATTAATTTTTTGTTTTCTCTAAGAAAAATGTATAATTCCAAATATTACAAATGGTGTATACTTTTTTTTTTTTTTTGAGTACAAGACACCCTTTGGTAGAACAGAAAAGTACATATATATTAGTATAAAAAATGCATAGCTCAATTTTCACAAGTGAAACACTTGTGTAACAACTATCCATCAAGAGTTAGAATATTAACAGTAAATCAGAGCCTACAATGTGCCCTCTCCTAGCTACTACCACCATTCAAGTTAGCATCATGCTGATTTAGATAAGTTTGCCTATTTTTGAACTTTATACAAATGGAATTATACAATAGGTGTTATTTTGTGTCTGACAACATACTACTTTTGTGAGAATTTAACCATATTCTTGTATGTTGTAGTTTTATTGATTTTTTGTAGTTATGTATTTTAACACTTATATGCAATATTCATATGTAAAAAACTTTAAGTGCTTTTCTACAATTTGAAAATCTAAAGAAATCAAAAATAAGACATTTGATATTTGGAAAAAAACAGATTTACAAAATGTGTATATTCTGTCATGAAAACTCCACAGTTGGAAAAAAATACAAACAGGAGATATGAAAAATTTATGTAAGCAATAGCTTAGTTCATACCATGCAATTAAAGGTACATTAAACAAGACACACAAGTTTTATAGGTTCTAAACTGAAGAATTTTTTTCTGCAGAATCCTTAAAACATGTGGCACTTAATATTTGTTAGCCTTTCTACAAAGAGGTAAATCATATATATCACAGTGATGAAAAGAAATAACACACCA
This sequence comes from Macroglossus sobrinus, assembly GCA_004027375.1. NCBI lineage: Eukaryota > Metazoa > Chordata > Mammalia > Chiroptera > Pteropodidae > Macroglossus > Macroglossus sobrinus. The sequence continues at coordinate 387,941 of PVKZ01001036.1, read as the reverse complement.
GTTGTCTATTATGAATCATTTTAACTTCACTGAACAATAGCCAAAATTTTTTTCTCATGTTTTTGTTTGTTTTCCTGATAAAGTTGTGCTACCTGACTATTGGCTAGACTATTTGGATTTGCTTCATCCAGCTGAGACTGAATTGATGTTAAGATAGAAGATACATCATATGTTGGACTCCATTCTGAAGAATATCTCAACATATGCTATCACTAGCATACATATTTAGATGAAATATTTTGGATAAGCACCCAACAGTTGGTGGTTTATTTGGATATTCTTCAGAAAATTTTATTACTTGTTTTAAAGCACCATCTTTAAAGGGTGTCCCTTCTGGTCAAAATATAACTGCACTCTACTACATGTTGTTTTCAGATGATGTGCCACTGACACCATATGTGAGTCCTACTGCAACCACGTGAAATCCCACATGAGCCTTCTCTGGGTGGGAGTTGACTCATGCCCTGCAGTCAGTCTGAAAGACTCACTGATTTTCAATGCAGCATAATATTTTATTGTAGGATTTAAACTATAATTTATGTACCCATTCTATTGATGATGAATATTTAGGTTGTTTTCCTTTTGGGGTTATTATGAATAGCACTGTTAATACCTGTCTTTTGGTAAACATATGTATGCATTTCTGTTGGATATACAGTTTAGGGGTAGAATTGCTATTTCATGGGCTACATATAGTTTTAGCTTTAGTAGATACTGTCAAATATCTACTAAATACTTTAATATCTACTGTATATATATCTACTGTAAATACTTTACAGTATTGCAAAAAAGCTGTACCAATTTACATTCTGACCAGCAGTATATAAAATTCCAATTATTCTAAATCCTTGTCAATATTTGGTATTGTCAGTAGTAATAATTTTAGCCATTCTGATAGGTGCCCTTTGTTTTTTAAGACTAGAGTACACTGCTGGCAGAATTAATTACTGAATGACTGGATACAAATATGGCTTACAGTATTTCAGATGTCCTTTTATGGATTTCAGAATTATAAAATGCTTTTTCAAGTTATCATTCCAAAATGTTTTTTAAAATTCTCCAAACCAAATATAATAGTAATGTTATACTTATAACAGGGAAAGAAATGCTATAATATTGGGGATTTAAAGAACTATCATAGGTAGGTCATTTGGTAGAAGAAAGGGTAAAGCACAAACAGAAGCTACCACATACACAGAGGGTATTTTTTAAAAATCTTAAATCTGATTCACATGAGTAAATCTATGATGTTGAGTTGCTACTACTCTATGGGTGCTTTTTTATGGATTTTTGTTTCACATGCCTATAAAGAGCAGGAAGATTTATCCTTGATAGATCTGGGTTAAGATTTTCCTTCCAAAGGCCTATCATGCCCAAAGACTATGGCTGATAACAGTCTTATAAATAACAAAGCATTTCTATCCAACATTTATATATATGCTACATTGAATGCTACCATGAAGTTTTCAAATGTTTCCCTATTGGTCTTCAAAAGCATAATATCAGGAACTCATTTTATAGTGAAATAATAAAAAAAGACACCATTTATCTGTCTAAGGTTTACCTGATATAAGTGTAATAATCCAAAAATATAACACACTTACATGAATTAATACTATAAATATCTATTGTTTTATTTTTATAGAATACTACTTTCTTAAAATTTTACTAGTATAATATGGTAACCATAGTAATAGACAAAATTAGAAAACAGAAAAGAGAAAAAAGTACCTATAACCTCACTGCACTAATATACCCATTATTAAAATTCTGATATACTTCTTTCTAGTTTCTTTGGCCATACTTGACATATTGTAATTATATTTTTTTCTACCCCCCCGACATAATTGTAATTATAATGTCCATAACATTTAATTTCTAATCAGTTACAGTCATAAATTTTTACATCAATAGTAAATTATTTAACAGAAACAGTAAGAAAACAAGAAGCATAAGAAACAAAGAGTTGCTTAATACAGTTTACCTCATAAATAGGAAGTGTAGGAGAGTTCCACGCATTAATTCTTGATTCATTGACATCAACAACCGTTACCCTGATTTCAGGGCACATCTGAGCTATGACACTACATGTGGGTCCACCAACATAGCCCGCACCAATGCAACAGATCTTCTTAATTTCAAACATCATTATACTAGAAGGGAAACAATAAGATTATTCCATTAAAAACACAAAATTTAAATCACATTGCACATTCATCACTTGATAAGAATTGTCAGGTGACAGATATCTGGAAAGATTTTCTACATTCACACTCATTAAGATTTATGAAAATAGTGATTAAAAAAATAATATTCCTAGCCTGTTCTCGGCTACACTAGCATGAAACATAGAAAAAATTACAGTAACTGATATTACTGGAGAAGAGCAAAAAGATTATAATGACAAAATATTTAGAAAATCAAGAAGCAAAATGAAACCTTACTTATGCCTCTAATACAGTAGGGCAACTTTGATGAAGTTCAAGGGTGAACATACTACTGCAAATCTTGCTAAATAAATACTGGTATACAAAGGTCAGCCATGAGACAGGGTTAGACTAGCACAACAAATATTAAGATTAGTTCCATAGTCCAAAATAAGCCTCAAAGTATACTCCCCACCCAATCTGACTTCAGCAGTTTATTTTCAGGTATTTGACAATGATCTTAAACTCAATTTCAAAGATAAAGGAAAGTAATTTCTGTAGTTACCAAAGCTGTTACACAGGTTTTGATAGGTTTTCAAAAGCCATTAGGTAAACTGATTCACACTAATCAAAATTATAAAGACAAATTTATACATAAGAATGTCAATTTATTATTATAATGAGAAGAAAAATTTTGAAATTCATCAAGTTCTTAGAATTTTATTACTTGCCAAGTCCTCAGACACCATCTAATTCATGGATTCCAAAGAAAATAAAAACAGTAGTCAGTTTAAGAATGTATTAGTATACTCCTGCATAGATCAGAGAAGGCACTCTGGAAGGTTCATCTAATTACAAAGCCTAGCAAGTATATTCCTCTTATGAAAAAAGATACACAACGCACATAATTAAGATGATCCAATTACCTTTGGTCTGAATCTGTATTAATCAAACTATGCTCTAATCTTCATTGTTTCTCTGGGTATATTTCCCTGCTAGAGGAGAATGAGTTGACCAACCCATACAAGTATCCTGGTCTGTATTAGTAAACAATCTGGCTTATAAATTGATCTTTATTGGTCATGATTAGCAGATATCAACTCATAGAGTCAGATGTCTAATGATTTTTTAAACTATAAAAAGAATTTTAGTTAAACAATATATGAGCAGAATTTGGAATCTAACAATTCTATAAAAGAAAGCAATATTCTTAGTGATATACATCAAGAATTTTTTAAATTTCTTTTTTTGTTTTGAATAGGTAATACATTTATATGGCTCAAAAATTCAATCTGTATAACAAGGTCTATACACTAAGAAGCCTCACGCCTACCCCATCTCTATCTACTGTGCTATCTCCTACTTTGCTTCCACAAGCAACCCCTTTAGTAGTTTTGTGTGTATCCTTCCAGTGTTTTCAATACAGTACAAATAAATAGATATGTATTAATAATCCTATCTTTCTAAATTCAAAAGGTAGAATACCATATGTACTACCAACATTTGGCTTTTTTCACTTACAGTATTCTGAAGACCAGTTCATTTTCTCTCCTCTTTCTTATTGTTTCAGTTATACTGTATTCCATTGTGTAGATGAACTTACCAGGAAATAGTAAAAACATGCTAAATCTTATAGACTCTCTCTCTTTAGTGATCTAAAAAAGTAGGTTAAGAGTTCCCTACTTTCACTTGTATAAACATAAAAATATGATATTCCTATTAAATGTTTAGGACTCCAAGATTCACCCCAGCAAAAATAAAAAATTTACTTTGGCAACCATCCATCTTTCATTTTTCCTCACCCTTTACTTTTCAGTTTGCCCTTTATCACTCTCCAACCCTCAAGTGCCCTACATGCCAGGAGAAAGAGAAACTGCACGGGAGGAAAATACTGCATTGAGATTACTAAGTGGTTAAAGTTCAAGAGAATGTTCTGAAAAGCTCACAACTGTGGAAGAAACACCTGAGCCTGGAACAGGCGTACCAAAGATGTAAGATGTGTCTCCAGCATTCATTCACTGCTGCTGTTCCCTCCTCTATAATGGAAAAGACTTGGTATCTGATTTCCAAAGAATACTTCAGGCCTTTTCCCTTCTTCACCTTCATGAAAAATTAATATTCCCAACTGAAAGGTCTACTGTGTGGGCATAGCAGAGGCTTTGGCCATAGAAAAATACAAGTCCTGACACTTAAGCATTTAATTTATGTAAGAAATAATTCCATCAAAAAACATTACAATACCTTACTATATGTAACTGTTACTACTGTCCTGTGTACCATGGATACAATAGTGAATATGGAGGATATCACTCCTAACTTTACATAGCTATACTCTAGTAGGAATGCACACAAACAAAATAATGGCAGTTGTGATAAATTCCATATAAAGAAAATAAACACGTTGGAGGAGTGGCTGTCTGTGATGAAAAGACTACTTTAGATAGTGTAGTTAAAGAAGGACTCTGAGAAGGTGACTTTTAAACTGAATTAAAGATGGAAAGGAGTTAGTTGCACACAGGTAATATGGTTAAATTATACAAAGCAATATAATCGGTTGTCAAAACGAGTGTTAAGGTTGAGAAGGAAAAAAAAATAAGATGGCATCTACATCTAGGCAAAGGCAGAATCTAAGACTGGCCTAAAGAATGAGTAGGATATAGAAAGAAAAGGTAAGTTGGGGAGGACTTACATATGAAAACGAGTCCAGGAAATTTAACTTTGGGTGGTGAATATGCGATGCAATATACATATGATATATTATTGAATGTACACTTGAAACCTGTATAATTTTATTAATCAATGTCACCACAATAAATTTAATTTTAAAAAAAGAAATAGAAAAAAATAGAAGAAATGAGTCTAAAGAAGTGAGATCTGCCTAGTTGAGTCAAAAAAATTGGTACTAAGAAGTAGTGACTGGCAATAATTGTCTCCTAGGATGGAAATAAATTGAAAGTGGGTCTTTGATGCCCCTTTCAGGAAAGCATAACAATAACAATGCCCATCGACAGATGATTGGATGAAGAAATTATGGTTCATATATACAATGGAATATTACTCAGCCATAAAAAAATGAAATCCTACCATTTGCAATGACATGGATGGACCTAGAGGTTATTATGCTGAGTGAAATAAGTCAGATAGAGAAATACAAATACCATATGAATTCATTTATACGTAGAATCTAAGGAGCAAAAAGAACAAGTGAATAGAAAACAGACTCCCAAACACAGAGGACAATCTGGTGACGGACAGAGAGGAGGGGGGTTGGGGAGCTAGGAGAAAAGGGTTAAAGAAGTACAAATTAGTAGTTAAGAGATGATCACAGGGGTGGGAAGTATGGCATAGAGAATTCAGTCAGCAGTAATGTAATGGCTATGTGTAGAGGCAGAGAGGTGATAGAGGGGGATCATTTAAGAAACTATATAAATGTCTAACCAGTGTACTGTATTGAAACAATAAAAAAAATGCTTAGAAAAATAAACCAGTATATCTAGAATACTTAAAATCTGATATCTCAAAGTATTTTTGGACCAGAGGATAGATATTTGGGGTTATCACTTAATTCCATAGCCAAGAGGTTATTAGGGCAGACTATGCCCTCAATCTCCAGCAGAACAGGTTCTGCTACAATTCCTAATAAACATGGATTGAATGTCTACATGAGGCAACTTGGGCTCAAAAAGTTCATAGTTTAATAATGTGCTCCCAGGCTAAACAGTTCTTATCTGCTGCTGTTCACCATTGAGAGGTGGGCTCTCAATAAATATTAACTGAATGAATGAGTAACTCTCCATAAGGGCCTATCTTTTTGAGATGAAGCCTGGTTGGTATGTGAATATATTTAGTTCAGATGGCTAATCCTAGTATTTTTGTAGAGAATGTCCAGAATCCTATCATCCTCTCTTCTTTAGTATAACTTCAGCATGTCTTCCCAGTTACTTTTTATCCACTTTGATTGCCAGGCTGTATTCAGCTTACCTTACAGCAGCTAGGGTAAACTATTGATAGCAAGTGGACCTATATTATAGAACTGCATGTAGGTATCCCTGAATTGCTATTTCGTAAGAAGTATGGCTTGTAGATGGCAATGGAAAATTTACAGAAGGAGCTAGATACACAATTTGTGCAAACCCAAATAAATTATCACTTAGAAGTTTCAATAAAATCATTAATAAGATTTAATATGGAGCATAATACAGTATTGGTGATATATTTTCCCCAACACTGATGTCTTCTGATTTCATTTTCTATTTCTACTTCTATGTACCCTCTGACCCTCTCTACTGTGCTGTCAGGGAAATGGGAATGTTCGCTTACTTTATAAGTCAGTTTGAAATGAGTTCTTAGCTCTGTATTTTGGGAAAGTCACAAAAAACAGGCCATTCCAAAACGACTCTTCATTTAAATTTTTATAAATTCAGATCAGTATTTCAATCTAGAAGACATGGCTAACAAACACCCCTGCACACCCAGTAGCTAAAGACATGGATGTCGTAGCTGGATACATCAACTTCATGAATCATTTTAATCATTTCCAAAAATTAAACATTAACAGATGCCTGACTCAGAAAAAATACTTAATCAGTGACAGGGTATTAATGTTATAGATAAAAGACATCATATAAACTGTAGAAATAGCGAGAGAATTGAATATGCTTATTAGTTAAAGATTTCACGTTAGAGAAAGAAATACAGCAATGAGAAAAGAAATCCTTTCAGTCAGGGTTGTCTACCACTTACCTTGAACTAGATGCTGGGTACAACAAAGCACATCTCAGAACAGACAGTAAAGCTCTTTCATTTCCAGAATCCCCCTGAAGAAACAGACCAGACTACTGTTCTCCATTTCTTGGAGGATATGAAGAAACTCAAAGACTCACTGTGTCTTTGAGGGCAGTCAGTGGACAGCTACTCCCCTGTATATCTGTGAAAAGCTCCCTACCCGTGAATTCCTCTTTTCTATATATCAGAATTCTCAATCCTATTCAATCATTTTCCTATATAAGAGAATTCGAGCTCTCACACAAACACGATCTCCTAGAGCACCCAAGAAAAATCTCTCTGACATGAAATAAAACAATCATACAGTGGCGGCCAACAATGGATTACAGGCCAGCCCAGATGTGACGACAGAATGTCTTAGGATTTCGCTCTCGAAAAGGTTTTCTGGCTTCGTATTCTCTTTAGTTTCTCAAGAAGTGACGTGAGGAAAGAGGCATAACCGCAGGTGATCAGACCTTACACAAACAAAGACTATGACTCTAAGACCAAAATGGGGTCCCTAACCAGAAGACCGCTTTCTGCAGTGGACTTTCGGCTTTCTGAGGCGCCGGGGAAATCTCATTTAAGTCAGAAAGTGGAAAAAAAGCAGAAAGAGATGCGGCTGGAAGACTCGAGAGTCTTGAACATAAAGCCCAACCTATCTCATCCCCACGGCAAAAGATCCAAAAGGCGATTCTGGTCAGAATCCAAAAGAGATGATGAGGGTCGTGAGATGGGCAGCCCGAGACCAAGCACAGGAAGCTCCCCGAGCAGCGCACACACCCCGGCGGCGCTCCCTCCACATGCGGACGGAACCCCCCCACAGCACGACCTCGCGGCGGGGCCAGGGGGCAAGGCGCCTACCCACCACCGAGCACCGCGCGCGGCTTCCGCTCCTATCCGGACCGCTCGTACAGCTCCTCCCTCTGGGCCGCACCCCCGCGCTCCGCCAGGTCTGCTCTCACCTCACCCCGAGGCCCGGGCCCGGGCCCGTATTTAAAGGCTTCTGCCCGGGGGGGCGGAGGCTTCATTTCCCCCGAAGCCAGACCTTCCCGGACTCTTCCCTCCGTCGAAACCCTGCCCCTCCTCCCGCCACAGTGGGTCGGGGACCCGCCCCGATTTCCTGCGCGGGCGGAGAGCGGAGAGCCGGGAGCCCGGCACCTGCCCCGCCCCTGGCGAGCCTGGGCCAATCCGCTCGCGCCGGGTCAGCGGCTCCGCGTCCGCCGCGGCGGCGCGGGCGGCGCTGCGTGCGTAGTGGGCTAACCTTCGCTCCTGGACACGAGCCCGGGCTCGGGTGCCTGCCACGATCTGAGGCAGTCGTGGTGTCTGGACCCATTTCCCTCATGTGTCTCGGTCCTGGCTGACGGTCGGCGCTGGGGTGATGCCGCGTGCCCCCAGGCCAGCCATACCCGGGATGTTGGGGTACGAGTCCGGCTGAGGCCTGAGGCGACCGGAATGGCGCGGTCTTCTGTTTCGGTCTCTCCAGCAGCCTGGAGGTCTGGCATTTGCTTTGGCCCAATAGACCCGGCGGGTTAGACCTGGCCGACGGCCTACTCCCCTCCCACACCCTCTAGGGCCCTGGGGACAGCCGCACCCGGCAGGCCCACCGCCTAAGTTTTAGTCAGCTCCCCTGCGACTCGCCGCTTCTGGGAAGGAGGTTCCTCACGTCCGGAGAACACTCAGTCACGTCATGCATGAATGGAGCAGTTAGTGCCCCCGCCCTGACCCCTGGGAGGTGAGGCAGGACTTCCACGCCCTCCAGTGATACTTTCCAGAGATACTACTCCTGCCAAATTAGGGATCTGAGATACCCGTGCGTGATATTTAGCAAAGTGTGCAGCATGGAAGTGCTGCATGTGAGGGAGGGTAAAATTAACAAATGCCCGCTTTTAATGTGGACAGCAGTTCGTACCTGTTTCCCTACTTGAAGTTCATCTCAAACTTCAAATCTAGAAGAAAGAAAGTCACGACTTTCGGTTTCCCTCATTAAGAATGGCGTCAGATGACATAATCGACTTGAAGTCAATGACCATTTTTAAATGCGTCATGAGGAAAATGGGAATTTATAAAGACAATAAAATACAACATAGATGATGGTTTTCTTGATAAGATCATGACTTCTAAAAAGCTGCTGAATGTTTATTAAATAGTTTGCTGTGAATTATAGAAAGCGTGATAGGGTATGTAGGTGTTGTACATTTCTATGCAGTTAAATTCATCCATCAGATATTTAGTGTTAGACATTCTCCTAGAGACCAAAGATGCAAAATGAATGAACAAGTAATTGCAATGCATGTGACATACTACAACAGAGGTATCTTTTTGAACTTGGCTATACATAAATTTAAGTTACCTATTAAAATTGGCTAATAAAAACCACTCTTCTATTCTTCTTTTTTGAATTCAACATTTTTCTACCTATTATTCACTTCACATCCTTTGTTAGTATTTTGATAATACTCATAATCTTCAAATAAAACATCTCAAAAATTAAATAAGAATATCAATACTAGCTAAAATGGACCTTTGGATCTACTACAGTAGTTCTCAAAATGTGCTGATAAAACTACTGTTACTTGCTTTATTCATTCTGTCATAAGCATACAGTGGAATTTTCCAGAAGCTCTTTGATATATGACATTGTAACAATGAATTTAAATATTACAGATTTACCAAAATGTCAAGCAATACCAATCTTCTGATTTTTATTTGGAATTATAGTGATTTTAATTGAAATACACTATGTTAACATGTAATAGATTTCTTTGCCACTTTAAAGGAACTGATGTATTTTTCATAATTTATTAGTTTTCATTTCTAATATACCAATAGATATAATCAACATTAAAAAAACTTTTTGGGGTCTTTATATTTTAAATGTGTAAAGGAGTCTTGAGAATAAAAAGTTTGAGAACTTCTTGATGTAGGTCAATTATTTTCAGATTCCATTTCATGGAGCTCTAGGTTTCTTGGGAAGAGAATGAGTACGAGGTAAAAACAGGCAGGGCTCTGGGCCTCCTACATCTGTCTCCCTTTTCCTCCAAATCAGAGCAGTTCTACTGTTATCTGCTTTATATGTCAATTTTCATGTAGGATTTCAATTTATAAACAGTTCCTTTTACAGTTTAAAACCATTCATTCATTTATTCATTCAGTATTTCCTCCAAGTGTTTACTACATGATAGGATTGTGCTAGTCACTAGGAATATAATTGTGAGTAAAGAAAATCACATTCCCTGCCTTTGTAAATTTTCCTCTGTGGGGAAACATCAATGACACAGACAAATGTAAAATTACAACTTTATTAAGGGGAGATACATAGTCTTATAAAAGTATGCTATAGGAGTATTTAACATAGTAGGTCAGCATGCTTCCTCAAGTTGTGATAATTGACTTCTAAAGGAAATTAAATGACACCAACAGTATAATTAGTTGAGCAAGTTACTGAAGTGGGAGACACATATGAACCTTTGTTAAGGGAGAGCATTAAGATTCTTTGCATTGCAGTTCTTAAAAGGAAAAAATGTACAAGACAGTATATAGTTTTTCAGAATTTTTTTTAGGAATATACAAGCAAGAAAGGTAGAAACTATAAGTCTAGGATAGGCCAGTGGGAGTGGATGTCTGCAGTTGTGTGGAAAATAAGATTATTGAAGGAGATGTCAGGGGACTGAGTATTGTAAAGATTATCTACATGGATACTGATAATACAAGAATCATGATAGGAAGAGTGCCAAAAAAAACTGGCAGAAAGTCCAGTGCTAAAATCTTCAAGGAATGAGAATTAATCAAGATGTCTATGAATGACTGTAAAAAATAGGGTATCATGTGGAATACTCTGTCAGCATGAATAATCAAAGAGTTAGAGAATTTTAGGGAGGAAATAGGGATAGCCTGGCAACCAAAATGAGAAACTGGGAAAAAGCTCACTCTGTATTGATATTCTTTGTTATAGGGTCTGGAAAAAAACAGCTCCCATTTGAGAGGGCAATGGGAAAGTCAGTGCCCTTAAGAAGATGCCAGGTTTTGGCGAAATGAGTGGGTATGCAGAGAAAAGATTGAAGATTGTGCTTTTGCTGATGATAGTAGTCCTTGAGTTTAGGAGGTTCAGGATATGAGGAAGGGTGAGAGATTGAATCAGTTTAAGCAAATGTTTGAGTCATGACCTGGGAGTCTTGGATTTCTAGTGGATGCTGATATAAATGGGTATAGGACATGATAGGATTAATCACAATAGTCTCTAAGCCCAGTTACTACAGCAAGGCCATGAGTGTAAAAAGAGAGTAGAAAGGTAGGCTTAAGGGAACCTTGGCAAAAACATGTAGATCTCTGTGGGTCTTCCTCTCAAACAAAATGATAGTGCTGCACCAACAAAGGCACCAACAAAGGCGTAATATCCCTGTGGGGAAGTGCAGGGGGTTATATGGGTATCCAATAATTCTGTAGATACTCTTATCTTCCACCTCAATAAAATAACAATAAGAACCACTCCCTCTCAAGACCCATATCCCACTCAAGTTACTGGCCCATTTTTCTGTTCCCATTCTTTGTAAAATTCCTCTAAAAAGTTGCTTATACTTTGGCCCTCCTTCTTTACCCTTTTATTTCATTAACTACTCCAGCTGAGTTTTCTTCCATATCACTCCACCAAAATATATTTTATCAAGTTCACCAGTGAATCCTTTCTGCCAAAATGTTCATTTCTCTGTCCCTAGTTTATCAGTACAATTTGAACCCATTGAGCTGTCACCTGGTTTTCTTTGTACACTGGATTTTCCTTTCTCAGTCTACTCTGTTGTTTCCTCTCTCTCAACCAGAGCTCTAAATATTGCAGTACCCCAAGTCCTATTCCTGGGTTTTCTTCTCTTCTTTGTCTTTACTTTCTCTTCAAGTGATCTTATCCAGTCCCAAAGATTCAAATACTATCTATATGATTTGCTTTAAATTTATATCTTCCTTTATGATGGAATCTTGGTTCCCCCTACATATCTGTTCAACTACCTACTCAAGAGCTCCACTTGGAAGTCTAGTAGACATCTCAAAATCATCATAGCCAACACCGAAGTATTATTTTTCTTCTGTGACAGTGACTGCTGCTGACCCCTAATTCTATTAGTAATAGAATTCATAAATTTTAGCTGGGAGGATATTTCCCATATGAAGCCTACATTGTCTAGCTTCCTTTAGGTATGGTCCTATGGCACAGTTCTGGCTAAGGGGATATGAATGGAAGGGATATGTACAACTTCCAGGATAAACCCTTAAATAAAGAGGCAAGCCCTCAAATGTTTCCTTTCCCTCACCACTCTGGCTATAACACTGACCTAATGGGTATTGTAGTGAGCTATCTTCGAACATGCAGATGACATTGGGTGGACCACAGACCAACAGTTTGAGAAGCACTCTCCTAGGGGTCAGTGGAGCAACAAGGTAGTCTAAGTTATGGATATCTGAAGCAAGCATTTCAGCCTGAGACTGTTTATATTCTTGAATTGTGACATGAAAGAGAGGTTAAGTCTATCTGGATTGAGCCACTGGAGTCTGTTCTAGCAAATTATCCTGTATTCTAACTAATGTTAGCTACTAATCTCTATCTTCTCACCCTTCATTTCCCTTACCATAAACCTTCCCTATCTCAATTTGTATCACCAACCACGTGGTTGCTTAGGCCCCAAAAGCAGATGTCATTCTTGTTTTCTTCCTTCCATTCCATTTGTTGCCAGACCATTAATGTGGCCTATTGGCTTCAAAAATAAATCTCAAATCTGATCTTTTATAATTCACATTGCCGCAAACTTAGTCAAAACTACTAGCCTCTCTTATCTGGACTCCAATGACTTACTAGCTTCCTGTCTTCCTTCTTGATAAACAGTTCATCTTCCACATAGCAGCTAGAATGAGACTGTAATATCATAAATCAGGTTAGTCACTTAGAAGCTGTCTGGGTTATCAGAATGACTGGTGGTATTGAAATGCTTACATTCAGGTAATTCTTATTTTACTTAATAATGGCCCCAATGCACAAGAGAGTAATTCCAACAATTCAGATATGCCAAAGAAAAGTCGTAAAGTGCTTCCTTTAAATGAAAAGCATCTGCGAAGATAGTCATATGATTTTTGGAGGTTTCTAGTCAATACAGTAGAGTAAGTAAATGCTGTGCTCATCTCCTGCCATAACCACATCAAAATTACAACTAAATTATAGAACAATCAGTCTGGAGAACCATCTGTAGACTAGCTGAATGGAACTCCTATAACTAAGGTTATAAAAAAGCCAAATGGAGACCAGTAGGAGGGGTAGAGATATGAAATGGGCTCGTCCCACACCGGGTGGTCCCACACACTGGGTGGTTGAGAGTTGGGAAGGATATCTTGGCTGCAGAGGTCCTGCTTGAGGAGCAAGGGTCCCAGCCTCACACTGGGCTCCAGTGCTGAAGTGTCCTCACAATAGCTGGCTGTGAAAATCAGCAAGGATTCCATTCTATTCTGGTGAGAGAGAGGGCTTCTGGAAACCCAGACATCCTCTTAACGGGCCCAAACACAGACTCTCACTCACAAACACTCATCCTAAGCTCTAGCAAAGGAAAAGCAGCTGGAAAGGTGCTTTTGGAGAGAAATTGAATTGTGTTGATTCAGGACAAGGACTGGAGGTTCAGCCATCACTGTCCCTGTTAAGGTGTCCCTCCACAGAGCCTGCAGGCATAGGCAGGTGCCAAATCTGAATCTGCATTAACCTAGTGAACACCCTTGCCCCACCCAGGTCTCCTGCTCCATCCAAGTCATGTACCACACTTGGCTCTTTTAGGGGCTGCACTTCAGCAATGCTGCAAACTTTCTTTAAACCTCTCTAAGGTCTGCAGGCCCCAGGCAGATGGTGACTGACATCAGATTGCCTGGTGCCTTTGGCTGAGTGGCCCCAGGCCCGGTGTGGGTGGCAGCAAGCCTTTGGTCACAAAATGACCTCTTCCATGCACCTCTGGGCCCAGCACAGGCAGGTACCAACCAAAGACAGCTTTGTAGCTCTACCAGGTTACCCTGGAATAGGCACAGGCAGAGCTGAACTTGGATTGCACCTAGACCTCTCCCAAGAGGCCTCAGAACCAACACACCCAATGGCTGGCCTCGTACCACAACAGAGCACCACCTGAACACCTAGAGAGTGGTGACGGCAGGGACCAGAGCCTTAATGGGAAGAATCTCGCTTCATGGAGTCAGCCCATACTGTGACCATAGCCAGTCCCCAGAGCATGTCAGCCTGAGGGTCAACCCCACCTACTGAGGTGCCAACAGCAATCAAGGTTCAAAAACAACAGGAAGGCAAACACAATCTGCACAATGGACACTCCTGGAGCACCTGGTTCAGGTGACCAGTGACACCATGCCAGTAGGCCCCAAAGGACACCTACTATATAAAGCCACTCTACAAAGATTGGGAGACATAGCAGATCTATCTAATACATAGAAACAAACACAGAGAAGTAGCCAAACTGAGAAAAAGAACCACATCCAAAATGAAAGAACAGGAGAAAACTGCAGAAAAAGAACTAAACAAAATGGAGGCAAGCAATCTACCAGATACAGTGTTCAAAACACTGGCTACAAGGATGGTCAACAAATGTAAGGAAAGAATAGATCAACTCAGTAAGAACTTCAAAAAGATTATAAACGTATAAAAGGACATAGAGATCATAAGAAAAAAACAGTCAGAAATGAATAATACACAATTAAAATGAAGAATACACTAGAAGGAATCAACAGCTGATTAGATGAAGCAGAGTATCAAATAAGCAACATGGGCAAGAAGGTAGCAGAAAACAACCAATCGGAACAGAAAAAAAAAAGGATCCAAAATAACAAGCCGTACAACTAGGGAGAAATCTAAGAAAGCACCCTGCAATGGTAGAAAGTAGGACAAAGATGCAGGGCTGCCCCATCTCGAGCAGATGAGTGAGACAGAGGCAGAAGCAGCAGCAAAGCCTCTTAAAGGGGCCGCGTCCGTGAACAGATTTTTGCAGTGATGGACCTGCTCGCTCTGAGCACCAGTGCCGATTCGGCTGTGCACAAGGGGACACCACGGACTTACAGAGAGACAGTGTGAGAGTGAGGGCAGGGGTAGGCTCGCGCTCTACAGAAGTACCGGCAGTATCCATTATTCCCTGTTGAGCTCTCCCACCTCCCAGTGTGCAGACACAGCGCCAAAATTGCCGTGACATCATCAAACTGGATAACGCTCCGCCCAGAGGATTCCCTGAAACTCCACCTTCCCCAAATCGTGGCCCCACCTAAGCCACATCCAGGTGTATCCTCAGAGTCGGGTGCTCCTTGCTGAGACTCACACTGGAGGCGGCCTTAGTTTCTGGTGTGACCTTTTGAGGCCACTATAAGCACAGCATCTTTGAATTACTTGCTGAATCTTGACAAATGGCCCCAGACGGCTAGAGGCTTGGGCTAAATTTGGTCTGCAGCTGAACCCCTCTCCAGACTGTGCCACTGGACCTGCTTCACAAATCCACACTAATAAGACTGGGAGACTTAAGAGCTTTGCTTAGCACACAGAAACAGACCCAGAAAGGCAGCCAAAATGGGAAGACAAAAAAGTAGAAACCATATGAGAGAACAGAACAGAGATCCAGATATAATGGAGTCAAGTATTCTAATAGATGCAGAGTTCAAAACCCTGGTTATAAAGATGCTCAATAAACTTTTGGGAAGTGTAGATTAATTCAGTGAGAACTTCAACAAAGAGAAAAAAAGACATAAAAGTGGAAATGGAAATTATAAAATGGAACCAGTCTGAAATAAAGAACACATTATCTGAGATAAGAATTATATTAAATGGAATAAACAAAGGAATAAACAAAGTGGATAAATAAGAGGGTAAAATGCCCTACAAGACCCTTACATGTGAAAAGGAACAGGATAAAAAAAAATATTGCCTTGATGGACCTAGAATGTGTTTAAGTCCAACAAAGAAAAATAAACACTATACGATTTCACTTATATGTGGAATCTAAGGAATAAAAAGAACAAACTAATTAAAAACAGAATCACAAATATAGTGAACAATTTGGTGATGAACAAAAGGGAGGGAGGTTGGGGGGGGCTGGGGTGAAGAGCTAAAGAAATTAGTAGTTAACAGTTGGTCACAGGGATGGGGAGCACGGCATAGGGAATGCAGTTAGCATTAATACATTGGCTAGGTGGAGGGTGAGGGGAGGGAGGGTGCAAATGGGATTGTTTTATGAACTATATGGATGTCTAAGGTACTGTATACTTGAAACTAAATTTTAAAAATTAAAAAAAAAAAGGCTTTGGAAATTTTTTTAAAATGCAAATAAATAAATAAATAAATAGCTAGAAATAAATTTAACCAACGAAGTAAAGACCTCTACTCAGAGAATTATAAGACACTGAAGAAAGAAACGGAAGAAGATACAAATAAATGAAAGCATATACTGTGCTCATGGATAAGAAGAATTAACAGTTAAAATATCAATATTACCAAAAAAAACCCTATAGATTCAATGCAATCCCATTGGCATTTTTCACAGAACTAGAACAAATAATCCTAACATTTATATGGAACCACAAAAGACCCTGAATAGCCATGACAACCTTGAGAAAGAAGAACAAAGTTGGAAGTTGCATTCTACCTGATATCAAACAATACTACAAGGCTATAGTAATCAAAACAGTATGAAACTGGCATAAAAACAGATACATAGATCAATGGCACAGAATAGAGAGCCCAGAAATAAACCCACACCTATATGATCAATTAACCTATGACAAAGGAGGCAAGAAATACAATGGAGTCAAGACAGTCTCTTCAATAAATGGTGTTGGGAAACCTGGACAGATACATGCAACAAAATAAAACCAGATCACCTTCTTATACCATATACAAGAATAAATTTAAAATGGTTAAAGACTTAAATGTATGGCCCAAAACTATGAAACTTCTAAAGAAAACATAGGCAGTAAACTCTAACATGGCTCTTAGTATATATATAAAGATAGATATTATCTCCTTGGGCAAGGGAAACATAGAAAAATAAACAAAAATAAAAACAAATAAAAATAAATAAATGGCACTACATCAAACAAATGTTTTTGCACAGCAATGGAAACCATCAACAAAATGAAAAGACAACCTACCAACTGGGAGAAGATGTTTGCCAATGATACATCCGATAAGGGGTTAGTATTCAAAATTTATAAAGAACTCATACAATTTAACACCAAAAAAACAAACATTTTTTTTAAATGGGCAGAGGACCTGAATAGGCATTTCTCCCAATGGATGTACAGACAGCCAATAGACATATGAAAAGATACTCAAAATCACAATTAACCAGAGAAATGCAAATTAAACTCACAATGAGATAACTCACACCTATCAGAACGGCTATCATCAATAAATCAACAAACAAGTGTTGGTGAGGATGTGAAGAAAAAGGAACACTTGCGCATTGTTGGTAAGATTGCAAATTGGTGCAGCTACTATAAAAAACAGTACGGGGTTTCCTCAAAAAATTAAAAGTAGAACTATCTTATTACTTAGCAATTCTACTTCTGAGTATTTATTCAAAGAAGTCCAAAACACAAATTCGAAAAGATATATGCACCCCTATGTGCATGGCAGTGCTATTTATAATAGCTAAGATGTGGAAGCAACCCAAGTGTCCACCTATAGATGACTGGATAAAGAAGTGGTACCCATATACAATGGAATATTACTCGACCAAAAAAAAAAAAAAAAAGAAATCTTACCACCTTACCACCTGCAACAACATGTATGTACCTAGAGGGCATTATGTTAAATGAAATAAGTTCAACAGAGAAAGACAAATACCATATGGTCTCACTTATATATGGAATCTAAAGACCAAAATAAACAAACAAAACAGAAACAGACTCATAGGTACAGAGAACATTTTGATGGTTGCTAGATGGGAAGTGGGTTGTGGGGTGGGTAGAAAGGAAAAGGGGTTAAGTAAAATTGGCAGTTACAAAACAGTCATGGGTATGTAAAGTACAGCATAGGGAATATAGTCGATAATACTGTAATAACTATATATGGTGTCAGGTGGGTACTAGACTTGTCAGGGGGAGTACTTCATAAATTATATAAATGTCTAACCGCTATGCTGTACACCTGAAACTATAATATAAACAATAATATAATATTGAATGCAACTGTAGTTGAAAAAATTATTCAAAAATCATAAATTAGATCATATCATACCCACTCCTAAACCCCTCTGGTTTTTATAATCATAATAAAATCCAAAGTCCTTATTTTGGATTCCAAGATCCTGCAAGATTTAAACCTTGTTACTGCTCTCATACTGATTATTTGGCCTTATTGTCATCCCTTGAAAATGCAAAGTCTGTTTGAATATCAGGGCCTTTGCACTCCTCTTTTCTCTTCAAAAACTGCCCAGATCTTTGCATACCTGCATCATTCAGGTCTCAAATCAAATCTCTCTTCAGAATGCTCTTTCACCACGACTGTTTGTATTTTAACTTCTCTTTCCAATTAGCAGTCCCTGAAATCATCTTATTTGTTAGCTTTTGTATTTGTACCCTGTAAATCAAATATAAACTTCTGAGGACAAGGACTAAAAACAAATGACCTTACCATCACAGGAATTAATTGTTCTGAGGGCCAGTAAGTCTAATGGATTAAGTAATGAAGATTTACCCTGTTAACATAATTTGTTATCCAACTCCTTGTAAAGTAATCATCCCACTTGTATTCCTTAACAGTGTGTTGTTTCCTTGGCTTGTTTTTCTTTAACACAGTTACTCTCCTACCCACATATAGAAATCAATTAGTATGAAGAAAATTATTTTTTCTTCTGTTTCTGTTTTTTCATCTCTAGAACTAAACACAAGATTTAGTATTCTTTACTGTCACTGGTTCTCACCCTTAACTGCTACTGGAATCACTTATAGATGCTTGGGCCAAACTCCATACCAATTAACCCCATACCAGAGTCTGTGAGGTGTGAGGCCAAGGTATCAGTGGTTTTCAAATCTCTCCAGGTGAGTGTAATGTGTAATAAAAGTTGAGAACCTCTAGCCTAATTAATGGTTTACTGTTTAGCCTTTCTCACAATGGAATTATTCATCTGTTAGTCAAAATTTATCTTCTTTACAGGTTACCTTCCAAGGTTTAAAAATCTTGATTAGAAATTGTGATATTTAATCTTTAATGTTTTGCATATTCCAGGCACTGACCTAAAGGTGCTACTGTCCATTCCTCATAGGGTGAATTACTTCCAATGGAAAATTCAATGGATGTGTCTTAAATCCATAGTTTTCGTACAACTTAGTTTTGAAAAGGGAGGGTGTGTGTTGGAATGGTGAAAACCTTTGCATAACATTTATTTTGGGCTTTACAAAGCATTTTTACAAACATTTCATTTGATCCTCACTTCAGCTTGCTATAAAGTAGTAGTATATTCAATGAAACTGAGGCTCCGAATTAAATGGGCTGCCCACGGATTATATAACTTGTGCTCCCTAGTCAAGGCATAGGCTGCTCAAAATACTGTTAGTCTTTTATGGAAACTGACATACATAATTTCTCAAGAAAGGAAGATACTGTAACACTGAACGCAGAAAAATGATAACCCAGCTTTCTTCTATCAAGTCAGCCATTAAAGAGATTTGCAAAACGTAATACAGTGCCACTCTTCTAAATTTTCAATTTGAAAATTGGTTTTTTATTTAAAATTTTATATTGTTTATTGGGTTATTTTAAAATACCTAACATTTTTAAATGTTTTAAATTTGAGATACAGTAAAATTTTTTACTAAAAATTATTGTGGTAACATTAATAAAATCAAGTAAGTTTCAAGAGGATGAAGTAAATATTGATAAATATAATCCATATAAAGAAAAGCTCTTTGGAGTCCCCAAATTAGAGAGTTTGAGAATCACTAGAGCTATCACTAAATGCAATAGCCCCAGTATATGTTTTAGTTGTGAGAATAGCTAAAAATCTGAATTGTTTGCCTTAATATTAACTCAGGCTCACAAGATTAAAACACTAACAATACTAAATATTTTTATTTATCATACAAATTGCTACAATGAAAATAAAGTTTGAGAACTAGATGAAAATTACAGTGATAAAAAAATGGTCAGCTTTCTTCAACAAAAACATCCTTTGATTATCTTCGATGCTTTCAGAGATTAGCATCAGAAATTAATATGATAGGGCACAAGCAATTCAACCTAGTAACTATTGCCAGTTTACATGTATTTATGTGACTGAGTACTTAAAATATTGTGATACAATGAAAAAAATTCCTTGGATGTTGCAGAGAGAAAATTGTATTCCTATCCATTCCTCAATGGAGAAACTAATTTTCAATATTACTTTATTTAGACCAAGGTTTCCTTAAATTTTCTGATTTGGCTAACAGAATTATGCTTGAAGTCTGGGAGTGCTAAAGCTGGTGCTAGTGAAACTGGGAAAGTTAAGAGGATGTTGATAAAGGTGCAATTGAGACAAAACAGTAAAATGTAGTCTTTAAGGCTGTTAAGTAAAAATGAAGGCTAAGAACATTTGCAAGGATATAAATCTTAAACCATTTGTTGGAGATGTAGGCTCTGCTGTTAGATTTACATTTGTTCTATATACTGTAAGGAATCCCTTTTAAGACATCCAGACTTCCAAAGTTTAGTGTTCATATACTAATTATTTGTCAAGGAAAGCTACATTAAGGCCAGAGTCTGTAATGCCTTTTGTGTTGAAAGCCCCTTTCTTCCTTTGTTACTGAATTAATGAGTGACTATATGATGGATTCATTTTTTTAAAAACAACATAGGAGACTTATTCTATAATGCTGAATCTGCCATGTGGTATTTGTGCTTTTTAAATAATTCTGCTCAGTTTTCAAAACAAATAGAATCAACGGAATTGAAATCCATTAACCATCAAGACACAGTCTGAGTGTCTAAAGTTATGAGCAGTAAAGGACCAGATATTTAAGAGGTAAAGCCTCTGACATGGCAGGGATTTTAAAGCTTTTTTTCTCAGTCCTAAAATTCCTAGAAATGAGTAGTTTTATATAAGAGAATAAATTTTTTTGTATCAAAGTCGCTTTATTTTTAAAACTACAGATATTATTCTTCACCTTTACGTATTCCCTGTCTCCCAGATATCTCCTTCTATCTCTCTTTTAATAGACATCTTAATTTGGCATTTGATGTTTAAAATAATTTCTATAATCTATTCCTGAATAGCATACATTTTAAAGCATAAACAGTTAAGGAGTAAACAATATAAACACCTGCTGAAATGTTTATTGAACCAACATAGTTCATTTGAGAAAAGATATATAAAATTAAGTTCCCAATGAGAAAAGATCACACTGAACACTCCAGTTCTTAAAAATGTTAGCACAAGGTAATCATTTTTTAAGTTATATAAATGTCTAATCACTATATTGTATACCTGAAAATAATATTGTATGTCAACTATAATTGAAAATAAAATCTTACCGTAAGAAATAATCATAATATTTATGAAACATTTGGGGGGGCAACTCTATAAATTGATATTCTGAACTGAGAAAACCATCAGGTGTAATGGCAGGAAGCACAAAACTTATTTTATTAAATTCCATTTTCTGGGAAGAGTACTAGTATTCAGAGTCATTAAATGAAAACTTAGTTTTACTGATGATCTAGTTATCCACTTATATATATACACACAACAAACTTTAGATTAAAATCATTAACTATCTCCAGCAATTATGTATTTCACAAATGTTGCTATTTTAAATAACATTTAAGTATCACACACTGACATCATAATCATGCCAGTGCATTTTATCATTTTTACATAATACAGGTTTTAATAATTTTTAGTATCTGGATCAATTCCAGGTTACAGAGCAAAAGCAAATTTTCACTTTTGAGTATTACACATCTAGCTCTTTATGGGTAACATATGTCTGCTCAAATAATCAACACTGTTGGATATCAGTCCCCAAAAGCAAATATCTATTTGACCCTATATTCTAGGAAGAAATAAAAAAGAATTATGAAAGAAATGTAGTTGCAATTAATTTCCTAGTGCTTCTTAGAATACCTACTTCTGAATACTGGCCCCATACTGCTAATATATAAATATTTTTCTTATAACTGAAAGTTCTCTCTCAGGAAAGTCTTTAGTTAGGGGTAAAGTCTTACAAAAAAACTATTTAATAAAAGATATTAACATTTTACAAACAAATAATATTTGTTTCTTTTCTCACAAAAGCCAAACAGAAAACAATGAGTTTTACTAATGTCTTCTATTTATTCATTAATAAAAAGTGCATAGTTACAAGCCCTTTATCCCAATCCACATACTCAGTAAAAGATTACAATAAACCCTGGGTGGCACAGACATGATTTGTTTGGCATGATTTAAACATTTAAAAAAAGCAATTAACACTTAGTACATCACATGACCACTTTTGCTTTTAACAAAGTAATCATAAGACATGGTAACAAATATTTATAATTTTTCATTTAGAGATATTATAATGTTAACTAAATCTAATATGCAACAAAAATTTAATGCATTAACTGTAAACTTTCATTTCTCCTTCCAGTTGTTGTGTCTTAAGTTGAGCTGGTCAAATTTTAGCACATACTCATTTAGAATGACAGATTTTCATTCAGAGTGATAAATTTCCAAGGTTCCTTTGAAAATATAAGCATTTGGTAATTCCATAAACATTATCAAATCAAATCACATACCACAAATAGCTGAACTTAATAGTTACTTCGTAAAATCTCTGCAAATTGTTTAATATGTGACTTGCAGACCATAGGACAGTGCTTGAATAGATATATGATAAAATCTTTTACTATCCACAGTTCTAATATTAACTTTTTCAAATGGGAAGCAAAACAACATTATTTTGCATAAAAGAACATTAAATGACTCTAAAGCAAAATAAATTCTTAATGGCATTTGTGGGATGTTTAAGAGTCCAATGTGATTAAAATGTCAGGACTTATCTTTTTTACCAATTATTTCAAATGAATGGCTATGATTGTAGCCATAGTACAGGTGAATGTTTACAAGCCAAGTAGTGAATAAGAATGTGATCAATAAAAAACTGTTAATAAAGGATGTTAATATTTTAAATGAAGAAGTTGTAAGAATTAAGAAGAATCTAAATTACTAGTTAGTTAATAGTAATACTTTATATGTTGTAGTACACACTGTCTTTTTCAGGACTGCAGAGAAATTTTACAAGCAAAAAACCAAGACTTACTATTCCACTAAAAACTTTTGTTGCTAGTTAAATAGATGCGCTATATAGGAAAAGGTTAATGTTCTAGATGTAATGTTAATTAAGTTTATGTGACAGAAATGAAGAACCAGGAATAAAAATCCAGATTTCTAGGTCTCTAGCTAACAGTAGACATTGTTTCCATGTCATAGCCATTTCTTCTACCAAAGCCAATTCTCAATTATTTGTGAACTGTTGATTCAGTGAATACATCAGTATCTCTGCCAGAGATTGCCTTTCGAGCAGAACTGTTAGGATATATGTGCAAGCCTTCAGGGAGCAAGGGCAGAAAAAGGAATACATTAGGCAGTTAGCTCCATCTTATCCCATCCGTGCCCTTTCTGCTTTAAATATTTTTAACACCATACAGCTGGGAAGGCTTCCAGTAGGCTACGGCAAGAAGAAAAAACCTTAACTCTATGGTATTTACTTATCCAGGATTTGACTTACCTGTGTTACAATACTGCTTGATTACCACAAGTAATTAAGAGTAGGTTATAATGTGCTCACTTCAGCAGCACATATACTAAAAAAAAGAAAAAGAGTAGGTTATATTATCTCAAGAAGTTGAGCACAAAGCCAAGAGCACAGGAGGAATGCAAGCAGTTAATGCATTATATAATGAAATGAAGCCCTTACAATGTTTATGGCCCAAAATGGAATCATAATAAAGAGAAAAATATACCCTAAGGGCATCACACAATTTTATGAGAGACTCTATTAAAACAGTACAATGATATAGAGAAGTTTATTCAATTCATACAAGTAGTATCTCAGATCAATACAATAAAATGCTAGACAGGTCTAAGGGGAAAAAATTCTTACATTGATGCAAATATATCTTCTAGCCCTGATAAATCATCTGTAATCACTTGCTAGGAAAAAATTCCATAACCATATAAGTTATGCAGACTTCTTAAAAATGCCATTTGTATTCATTTTCTTTCAAATTGACCAAAACAATGGAACCTTTTACTTTTTATACATTTCAAAATTTTACCTGTATTAATGCTCCTACCCACCCCAGTCCATCTCATTACCCAACAAGAATGAGATACGGGTCAGAAAAAGATCCTTGTTTCTCATATTCCTCCTTTTCCCTTGGAATAAATCAATAATTCATTAAATATTTGTAAAGTCATAAGGGTAACAAAAGATTCAAATTTTTTTTCTTCAAAGAAAAGATAAAATAAGTAAATAGCATTCAAATGTCAGTAATCAAAGAGGCCCCAATACAACTATAAGATAGTTTTATTTAACAGGAAAGTGTTGGATCAGAAAAGCTTTGTGAGAGGCACCTATTTTTAAAATAAAGATTATTAATGTATAGATTATACCTGACAAAGGCAAAAAAAAAAAAAAAAGGAACTATGTTCCCCCTTTCATGAACCTTGTAAGGCTAGTGTACAGTGGCTTCAAATGTTACATAATGGACTGTAAATCCTCCATCATATTTAAATTATGTTTATTCAAAGGTTTTTAAGTATATTTTTATGTGAATAAAAAAACTTAGCAAACAATTACTTCATTTCTTTTCTCCTCCTTTTCTAGTCACAAGCTGTAGTGGACAATATAGATTTTAGCTGTAACTTGTAAAATTTTCCAAAGGCTGCCACAGTCCCAAGAGCTAGATAAAACTGCCAAATAACGTGGTTCTAATTTTCTTTCATACAATCTCTGACAACCCCAAATAACTTTATAAATACCTATGAAAAAAGTAATTTTAAAATCTATCAAAAGTTTTTAAAATATTTAAATGCAGAAGTCTCAAATTTCCTTCAATCAGGCCAGAAATCATCATAAAAATTATGATCACAGTTACAAACAGAATTAGTGGAATGTTTACATTTAGGATAATCAAAGGGCTCATGTAACTTTTTATAGAATCACTTCCTCAAATATATTGTAAATAGGAGTGGTGATAACACCGGAAGCTAAAATAAGCTTGCAAGTAAAATTTCCAGAAACTCATGAAAACAATACCATCCCATATTGCAGATGCAAAAAGAACAGTTCTAATGGGATTGAGTGAGTACTCTAGTCATCTTCGTTCATTTGGTCGTGCAAGGTGTTAATTATTTTCACTTCCCATATCACAAAGTTAGTCCACAGGAGGGGCTGGTGGATCTTGTCCCTGACATAAGAAAGAGAGAAATTATGGAACTGACTTCTCATATCCCAGCGGAACCAATCTAACACATATAGTAAGAACTGAGCAGCAATGCCCCACACCCTCCCACCCTAAGTCATATTCTTATTTGAGCTTTTCATATATTTTTGCATTAAGGAACACTGGATTGAGACTAGATTCACAGACATTTATCTCATTCTTCCCTGCGGTATAGAAGAAAGTGAAATTGTGTAACAATGGTATGTTATGGGTGAAATTGCTCTCCCTAACAACTCTACAGGTGATATTTAAACCAATAAAGGTAGTTTCATCCTTCTTACTAAGGTGATGTTTGCACACAGTACAATCAAAGTGAAGCTAGAGAATTTTGTTTCTCACTACACTATGCTAATGGGGACACCTGAGGTTCCAGTTGCTACTGGCAGGCATCTAATGACCATAAAGGCAACACATCTTGGAATGAAGCAAAGCTGATAGTATGAGGAAAGAAACAAGGTCTTTGATGACACTGTTAAACTTTCTAAACACTGACCCTATCTCTGGATTTTCTGATGTATAGAACAATAAAGCACTTATTTAAACCAGGTTGAGCTGATTTTTGTTACTTGCAATAGAAAGCATCTGAACTATAGAGGAAAGATCAGTACTTGTAAGAATCTTCAGAAAGATTCCATTTATTTACTCTGACAATGCTATATGAGGCTCTCGTTGAGGGGGATCAGTTTTACTACTTGGAATTAGTCAATGTCTTCTTGCATATTCTTATGGCAGTGGGACTACTATTCCTAGAACTGCTGGCCTACAATGAAATAAGGTTCAGTGGACTGTAATCTTGCATTTGTCATTTTTTAACGGCTTCTACGTCAGCTTATTTAGTTGGATTGCTTTAGCTCCAAACACTAAGGAAGTTGCTCTTTGATATGAAAGTAATAAAACGCAGAAAAAGGCTAAGGAGAAAGCACTTTATAAAAAATATACAAGATATTTTACAGGTATCCCTCTTTCCAAGAAGAAACAAAAATAAATTTAAGACTTCTTATATAGTGCTAATGATGCCCTCTTAATTAAATTAGCTAGCATGCTACATATATAAATGTTCTAATCCTAAAAAAGCCAAAGCACCGACCAATTAACATTGCACATTTGCTTTCATATTTATATGAGAAATCAGTCTAACTGAACTTTCTTATATTAAAAACACAAGATTAGGGAAAAGAAGCAATTATTTTTGAAATTTCACATGGTGAAGGGTGAAGAAGGAAATTAGTAGGATAATTTGTTCAACAAGTGAGTCCATCACAGAAATATTTTTAAAGAGATAATATCCAAATCAAATGTGTGTGTGTGTGTGTGTGTAAAAATACTGGTTCTAAAAATTATTTTAAAAAATCCTTTCATGGAGGTTCTATTAAAGATAGTACTAAAAACTCCTTATTGAGTCACTTAATCATGTTTTTCATTTAGAAGATTCTAAAAATAGTTATAATCATGACTATCAAGATTTATCAATATGAATAATTCCTACCTCTGCTTTTGCCAACTCAGCTGATCTACTATGATACAAAACTGGAAAAAATGAGTTTGAGAGAAATAGGATGGGAAAGCAAGAGGAAAAGAGGATTTAGCCAGATAGACTCAATGTCTCTACTGTATTTAATAGCTAAGACAGAAGGGAGAAAAACATTTGGACTATAGCTAGTAGAATTTAGGGAGCTGGAAGCATGAGAAGCAAGGGATCAATTTTGAGGTAGACAGAACTGGAGAGTACAGCACTGAGAATTGAGAAATATTGCTGTACATTATCATGAAATGGGTCATTTTTTATATTTCTCATATTACTAAGATTGAAATTCATTTTTAAATTATTTTTGGGCTACTACGCTGCTCTCTATATGTAATTCCACAAAGACTAACTCATTTGGGATTGTAAGATTTACTGAAATTACCTAGGAAGAACTTACTACATGAATTAAATCTTCCTTTTCCTGATGCAGTTATTTTAGTCAAGACAAACTCATCCCCCTTCACAAGGCCATACCCATCACCCCACTGCAATAAGTTTCTAATCACAACACTTACGTTATGAGGACTGGTTGGCTTTCCAGTTAGGTTGGATCCTCTTAGATTAGGAGGTCTCAGTAGAAACAAGATCACTGCAATAACCAACCAGGCCATCAAAATCATGGTAATACTGATGCCATTATCAACAGAGGGTCCTGGTACTAAAGACAAAAAATGTATTTACAACAAAAACTGTAGCATGATTATAACAATGCTAGGTAACTATAAAAATGATGATTTAAATGTAAACTTCAAAATTGTATTAATATAAAAAATTGTATCAATTTTAAGAAGTGCAATTATGAAGCACTGCACTTTCATTTTCCCTTTCCTCCTGAGAGGAAATCTAAATAGTAAATGGTATAAAGGTCAAAATCCAAAACCCATTAAATAAAAATTTTAATAATGTATTTCTTAATATTGTGAGGTAATAAAATCCTTTTGAGACTTTCATAAAAAATAAGGACTCTTTCTACCACATGAATCCATGTATACACATTCAATAATTTTACATACGATTGTGAGAGATTTCTAGACTCACAAAACCACCAATTCACATATGTGCTGAGATCTACAGAAACTGGGTTAAGATCACCTGATACACAGTAAGGGCACTCTACTTTGGATGGTGGTTGTAAGGGAGGAAAATTCTGCATTTTAATTACAGAAGAGGCAAGAAAAAAACAGGTCAAGGAAAAGGGAACATCTGAGTTGTATAATGTAAAGATTAAAGATCCCTTTAATGATATTCTCTGAGAGATATTAAATTGACCATTTTTTGCAAAAAGAAGTTGGATTCAGGTTTAGCTATTTTAAAATCTATGTATTTATCAAGAGAAATAAGTCATGGTGTGTGTGTGTGTGTGTGTGTGTGTGTGTGTGTGAGAGAGAGAGAGAGAGAGAGAGAGCCTCAGCCTTTCCCAGCTCCTTGAGGCAGCTAGATCTTATTTAATTCAGAATAACAAGTACCTATTATAGTGCCTGGCCATAGTATGAGCTTAAAAATTTTCTAATAAATAAAACAGATTTTTTTATTGAAGTATATTAGAGAACTCAATTGTCAGAAATAAAAATTATAGAAGATTGAATTTCTAAAGAAAAACAAAGTATCTTTAGTTGGTTACCAAAATCACCTGTCAACAAAGTTTGATTTTAGTTCTCCTTGCCTCAGGAAAAAGTGAAAGAAATCTAGACAAGATGCTCAAACTAAGCTTATGTATTGTACTGGGGTCCATGGGCCCAGAGCTCGCTCCCAAGAAAGGGAAGGGATGGTTGCATTGCTAAAGCCAAAGGATTAGTGACCAAAAGGGAAAAAGTCCAGCAAAGAGCTGAGCTAGCCCAAGAAAAGACTGGATAAAAATAAAGCCTCTGTTCAAATCTTAATCACTTCCCCAGAAACAACTAACACAGTACTTAAAGAGTCACTGAAATTGCATTACTCATCACACAATGCATCAGCAGTTTTTTTCTTCTGTATCTATATCCATTCTTTTCCTTGTTCCCTCTTATTATATTAAATGTTACTTCCTTCATAACTAAGATCAATTTCTTCACTTGAGCTTTCGATCTCATTGCTCTTGCAGTGATCTATCCACTATCCTCTTTCTTATATATTCAACACCCACTTTTCCACTGCAGCCAACCCATAATCACTTAAACATGATCAAGTTTCTCCCTTCTTTGGAAAAAAAATAATTCCTCCTTCAACCCCTTTCCCTGTCCAGCCAACAGAACTGACATCTTGAGAGGTATCTATATTTTACTACCTCTCATTCACTCCTCTGGTTGGTATCTACCTCCATCATCATTCAAAATCTCTTCAAAAGGTCACTTTTAACACCTCCACATGGCTAATCTTAATGGGTAATTTCAGTTCTCATTTTCCATGACCTCTCTCTCCTTTTAAAAGCACCTTCTTCGTGTTCTGTGCATTACCACTGACTGATTTTCTTTCTAACACTTAGTCACTCTTTTACAAGTTCCCTCTTTCCGGCTTTTAAATTTTAGAACTCCCCATGGTCAATTTTAGGTTCCCTTTCTTCTTGCTCTATACATTATCATCCTCACTTGTATCTTCATTTACCTTCAATATGCAAACCACACCTAAATTTATACCCAGTCCCTCCTCTCTGAACTTCAGACTCAAATCTCCAACTATCTACATCAATAGTTGTTTTAATCTTCACATCAACAGTTCTTAAACTGGCATATAGTAGAGCCATCCAGCAGCTTCTTAAAAACACAGATGACTAAATCCCATCTCGCACTTAACATATTCAACATCCTAAACTAAAAGCATGATCATCTAGCCCTGCCCTATCCTCCAACCTCCACCAAACTGGGTCTCCATTCATCCAGCTGCTTTAGCCAGAAACCTATAAAAACACCTTTTGTTCTCTCAATGACCCATTTCTATTTAACCCGTTATGACGTTTCTGTCCATTTTACTTCCTAAATAATCACTCAGATCTGTCCACTTCTAGCTCCAGCCCCACACTTGCTCAAACTACCATCATTTCTTATCTGGTCCACTGAGATGATGATTTCCCAGTATCTATTCTTGCCTCCTCTAATTCTGTCCTCTATACTGCTCCAAGAGTGATTTTTTTAAATCAAATACTATCTATTTTTATTACTAAATAATCGCTAGAATTTCAGTAGTTACTTTGAACCAGGCTTTATCTCTCTTAATCTTTTTAAAAATCTCATTTTATGGTAGGTACTACCATATCTTCATTTTATAGATGAAGAAACTGGGAGAAAGGTGGGTTAAATCCCAATATCATACAGGTGGTATGTGACAAAGCTGGGATTTAAATAGAGTCTCATTAAAGAGCCTGTGCTCTTGACTTCTTTGCTATGTTATAGTCTCTGAAAATATCACATAGTGAGGCAGACCCCTAAAAAGTATTAGTCCTGTAGGTAGTAAAATTGGAAAATATTTTAAAGGGTTTTATATAAATGAGCTTATTTATAAATAAACTAACTAATTGTTAGGTAAAACCAGATTATTTAAAGTTAGTCAAAAAAAAGATAACTGCCTTCCATACATTATCACTTATTATAGTACTCCTCTCAGAAATAAAATATGAGATTGATTGCATAGACCAGAAGTGTAACTTCAATGTAAACTCTTATGTTATTCAACTTGGAAAATGCATCCCTTACTTTTTGCTACTCTTTGCAAGTAAAAAATTCTGAAGTTAACTCTCAGATCACAAATTTCCTAATTCATATTTCTGAACAAAGCAGTTCTGACAAAATGCCCACTCCTTTTTAGGAGTCTCATAGTGGTATTATGACCCTTAGTTCCCTGTAACTGTCTTCTAGCTAGGTTCTTTTTGCAGCCTTTCCTTCCTGCATTTTGCTGCCAGAAAATGCTTAGATACTTAAGATACTTGCTCTTAACATATTTCTGCTGACCAACCCAGTGACTCACTCTTTACTGCCTACCGCTTTAACTATTAACTCTTTCAGCTTGGCGTTTCCTCATATAATTTGGCCTACTCATCAATATTAACTCTTTCTTTAGCCAGTGGTTCCTGGCCTTCCTGTGCATCAGAATAGCTTGTAACAATATCAACACAATAGATTCTAAGACCCTGTCTCACACCATCTAATCCCAGGAACAGCTCAGGGATGGGGTCAGGAACCAACATTATTTTAAAAGCTTAAATATATCTGATGCAATAGTTCAGAACTAGTTTGGCTGAGAGCATTTGCCAACTTTGCAAATTCACTCCTAGGGTATTCTTTATTTCTCTCTTTCTGGTGTGTTCTTACTCCTAACCTCCATTTATTCACCTATATCCTACACCCCTCTCTCTTATGTAAAAACCTTTTTCCTCTGCCCACTCTTTCCTTTCTTCTCTGGACTAGTGTCACATTTTTAGTTTGAAGAAATGGCTTCCTATTTCTTCTAATTAGGTCATTAACTTTCTAAGAACTGGGACTGTCTCTTAGCTATATAAACTCCATGCCTCAGTTTCTTTACCTGTGAAACAGAAACATTACCATCATCTCATAGTGTAGTTGTGAGGACTGAAATGGTCAGTACATGAAAAGCACTTAGCACAGTGCTTGGTACACAGCAGGTATTCAATAAATATTAGTATTAGCCATTACTAGTACTAGGGTCAACTAGCAGCAGTCCCCAACCTTTTCAGCACCAGGGAACCTAATGTCTAAAAATCTGAGGTGGAGCTGAGGTGGTGATGCTAGCGCTGGATAATAGCTGCAAATATAGATGAAGCTTCGCTTGCTGGCCCGCCACTCACCTCCTGCTGTACAGCCCAGTTCCTAACAGGCCACAGACCAGTACTGACTGGTCTGTAGCACAGGGTTGGGGATCCCCGAACTTGAGCACAGAAAGGACTAAAGGCAGATATATCCTATTGGGAATAACTAGATCGGATAAGATGGTGAAGTAGGAATAGAAAAGGGTCAAAAACCAATAGTCCTAGTATGGACGAAGCACACCACTTGGTGACTGGACTGACTGAACTGGTGGTAAGAGGAGGATGAAAATGAAGTTAAGGATGTCTCCAAATTTCTGAAGGGTAGTAAGTAGGCAGTAGAATTTCTCTACTTAAAAGGCTAAATGGATATAGTTTTGTTGACCTCCAAGATTTAATAAGATCATTTTTCTTATTCTCCATTAACTGAAGGTTCATCTCAGAATAAAGGATAATAGATAAATCAATTAAAGTCAAACCTCTTGATCACAGTCAATGTTTTTGCATCTGTAGCAGTCTCAAAAAATTAGGACTACCTCTAGGATATACTTTCGTGTGGGCATACTGTGCAAGATTATTAACAAAAAACTGAAACAAACCTATATGTCAGCCAAGAGTGTCTGATTAATAAATTATTGTACATCTACACAATGGAATACTATGAAACTATAAAAAAAGCTGAAGGAAGTATCCATGAGAAATGCTATTTGACACATGGAAAAAACAAGCAGTGAAAAATAGTGTGTCCAAAATTAGGAGGCAAATTACATATTTTGCTTGTACATGCATATGAAATTCTGGAAAGAAAGACAGAAGACTAATTAAACACCTAGAGACAGAACATGAGATGATGAGAGAATGAGAAGGAAGACAACTTTTCACTGTATACTAATTAATTTATTTTTGAATCATATATAAAATTAAATATATTCAATTTAACTAAAAAGTAGCCCTAAAATATCTTGGGGTTGGAGATATTGGCATCTGAATTGCTTGAAATATTCAAGAAGTGAATGACCCTGTTGAATAAAATCACTGTAGGCTTTCTGTCCCCGATGACAAGATACACTTCTTCATGAAGTCTCATGACTTCCTGACACTGCATATAGCTGATATAAACAAATATCAGGAGCAGCTATTTAAGGTCATTATGGAGGGTTAAATGGGACTTTAAATTATCAGGCCACTGAGGGCTTTTTTTGTGATAACTTCTATGTACATATAAATATTAAGGTACACCCCATCACATCGAGGATATAAAATCTATCCCCTCACTTCCTGGAAATTATTTGCCTTAAGAGGATAAATACTTTTTACCCTCTTAAGGAGGTCTGGAAAGATGTGAAATCATAAAAATATAAAAAGGCTTTATATACCAAAATACAATGTTCTGTTTCGCTTAAGGGTTATGTCTTTGGTTTTAAGCAAACATGAGTATTATAAATAAGATGCCAAACGGAACATTCCCTATGAAGCTACTAGCTTAGCTAGACAAAGGAAGATGAAAGAGTAGAAAGGGAGGCTCTATGAGCTGCCAGATCTAGAGGGATTATTTCCAAACACTTTCACAGGTTTCCCATGGGAAAAGTAGAAATAGAAAGTAGACAATATACCAACAGGCTGTAAGCCTGTAATTTTGGGATTATATACAGTAATTAACTGCTATCAGTACAGCTACCATTTACTTCAAAAGTAAGTTAGTGGTTGAGCTGGTTTCCATACAACTCTTTATCTGAAAGGCAGTGAGTCTTTCAGAAGAGTGAGCAGACTTGTTCTATATTGTTGTAGAGAGCAAAACTGTAGGTGGACATCATAATGAAGTAAAATTTAGCTCAATGTAAAGAAGCATGCAACAACTAGATCTGTTAACAGACCACAATTAAATTCTGCAACTGCATAAGTAATGAGCTTCCTATTCAATTAAATAATCTCAAATAAATGCAACACACCATGGCAGGCTCAATGGGTAATGCGGTACTGTGATATAAGAAACACATTTGTTTTTCATCCTGGTTCCTGGAACAGAGTTCCTAAAGCCCTTGGAATTTCCAGAGTGATAGGGATGATGGGAACATCTTTTGTGATTCATAAGAAATCCCTTTCAACAATGCCTGAGTTTATGCTAATGAGGTGACTCTTGATGAGCCCCTACAAAGCTTCAGGATGGGGTTGAATGGATTCCCAGAGCTTAATAACCAGTGTGATTAGAGGGTTGGAACTTTTAGCTCCCCTCCCCGACCTCTAGAGAGAGGAAAGGCTGGAGATCCAGTTAATCACCAATGACCAGTGACTTAATCATTTGTGCCTATAAAATGGAACCTCTATTAAAACCCTAAACAATGGGGCTCAGAGAGTTTCCTAGCTGGTGAACAACTGATGTGCTGGGAGGGTGACATCCCAAGAAAAGACAGGGAAGCTCTACATCCCTTCCTCCTACACCTTGCCCTATGCATCTTTTCCATTTGGTTGCTCCTGAGTTGTATCTTCAATAAACCAGTGATAGTAAGTTAATTGTTTTAACTTTAGCAAATTAATGAACCTGAGAAGGGGGTAGTAGGAACCCCTGATTTATATTTTATGAAAATAGCTTGAGCTCACTGGAAAAAAATTTAGAATATACAGAAAAGGTGATTCTATTACCCAGAGGAAACAACTGCTTAAATAATTTAAAAATATGGCTCTCAGAAAAGATTTCCAACAAATGCTAAAAGAACTGAAGGGAAAAAAATTGGTCAATATGACTAAATTAATATTCAAGGTCTAGAGTCTGCCTTTAGATTAAGGAAGTGAAATTTCACCCAGAAATAAGAGTCTATTTGGTTTACAGGTGGGGCTGCCTCAAGGGTCAAAATATCACAAATGTAATAAACATTAGTTTTCCTGTAAGGAATTCAGTAAAATTATTTTCTCCAGTAAGAACAAGTTTTAGCTTTACCGGCTGAGGCAAAAATTTAAGTTGCTTATCAAAGGGCACATTGTAGATTAATGAATGCTACTGAAGAAACAACATAAAGAAATGTGAAGTGGGGAAACCACTGCCCATCATCTTCACAACCTAACACAACATCTGCACATTAACATTACCTTCTGATCCAGAAGCATAATTGCCCTGTTGCACCAATGGACTACGTTTTGACAAAATTTCTACTTTGGGCAAAGCACTGTACCAGCTCCTATTTCTCAAAGTTGTTAATATTTACAGAATTTGAAGGGACACCCAGTTCACACAGCAGTAACAACAATAATGTAATAACAAGCCCCTTTATAATGGTACTTAGGTTTTGTTTTAATTTCAAATATGTAACAATGTGGAACTCAGCTTCAGAGATATTAAGTAAAAGCAATTAGCCTAAGTTATGACCCTGTTTGTTGTCATTATACTCCAGATAGGCTGTGAGAACTCAGAATTTCCATCCCAGAGCTCCCACAAATGGCGGGGGGCGGGGCAGTGGTAATCCTGGGTGAGCCCCTCTCCTACCGCCTGTGTCCTCTCTCAACCCCAGCTACTTTTTCTGTGAAAAGAGAATGCTAGTTATTTTGGGGGAACACTGAGAGGGGTATAGATTTTGTATATCAGCATCTTGCACATGTGTTAATTCTGAAAAATATGCTAGATATCCTGGTTAAATAAATAAGATTTCAAAAAAAAAAAAGAGCAATTAGTCTATTAATAAAAGCAATTTAGCACTATGTCAAGAGCTTTAAAATACACATACAAGGATGTTTAAATATTGCTTATAATAATGTTAGATAGCCAGTCAGACATGAGTAACTGGGTGAACAAAGGAATAGGGACCTAGCTTAGAAAAATACCCCAATAATACTAGGCAAAGAATTATATAACAGCCAGATGTCAACCAAAACCAAAATGACCTCATTTGCCAATCACCTAAGAATGTCTTTGGAAACACTCATCATAGCCCAAATATAAGGCAGACATTCCCACTCCTGGCCCCTTTTCTCCCTTCTAGAGTCTCTTTTTTGTGGCCTTTTTGTGTTGGTTACAGAGCTGGGACCATGTGCCTCCATGGGGTATTCTTTGTCTTTCTAAAGTATACCTTTAAAAACACTATTAAATCTCAATAACCTGTGAGTCATTTATGGAAGAACAGAGAGAAAATGTAAGGGAAAATGCTAACTACAATTCTGCACCATCTTTATCCCTCTCCCTCCCTCCTGCAGTTAGGGCGACACCAAACTCTGATTGGCCCTAACGGTGACAGTAATAAAAAATATATCATCACCCTAAGATTCCAATAAAAGGGAATCATTTAAGAACTGGTATATCCCCATTATAGAATATCATTTAGTCAGTATGTATTTTTAAGGTAAATATATGATATATTCATAATATAGTAGTGAAAAACAACACATACAAAGTAATCCCATTTTTATAAATATATATGAAATCTCATTGTGCCAGGCTTCATCATCCTGTGAATGTCTTACTTCCATCCTTAATAGTCAAATTCATATGGCAGGCTTAAATGTTAGTTATTAGTTACCCTTAAAGTACCCTTCCAGTTTTTTCTGTACTGAAAAAAGATGCCTCACATAATGGCCACCAAGTCTGTCAGCTACAGTCACTATGTAGGATGCATCTTACTGCTCTAATTCTCACTTTACTGTCACTACTGCACATAAAGCTACATGGAGAGAAACTTCCCCACTGTCTATGCCCTTTTGAGAATGCTAATGTCAGAACCAAAGGAATGACTTCACAGGCTCCCAAAGTTTCTAAATCTTGGGAAAGAACAGCCTCTATTTACCCAGAAGTTCTCAAAGCTAGCAATGGATGAAAACAGACGCTAAGAAAGAATATGGATTTGGTACTAGTAGCCTCGATGTTCCAGTTCGACCAGCAAAAAGTGCCGTTACACACAGATTTGCCAAGAAAAAGGTCTGGAAGGGTTTATGCCAAGTTTGTCAACAGTGGTTATCTTTTAGTATTCTGGAAGTTTTTCCTTTTCTTTTTTTTTTCTCTTATTTTTATAATTTTCTTCAATGAACAGGGTTTGTTTTTGAAGCCAAAAAAAAAAAAACTCACAATTTTTTAAGATAAAAAGTTAAATATTTAGTAGGAAATACATTACTGAGAAACAATTTCTTAAAGAGCAGACTATGAGAATATCTGACAAAAATTCACAGTTATGTGACCTCTAATTCTGCCCCCAATGCCAAGCCTCCTTCTGTCCCACCATTACTTACACTCCTGAAGACATTCTGTATCTGTGCAGTAGGACTGGGACTGCCTTAACTACAATGAATAAAAAGAAAGGAAAGTTAGCCATTAGACTTAACCAAAAATGAATACTATTTACTAGAAAGATCATATTTTGTTTTTTAAAGAATGCCTCTACAGTATATATCATATCTTCAAAATTAGATATAAATACAGGACATACTGAGGGGCTGTTCAGTTTGGGGGGTTTTTCCTACTCATAATAATTTTCAAACATATTGTAATCTACTGCAGTTCACCTAATTAAATTAAGGAATTTTAAAAAAATCGCCTGTGACAGAAACTCCTGCTGCTATATATTAGACTTCCCAAAGGAAAAGCACTATACTGTAAAGGAGAACTACTAGGAAGGAAGTGAATTTGTTAATAAGATTTTTTTTTCTCATTGAAAACTGAAGCAGATGGAGAAAAAAACAGATCCTATTTGTAGGAAATACACCTTTAAAAGAGAGGAACATATTTTCTTTTCCTTTTTGACACCTCTATGTAAACAATGGCTGGATTAATAAAAACTAATAAAAATGGATACCACAGGGTGGAGGGTGGAATGGAGGAGTCAAGCAGGCTCTGACAAAGATGAGAATTAAAGTTTCCAATGCCTATCTTTTACATAAACTAATTTTGAAATCTTGTGATTATGAATTTTAAAAAGAAAAAACCTAGCAATAAACATACATATTTTGAATATTGTAAAAAGTCCTTTGCTGAGGACTTTTATGATATTGAGAAATAACAATTTCAAAAATCTTACAAGAGAGTATACAACCACGCTACCCTGAACATGCCTGATCCCGTCTGATCTCAGAAGCTAAGCAGGGTCAAGCCTGGTTAGTACTTGGATGGAAGACCACCTAGGAAGATCAGGTGCTGTAGGCATAAAAAATAAAAAAATAAGGGACTGTAAGCTGACAAGGTCCTTGTAATCTGTGAGGTCAACCAAGGGTTGCCTTGCCTAAACAAAACAAAACAAAACAAAAAATCTTAAAATAGAGATGACTATATAGTAAAGACAAAAAGGAGCATGCAGCTTTTCAATTCAGCCTCATTACTTTATTATAATATCTCCCTCATAATTTGCAATTGTTTGGGGAAGCAACAGTGCTTAGCTGGTTAAGTATGAGCTCTGTTGAAAGCCAGATCTTGCTTTAAAGTCTGGTTCTGCAACTTTCTAGAATTTCAAGACCCTGGATTAAGTTCTTTAATACCTCTAAGCTTTAGTTCCCTCATCTGTTAAGATGAGAATAATACTACCTAAATCAGAATACTAGTTAGGGTTAAAATAGATAACACAGGTGAATTGCAGTAACAATCCAAGAAACATTAGATATTATTACTATACCACACTAATTATGACCTCATCTAAACAATTACTGAAATTAACAACTAAACAAATTATTTTGTAAATTGCTTTCTTAGATGACCAAGCTTGCAATCCACTAACTGCAATCCTACTGAATTACAATGGGAAAACAGCTCTTAATAAATGTAAAAATATGCTGTATGTTAATGCTTTCTAAATATGAATCAATCCAAAACCTCTTAAAATTATACATTCTATGGATATTATTAAAAAGACAACAAACAACAAGAGTTGGTGAGGATGTAAAGAAAAGGGAACCTTCACTATGAAAAACAGTATGGAGATTACTAAAAATAGAGCTACCAATATGATCCAGTAATTCTACATCTGAATATTTATCTGAAAAACAAAAATATTATATCAAAAAAATATCTGAACCGCCCCCCACCCACATTCATTGTAGCATTATTCACAATAACTGAAAAATGGAAACAACCTAAGTGTCCATCTATGGATGAATGGATAAAGAAGATGTGGTATACATACACAATGGAATATTATTCAGCCATGAAAATGAATGAATCTTGCCATTTGCAACAACACAGATAGACCTTGAGGGCATTATGCTAAGTAAAATAAGACACACAGAAAAAATAAATACTGTATGATCTCACTTAGATGTGGAATCTAAAAACAAAAACCTGAGTTCATGGATATAGAGAACAGGGAAATCAGGGGTATTCAAAATGGGTGAAGGCGAACAAGGGGAACGAAGGTACAAACTTCCAGTTACAAAATAAAAAATTCACAGATATAATGTACAGCATAGTTAATAACAATGTAAAAAAATACACATTCTACAGAAATTAAAGAAAAGACTATACAGGCCCTTAGTCACAAAACACACCTAATGGAACTTTTAATTAGAATAGATTTTAAGTTTATTTCTTTCCCAATAAGTAATATGTATACATAATACGAAGTTCAAAAGTACAAAAGGACTGGGGAAACATGGTGGAGTGAGAGACATCACCAGCTCTCTCTTCTTGAAACGACAATAAGCTGAATATCTAAAATTCAACAAAAAACACCCGAACTACAAACTAGCACATCTGAGCATGGGATTTGAGCATAAGACCTACCACAGGTTAGAACCCCGAGTGTCAGGCAGTGGACAGGGAGAAACAAAGAAGCTGCCTCTTGCAGTCCCCAAACTACCTGTAGGAGGAAGGGGAGGGGAGAAGCAGCAGCAAGTTCCCTGAGCAGCCCTGCCTGGGAAAGCTGTGAGCTCCCCTCAGCCAGCAGCAGGGCCCAGTCACCAGGGCAGAAAGTAAAGAGGGACGGAAGAAAAATAAGTTGATTTTCACTGGCTGCGGTTGCAAAACCGAGTCTAAGACGCAGACCAACCCCCAATCCAGAGGGGGCCTCCTCCCATACCCTCTGAGACCAAACACTGCGGAGCTCCAAGAGAATCTGAGCAAACGCTATCGAAACTGTTGCTAACACTGACAGGGACTGAAATTGAGGGTAGTGAGCGTAACTAAATATCTATTGGAAAATAAAAAGGCATTTTAAGGCTTTATATAAAGCAGGAATCCAAGAGGCTTAGACACCATCTACTGGAAACCAAAAAAAAAAAAAAGAACCTTCTTTGTAGCATGCTAGGAGACAGACCTTTATATAATAAGTCTTCTTTCACACAAAAAAGCAGAATACATTTCCATTAATGCCCAGGCAGAAAAATAGTCCATTTAACATCTGAACAACCAAGGTGACGAGGCGTCGAAAGAGAAAAATCTCCAGAAAATAAGCTTACAGAGATAGAAATATGCAATTTAAATCACAGAGAATTCAGGGTGGTACTTCTGAAAAAACTCAGTGAATTCCCAAACGAGACATATCGACAATTTCAGGAAATGAAAAAACAACTAGATCAGCAGAGCAAGGAGACTTAAATCCTCAAAAAGAAACATACAGAACTTCTGGAGATGAAGAAAACACTGCAAGAGACAAAAAATGAAATAACAAGCTTGGGAAACAGAGTTGACCAAATGAAGGAAAGGATCGGTGATATTGAAGACAGAAATCTAGAAATAAATGAGAAGGAAGAATAGAGAAACTGAAGAATAAAAATTAATGAAAAAGAAATTCAAGAACTAGCTAATACCATCAGGAGAGGAAACATAAGAATAACGGGCATTAACAAAAGTGAGAAAAAGGAACAGGGACTACAAAGCATTTTCAGACAAATAGCAGGTGAGAATTTCCCAACTCTAACGAATGAACTGAAGCTTAGAATTCAAGAAGTCAATAGAACACTCAATTACCTCAACCCAAAAAGGCCTTCACCAAGACACATTGTGTTAAAATTATCAAAAATCAATGACAAAGACAGAATTCTCAGGGCAGCCAGGGAGAAGAAAATGGTACTTAAAGGAAAACCCAAAGGATTATCCTCAGACTTCTTAATGTAAACCTAAAAAGTCAGAAAGGAATGGAATCAAATACTTAAACTATTAAGTGAAAGAATTACCAGTCTAGAATAATGTATCCAACTAAGCACTCCTTTAGATATGAAAAAGAAATAAAGACCGTCCCAGACATATAAAAATGAGGGAAATCTCCACTATGAGGCCTGCACTACAGAAAATACTAAAAGAGTCAGCTCACCTAAAACAAAATGAAAAAAAATAATAATAATAATAATTAGGAGTAAAGTGATGAAGAAGCAGAGGAATGCGGGCCTTACTAAGAACAGGGCATCATAATCTTAAATAATAAGAGAATTGCTACAGAAAAACATTAATGAACATTCAACATACATAGGGACTGAGATAACAATGACTGAAAAGGAGATTCAAAGATCCAAATTCAACTGGAGGCATCACTCTGCCTGACTTCAATTATACTACAAAGCAACAGTAATCAAAACGGCATGGTACTGGCAGCAAAACAGACACACAGACCAGTGGAACAGAATCAAGAGTCCGGAAGTACACCCTTATTTATATGGGCAAATAATTTTTGACAAAAAAAACAAAAACATACAGTGGAGAAAGAAAAGCTTCTTCGATAAATGGTGCTGAAGAAACTGGAAAGCCACCTGCAAAAGAATGAAACTAAACTGTTGCTTATCATCACACACCAAAATTAATTTAAAAATGGGTTAAGGACCAGAATATAAGACCTGAAACAATAAAATGCATAGAAGAAAACATAGGAACTAAACTCAAGGACCTTGGACTTAAAGAGGATTTTATGAATTTGA
This sequence comes from Macroglossus sobrinus, assembly GCA_004027375.1. Lineage (NCBI taxonomy): Eukaryota > Metazoa > Chordata > Mammalia > Chiroptera > Pteropodidae > Macroglossus > Macroglossus sobrinus. The sequence continues at coordinate 346,482 of PVKZ01001036.1, read as the reverse complement.
CCTCAAAGGCAAGGAAAATAAAAGCTAAAATAAATAAATGGGACTACATCAAATTAAAAAGTTTCTGCTCAGCAAAAGAAATCATCAAAAAGATAAAGAGATTCCATCCAAATGGAAAAATATATTTGTAAGCAACACCTCCAATAAGGGCCTTATATCCAAAATATACAAAGAACTCATACAACTCAAAAACAACAGAAAAACAAAGGATCCAATCAAAAAATGAGCAGAGGACTAAAACAGACACTTCTCCCAAGAGGACATACAAATGACCAACAAATATATGAAAAGATGCTTAACATCACTAGCTATTAGGGAAATGCAAATCCAAACCACAATGAGATAGCATCTCACACCTGTTAGAATACCTATAATCAACAGGACAATTAATAACAAATGTTGAAGAGGATGTGGAGAGAAAAAAACCCTCATACACTGCTGGTGGGACTGCAAATTGGTACAACCACTATGGAAAACAGTTTGGAGGTTCATAAAAAACTAAGAACTGATCTACCATATGATCCAGCAATCCCTCTACTGGGTATTTACCCCAAACACTTGAAAACCCATATCTGAAAAGATATTTGCACACCAATGTTCATAGCAGCATTATTCACAGTGGCCAGGACATGGAAGCAACCAAAAAGGGGAGGACTCAAATATCCAAATTTGCAAAGGGAAAAGGAGATAAGGCACACACAGAAGAAAATAGATGATTGTATATACATAACTATCTTTTACATAGTCATAATAGTAACCCCACACCAAAGATTCAGAACTGAAATATATACATAAAACAAGAAGAACCAGAGGCAAAACCCACAAAAGCCAACCAAAATAAAGAAAACAGAAACACAAGGACAAGGAAGCAATGGAAATACCAAGTTACCAGAAAGTAAAAGATAAAATGGCTTTAAAACCTCATATTTCAATAATCACCCCTAATGTAAATGGACTGAACTCACCAATAAAAAGGCACAGAGTTGCAGATTGGATCAAAAAACAAAACCCAACCATAGCTGCCTCCAGGAGACACATCTCAGCTCCAAAGACAAATATAGACTCAAAGTGAAAGGGTGGAAACTGATATTCCAAGCAAATGACATTCAGAGAAAAGCAGTGGTACTAATATCGAATGAAATAGACTTCAAGATAAAAAAAGGTAAAGAAAGGTACTAAGGGACATTTCAAAATGATAGAGAATCATGCACCAAGAAGACATAACAATTATTAATATCTATGCTCCCAATCTGGGAGCCCCAAAATATGTAAAACAATTACTAACAGAACTAAAAAGAGAAACTGACCAAAACAGTATTGTAGTAATGGACCTAAATACCCCACTGTCAGATATGGACAGATCATCCAAATAGAAAATCAATAAGGAAATAACAGCCTTAAATGACACATTACACCAAACTGGACATAACTGACATTTACAGTCTTCCATCCCAAAACAGTTGCTTATACATTCTTCTCTAGTACACATGAAATATTCTCAAGAATCGACACCACAAGAACACTACTAGAAACAATAAGCAAATACAGTAAAATCTCTGGATACAAAATCAACGTTCAAAAATTCATAGTGTTCCTATACTCTAATAATGAGGTGTCAGAAAAAGTAGTGGAAAAAATCATTCCTTTTGCAATTGCAACAAAAAGAATAAAATACCTAGGAATAAGTCTAACGAAACATGTGAAGGACCTATATAATGAAAACTATAAGATTCTATTAAAAGAAATCAAAGAAGATACAAAGAAATGGAATGATATTCTGTGTTCTCAGATTGGAAGAATCAACATAGTTAAAATGACCATATTACCAAAAACATTATCCAGATTTAATGCAATCCCCATCAAAATCCCATTGGCATTTTTTAAAGAAATGGAATAAAAAAATCATCAGATTTGTATGGAAGTACAAAAGATTCCAAATTGCCAAAGCCATCCTGAGAAAAAGAATGAGAAAAAGAATGAGGCATCACTCTGATTGACTTCAAATTATACTAAAGCGGCAATAATCAAAACCACATGGTATTGGTAGCAAAACAAAATAGTCATGGGGATGTAAAGTACAGTATAGAGAATATAGTCAATAATATTATAATAACTATGTATGGTGTCACTGGGGGGTACTAGATTTATTGAGAGGATCAGTTCATAAGCAATATAAATGTCTAACCACTATGCTGTACACCTGAAACTAAAAGATTAAATGTTAATGGTAACTGAAAAATTAAATTATACACAAGTAGATCACCATCAGTAATTTATATTGTGTGAAAATGTCCATCATAGGCTAAAAAATGTGGACTTTTCAAGGATTTGTAATGTACCTTCAAACCAGGATTGCTATAAACATCGTATCAAGCATGAATTAATGTATCCATTTTAAAAAAAGAAAGCTAAATATGACTTTCCTGACAATCTACTAAAAAGAATAAAAATGTACAGGGCATCATAAAAGTAGGGGTTAGTTTTAGCCATCTCTAAAAAAAGCAGCAGAGCTAATGAAAAAAAAAAAGCATGTTACTATGTTAAAATAAAAAATATTATACTAATAAAGAGTGAATAACCCTTATTAAAAACTGATCTCCTTTGAAGATGTACCACAGTTAAATTACAAGTCTATTTGTTGTTACTAATATCACAGTAATTTGAAAAAAATTTGCCTATATTTAATTGAATTTAGACACAAAAAGTACCAGCTCTTTAACTTTATAACAGAAGAAATATTTTTTTAAATATTCTTTCCTCAGATTCATCTATTTTCAGTTCAAGTTATCAGACATATAACATTTCCATTATATTTCTATACCACAAGAGTCTGATTTAATTTTAAGTGATTAGTTTATTGTTCTCCTAAGGCATTCTTATAGATCATACTATATGCTGATTCCAAAAGAAATACAGTTCACAAGAAACAGACTCGGATCACTATATATAAACACTGAGTTAGCAGAAAATCTTATTAACTAGCAACAATTCAAATATTTGAAAAAATATTTGTATCTGCCTTTATTAACTGACCAATTATAATATACATCTCTACAAGAGTAGTCTAAAACGATAAAATGTTGTTATAATATGTAACACAATAATATACTTTATTGTCAATAATGGTCAAATTTCTCCTCTTGTACATAAAAACTATAAAGTATAATACATAAACAGACCACATATTTGCGCTTATAGGTTAGAAAAGTCTTTAAAATGCCACAATTCAAATCTCATAATTCAAATCTCACTACAATCAATTCAATGAGACTATCCAAAGTCTGTTATTCAGAAATTTGCCTCTGTCAAATAATTAATTTTAATTTGGAAATGCTTTCTAAAAAGATTTTTTATTGTCACGTCATTTGGAGAAGTAGGATTTGAACCATATAACAGAAACTGACTTCACAGCAATTTATCAGGTACACAAGCTCCTTACAGCTAATGACTATATGCATTATGACAGAACAAAAAAGGCTGTACATGAATGTGTTACCCACCTATAATAGGGAATTTCACCAACATAAATCTAACATAAGGACAGAAGTCCATTTTTATCTCCAATAAAAGAATTGCTGGCAAGCATTGTAACCATTTTAACTTAAACCAATGTGGAATTTCAAATATGAAATAATTTTAGTTTCCATCAGATGAAAATAACCAACATTTTCACAGAAAAAGAATGGAAGCAGTACAGTTCAGTTCTGAATAGGACTGTCCTGTTTATCTCACCAGATTGATCAGCCTTCTCATCGCATGTTCATGAGAACACACACATTCACAGGGATCGAATCCACCTTCTGCCATAATTATCCACCTTGATTTAACTTGACTGTTTAAATCTGGGAGGAAGTAAAAAATATTATAAGACTACTATTCAGAGTTACTCTTTCGAGCTATGAATATTTCAAATATTGTACAGATTCACAATAGTTCTCTCAACCTACTTTATACTTACGCATGATCTGTATCTATAAATTTACTAATCTTATGATTAATTTACTATATGAATTATGAAACTATACAAATGATTGGCTACCCCTTCTGCCATTTGATTCCTATAAAATCAATTAGATGCTCTGTACTGGCCCTACCTGGGAAGCTAATAGTGCCAGAGCTCTACTATGCTTAATTACTTAATTCTTTAATTTTGTTAGGTACTTCTATGGATTGAATGTTTATGTCCCACTTAAAACTCCTATGTTTAAGCCTTAATTCCCAGTGTGATGGTATCTGGAGGTAAGGTCTTTAGGAGGTGAATAGGTAATAAAGAGTAAAGCCTCCATGAATGGTATTAGCGCTCTTAGAGAAAAGATATGAAAGAAATGATCTCTCTTCTCTACCATGTGAAGATACAGAAAGAAGGCATTAGTCTACAAACCAGAGAGAAGGTCCTTCGTCAATGAATCTGCTGGCACCTTGATCATGGACCTCTCAGACTCCACATCAAGAAAACCCTCTGAAAGAAAAAAATGAGTTATGTAAAATGATACCAAGGGTTAAATTTTTTTTGAGGGGGGGGGAGTGGGGAGCATGAATTAACATTACTTAAGATGATAATAGCCTGAAAATAGCTGAGGTTTTATTTATTTTTTTTTACTTTTAGGCAAGGCAACCCTTGGTTGACCTCATAGATTTCAAGGACCTTGTCAGGTTACAATCCTTTATTTTTTATTTTTTTTATGCCTACAGCACCTGGTCTTCCTAGGTGGTCTCCCATTCAAGTACTAATCAGGCCCGACCCTGCTTAGCTTCCAATCAGACAAGATAAGGCTTGTTCAGGGTGGCATGGCCATAGACTGGGAAGGTTTTAAAAAATAAGAGTAACAAGCAAGAGGTCAAGATGGACTACTATTGATCAATGGAACAATTCAGAAATCAACTTAAAGGAACTTAGTTCATTCACTCATTCAAAAAATATTTAGCTGATGAATGGACAAACAAATTCACTCCTATTAGGATGACTATAATCAAAAAATGGGAATATATGGAGAAATTAGAACCTTCTTTTATTGCTAGTGGGATTGTAAAATGTTGTACCCTCTCTGGAAAAGTTTGATAGTTCCTCAAAAAGTTAAACAGATAATATCAATAACCCAGTATCTCCACTTCTAAGCATATAGCCCAAAAATCTGAAAACAGGACTCAACAGATACTTATATGTTAAAAGGTGGAAACAACCCATATGTCCATCAACTGATGACTGGACAAATAAAATGTAGTATACACATATTAGTTAGCCATAAAAAGGAATGAAGTTGACACATGAATGAACCTTGAAAATATTATGCTAAGTAAAATAAGTCAGACACAAAGGACAAATGTTGTATGATTCCACTTACATTAAATATCTACAATAGGAAAATTCATATAGAAAGAAGTAGAATTGGGAGAGGAAAATGGGGAGTTATTGCATAGTAAGTACAGTTTCTTTGTGGCATGATAAAAGTTTTGGAAATACAGTGTTGACAGTTGCACAACAATGTAAGTATAACCAATGCCACTAAATTATATACTTTTCCCCTCAAGTTTCATTCCTGAGGAGCTTCTTTTTTATTAACATTATTGGGGTGACACTGGTTAAACAAATAAGTTTCAAGTGTACAATTCAGTAATACATCATACTTACAATGCATCACGTTCACCACCCAAAGTTAAATTTCCTTCCGTCACCTAAAATTTCATCACCTTTACCCCTACCTTCTTCTCCCCTCCCAAACTTCCCTCTGGTAACCTCTAATCCACTGTTCATATCCATGAGTATTTGTCATGTTTGCTGCTTTCAGTTTTATATCCCACATATGAGTGAAATCATCTAGTTCTCAACTTTTTCTGACTTATTTCACTTAGCATGATAATCTCAAGATCCATCTATTGTCCCAAATGGCAGTATTTCATCTTTTCTTATGGCTGAGTAAAATTTCATTGTATGTATGTACCATATCTTCTTTATCCAATTATCCAATTTAAACAACTGAAGGGCATTTCAGTTGTTTCCATGTCATGGCCATGAATATTGCTGCTATGAACAACTAGATGCATATATCTTTGCAGATAAATGTTTTCAAGTTTTTTGGGTAAATACCCAGAAGAGGGATTGCTCGGTCATATGGTAATTCTATTCTTAGTTTTTTGAGGAACCTCCAAACTGTTTTCCATAGTAACTGTAACAATTTACATTCCCACCAGCAATGTATTAGGGTTCCTTCTCCCCCACAACTCCTCTAATACTTGTTATTACTTGTCCTGTTGATGATAGCCATTCTAATAGGTGTGAGGTAGTATCAGGTGGTTTTGATTTGCATTTCCCTAATAGCTAGTGAAGCTGAGTATCTTTTTGTATATTTGTTGGCCATTTGTATTTCTACTTGGGAGAAGTGTCCGTCCAAGTCCTCTGCCCATTTTTTTAATTGGATTTTTTTTTATTGTTGCGTTGTATGAGTTCTTTATATATTTTGAACATTAGGCCCCTATCAGAGGCATTGATTGCAAATATCATCTCTTATTTGGATAGATGCCTCTTCTGTCTTATTGATTTCTTCTGCCAATTTTTTGATATAGTCCCAATAATTGTATACTTTAAAAAATGATAAAAATGGCAACATTTAAAAAAAATCACTCTAGTTGTCCAGAACTGGGGGTCTTGGGGAGATATAGGGAGTGACTACTAACTAGTACAGGCTTTCTTTTGGGGTGAAGAAAAGGTTCTATAATTGATTATGATGATGGTTACATAACTCCATGAATATACTAAAAGCCATTGCAGTGTATACTTTAGATGATACACTATAAGATTTATCACTCAATAAAGCTGTTAAATTTTTTTTAAGGTAAATGGTACCTAGAAAGTGTATATAGGTTCTAAACGTACAGGGGAGTTAGAGAAGATTTTAACCAAGTTAACTCAGAGTTGAAAATGGAAGGACGCACTGGACTACAATAGGGCAAGATGGAGTATATGGTGTGGGGATTAGGGGCTGGAGGGCATTCTAAACACAAAGGGAATACTGTAAAGACTCTGTAATGAGTAGAAGTATGCAGTGATAGCAAAACTAAAAAAGCTACAGTGTGCTGGAATCCAGACAATGAGAAGAGTGGTCTGAAATGAGATCACATTGGTCAAGGGGCCTGACACACAGGGTCTTCTAGGTCATGCTTAAGATTAGCTCTTCATCCAAAGAGCAATGTGAAACTCATAAAGGGTTTTATGCTGGTGTTTTGAAAAGATCACTTTGACTACACTGTGGAAAACTGATAGGAAGAGAAGCTAGAGTCTATATAAGGAGCTTAGTCAAAATGTTCTTTCAATAGGTCAGTGATAACAGTGTCATTATAAAAAATATATAAGCTTGATGACAACATCAAGCCTATATTGGGGGAAGAAAAATTATTCCAAAAATGGTGTTGGCTCCCTAACCTCATCCTTACACCAAAATCAATTCTAAATGCATGAGTGATTTAACTTTTATTAAACGAGGCCAAAGAAATAATCAACTATAGCAATTAATTTTAATAATGTCTACAAATTGACCTATGATTTTACTGGAATTTAGAACATGATAAAGGTGCCATTGTAAACCACAGACTATTTAATAAATGGCAAGATAACTGTCTATTATTTTTTTAAAAAATTTAAGTATTATATACACATAAAGGACTGGAAGAATAAACATCAAATTGAGTAAGCAGTTAGCTCTAAGTAAAAGAATGTAATCTTGGAGACAGACTTTAATTTGGTCAATTTTAAAATATTTTTCATGTATTAAGACTTTTAATATACCGAAAAAATTTTAACTTAAAAAGGTCTCAATGTATAACTATAACAAGATAATAGAATATATGTAGAAAGCATAAATCCAAGAAATGATAAAGAGGATCAATAATTTTGATAGCCAAAAATAATGTTTCTCTAAAACCAAAAATATATCATAAAATAAAGACAACATGAACTTGCAGGGTTAATTTCCTTAATTTATGGAGAACTCTAAAAATCAACATGAAAATGGCAACCTAATAGAAAAATTTGCAAAGATCATGTTAACAGGAAAATATAGAGCCAATAAAAAAGCACAAAATAGAAGAAGTGCAAATCAAAATATCACTTTCATCTATTAGAGGTGAAAATTAATTTATCTAGTTAATTTGGATATACATATCCAAAAAAGCATGCAAAATATCTGTAATGTGTAAAGATGCTCACTGCAACATTTCCTATAGGAGCAATTTTATAATACAAAGTAATTAAATATAGTATTAGTACATCCCATATAGTTGTTGAAAGAATGAGGCATATTTCTATGTAATGATTTGGGGAAGTATCAGGTTATACTGAGATGAAATCAAGTTGCAGAATAGTCTGAACAAACCTATTCATCTAATATCTTCTAAGATCTGTTTGCCTGAGATAAGGGGAGGTGGAGTTTAGATGAAGTTGACGTGCAGGCAACCTAAGATGAAAAGCCTATCTCTCCAGGAGTAGGAAATACCAAATATAAAATGACTACTTCATAGTTTTATTTGAGGCCACTCTGTACTCATACCTTTTTTTGAAAACTGATTAGCCTTCATGTTAGAATTGTACATATCCAACACAAAAAACCCTGAAAATAAATACATATAATCCACCCTTATACATAAAGTTCACCTTTGAAAGCCTGTTTCTCAACTGTCGAATTGTTCATAAGGGGGAAAAAAGGTTCAAACTGTGCTTGTGTGGATATAAGCAAGTATCCACTTACAAATACCGGTCCTTCCTTACTCCCTATTCATGCCTCCCCAGGAACAATAAAATGTCGGATGAAATTAGAAGATATTTTACTAAGTTGTTTAAAAATGAAATTCAAATGCCAAAATGCCTAATCCCTATCCAGTTCTTAGCCTCTTAAAATACATAATTGGTAAGAGAAGTACAGCAGGTCCTCTAATAAAACTGTTTCGTTGTAGTGCTGGGGGGAAAAAAAATTGATTCGCAGCAAGGGCCACTGTCTATCTGGGGTCTGCACATTTTCCTCATGTCTGCATAAGTGTTCTGTAAGTACTCAGTTTCCTCCCAAAGGTGTGCATGTGAAATGGTATGTCTCAACTGTCCCAGTCTGAATGAGTGAGTGTGTGTATGTGTGTGTGTGTGGCCCTGAGATGGAACGGTGTCGTGTCCAGGGTAGGTTCCCACCTTATATTCTAATCTGCCAGGAGAAAATCCAGCCACCTTCAACCCTGAGCTGGAATAAGTGGGTTAGAAAATAATTATCGTTTTTATTAATCTTCTAAAATTAATCTTTCTTAAATGTCTGTATAGCTCACATTTATTTCAATGTTTAATATTAGAAATGTTTTGGGTCTTTATTTAGAAGTTTGGTGTTTTTGTGACCAGAAATATGCAAAAGTAACTTAAATATTATTTATACCAATTAGCCTGTGCTGAAACTGATTTTTTTTTAATGTCATTTCATTTAAAGTCACAGTTTTCAAGAACCTTTCAGTAGCATTAACTGAGAACTTACTGTACTAACAAACTGACTTTTATAAAGAAAGGGAGATTTGTGTTTATCACTCATAAAAATTGTAAAACACAGCTATTTTTAAATCTTTTTCATCAATTTGATTAACGAAATTTGATTCTACCACTACCATCACCACCACCATCCCCCACACACACAAAAAAATAACACAGCTACTTAAGGGCAGGAACCTATTTTAGTCACCACTCTGCAAACACTTCCTTCACTACCTAAGCCACAGAGATGAATATTTACTGAATTTTGACTTTGCTTATATTCTCTGTATTTATAAATGCCAGGAACATGTAAATCAACTCAAATTTTAAAGTATTATATACATCAGTTTCAATTAGCCTCCAGGAAAAAAAAGAGAAAATGTATTGATAAATAAGACATTCCTCAACAGTGTTATGCGTCTATGGAACTTTCTTCATGTAAACTTGAGCTTTTTAAGGTACTATTCAGTTAACAGTTTCCACTTAAAATTACTTGCTTTTTTAAAAATAGAATGAAAACAGTTTTCTTTTGGCTAGGACCTCAGAACAAAAGTCAATGTACACCTCACATTTAAATCCCCTGGTGTCCAGAGACATTAAGAAGCTGTTCTATCCTGGGCGAGACAGACCTGGGTTACTAAATCAGAATCAGCCTAGAAGAGACATTTTACAGAAAGTAATTTAAAACAATACATTTGCCTTTCATGTTTCAGAGTAGTTGTTCACCATCCCAATACATATCCCTAATGTGAGAACAATGTTAAATAATACCAAAGACACAGGCTCGACCTTGGAAACCAAGAGTTTTACTGAGACTGGTCACAAAAATCCTAAATTATAAAAATATGAATAGTGCACTGAAAAAATTCAAAATATCCAGAGGAGGAGGGAGAGAAATAAATATGGGTATGATGAAATCAATTAAATAAAACTAGCCATCAGTTGATAATTATTGAAGTTTGGTGACAGGTACGGAAGAGTTCCTACACAAATTTACTTTTTTATATTTTGAAATTTCCCATTATTTAACTTATAAATCAGTATTTTCCTATTATAATTAATATTTGTAACAGCAATCTGACTCTGTGCCTAAATTAAGCAACAGTTTATAGGTGGCTTTTTATGCAGCAAAAAAGGACAAAAGAAGGGCACACATCTAAAGCTCTCAAACCATCCACTTCTAAACTCTTACCACAGAAAAGCAGTGAAATAGCACTTTGTATGTTGGGAGAGCAAATAAAATTCCCCATAGCCCTCAGATCCAGGTCATTTCTTCTATCTACTACAACTAACAAACCTTTCCTGGTGAGTTCAGCTGTGTGTGTTAAGTCAGCTGAGTCATCATCCTCTTTCTGTATGTGCTGAAGGAATTTTCCAGTACTGGTAACCAATTTGTTGTCGGCTGCTAGAACTTTAAACAATCCTACCCTGGGTTTAATGCACCTTTCAGGAGTCATTTAATTGCCTGCTTATAACTTTGGAAAAGGTGAAAAAATAGAGACCATAGTTTCACTACAGTATGTTTTCTAGAATTATGCCATGAAACTACATGCTTATATGTAGAGTTGATTCCTTGGAAAATAAACTGCTCAAATGATTCTTAATTAGGTGAAACACTCTCAGTAGGAAGCAGTAAAACAGCAAAGTTATTAGTGATATATATATATATTTATCAGATCACTTGGTATTAGTGGTATTCCCAGAAGTACACAGAGTAAAATGGAAAATGTCAACTTTCTCATTTCTCTCCCCAATTCTCCCCGCTTTTCTCAGAGATACTACAGTCAACAGTTCACTGTGACTACTTCTAGGTTTTTTTATATGTATTTACACCCTTTTAAATATATAGACACATATATCATATCAGTGGGTTTTATCATCTTATTCATGTTCTGCAACTTATTCACATTCTGTAACACAAAAGCCTTAGAAACCTTTCAATACACAAAGCTCTACTTCATTATTTTTAATGAGTACATACTACTCCAAAACATAAACATACAATTTTAGCATTCCTTTAATAGAGATTATTTAGGGTCTTTCCATTTTTTGTGTTAATATGTCGCAACAAACATCTTTGTGCCCATATTTCTGTAGGACAGATTACAAAAAATGAAATCTCTAGGTATTTACAGAAAAGGTAACTTTATAGTAGAGAAATCTAGCAAACACTGCCTTAATCAAAAGGTCAAGGTAAACAACATTACTGATAAGTCATGTTGATACCATATATGCCTTGATATGATGTGATGAGAAGGGCACTTCACTTCTGTGGTGTTCTTCCCAAAAACCATGACACTAAGTCAAAACACAAGAAAAATCATCAAACCCAAATAGATGGGAATTCTATAAAATGTCTAACCAATACTCCTCAAAACTGCCAAGGACATCAATAACAGGGAAAACCTACAAAGTTCAAAGACCAGAGAAGACAAAGTTAGACTAACACTACTTCTGGGTGATCCTAGGAAAGTCCTTATAAATAATAAAAAGAAATAATTACTGATGTTTTATTTAAGTTAGTAATACTGGGTAATATACTATACATCCACAATCATCCACTGTTCTCCAGAAATTTTGGGGATCACCCTCCCTGTAACTCTACAGGTTTGTAAGTTACTTTTGATTTGAGGCAGAGCTAAGCATTTTTGTCCTTTCGTGCAAGCATTCAACCCCTTTATATTTTGTTATTCGGAGTCTCTAGTCCCTGTTGCCCTGGCTCCAACGTGGTCCAAACACACTCAGAACCAAGGAAAGACATCTGGATGCATACTATAGCTAGGATGATAAGCAGAAAAAAGGTAGAGAGAGGAGAGGAATAAGATATAATATTACAACCCAATACATAAGAAATCAATTTTTCTTTCTAGAATTTTCTGAACATGTCAGCCGTAAAATGTATTTATTTATATCGGCATATCAAAACTTGAGTCACAAATGAGGAAAGAATCAATAATAGTTCAATAAATGGTCCTAGGAAAACCTGCTAGCAATTAAGAAGGAAGAAGACCCATCAGCAATTCTAGAAGACAATTTAGATGAATATTTACTTGACCTTTGTGGAAGAACTTTCTAAAGATAACAAACAATGTAAAACGAACAAATTTACAACATAAGACTGTTTGCATAAAAAAATGTTTTTAATCAAAAGAATTAGGGAATAAAACACATTCCACTAATATAATGGGCAAAGACATCTTAATAACAGAGCATATGCAGATTCTTGAATAGACTGCATTTGAGATTACAAACTATAATTTTTATGGCAATATGAATCCGGAAGTTAAAAAATGTTCATGCTCTCTGAATAATTCTACTTCTAAGATTCTATTAAAAAAAAAAAAAAACTAAGATGTACAAAGATGGTTATCATAGCTTTGTAATAGAGAAAAAGCAGAACAATCTAAATATCTGGCTGAAAAGAAATGTTTAAATTATGATACAAACTATGAAGTATCATGTAGCCAAATGTTTCATTTTCTTTCATGACATGGGAAAATGATCACAATACAATGTTAAACTACACTAAGTAGGATATAAAAATAAGCATCGCGCATGTACATAAGTTCAAAAAGCAAAAGAAAACACACACTAGAAAAAGCTGACAAAAAACATACCGAAATTTTAACATCAGTTATCCCTCAGCGACATAATTTTACTTTTTACTTTGTGCATTTTTCAAAATCATATAATTATCATATATCAACTCTTATAATCAGGAAAAAAATTGGATGAAGCAGCTAAATCCGGGAAAACTCAGTTTTCAATAAATAAATGGCAAAAAGTATATAAATAAAACTTTAAGAGATAGCAGGAATAAGAGATATTAATCAAATGCCCTGAATAGACCGTGTTTGAATCCTGATTCAAACAAACTTAATAAAAGGACATTTATGGAAAAACCAGGAACTTTGAACACTGACTGGATTAAATGACATTTAGCAATTACTAATTTTTTAAACAGAACTACAATGTCAATTATCACATCTAAAAAGTCCTTATCTCTAAGAGGAATCTGCTAAGTATTTTCAATTAAAGAAATATAATGTCTGAGATCTAGTTGACAATAATCCTGCAAAGAGGGGAGGTACAAACAAAATAAAACAGCCATGAATTGATTAACTGTTGAAGCCAGTTGACAGGTTTACAGTGACTCATTATACTACATTCTACCTTTCAGTTCTAAAAATTTCAAACATACTTGTTTTTTCTTACTACATTTTTATAGAAAAACACAAAACAAAAATCCCTCCACTTTCCCCCCATCAAACACAGGGCTCTCCTAAGGAGAACAGAGATAACCACTGCTGATTCAAGGTCAGAGGATGAAAACTATCTTTCTACTGTGATTTTAAGAAGGTGAGTTATGATAAATGAAATCACCTTTTCAAATACTCAGCCAAATCTTTACAATAATCAAGAACAACATAAAAATTCTTTCCATTTAAAAAATAAAAAATAAAAACCCACAGCAAGAGTAAAATACAAGTAACAATTTAAAATGCATGTAATTTGTTTATATAAAAACACAAAATAGAGATGCTGGCCCATGAAGTGGGGAACTCAGAAGCATTTATCTAAAAGAATCAATTCTATCAATTAGAGCTCCAAAGTTAGAAAACCAAAGAAGTGAATCATATGCCAGAAACTGCTGGAACTGCCTGTAGGACATTCAGGGAGCCTACACGAGTTTGCTATTTTTAACCAAATTTCCAGCATATCACAGAGGTAATTACCTCTAAAAATAATATTTTTCAGAAATAGCTTTCTAACCCCAAGTTTTTACACAGTAGCCAATTAGAAAACTGATCAAATGAAGAGAGAGATCCTAAAACTCTGGCTACCTTTCATTTTAACAGAGAGAACAAAATATTTGTCTATTAATTCCAGTATTACTATCATATTATACTCTATACCAATGTATTATTATAAGTAATTGGGATTACTTTTAGCAGATGACCCAACATCTCACATTCAAAACTTTTCTGCAACATATACATATAAGTGAATCATAGTTTATTAACTTACTACTATCACATCTTAACCACCACCCTTCTGACAAAATCAATTTAAAATGAGAAAAATGGGTTCAGATAAGCTAGCAATTTGACCATGATGACCCATCTGGTATGAGACAGACCTTGGACAGGAAGTCACAATGTAAATTCCTGAGCAGGACTCATTCCACATCTGTCAGACATGACCAATCATGCTAGCTACATTTGTTTCACCTCTATAAAGACAACTTTAGAGCAGTACAAAAATTAAGTAACTGGTGACTTTCTATTACTTTTTACTAACAGCATACTTTTCTCTTAAACTACATTTGCATCTCTGATGGGAAGTGGGCAAGGAAAGGATGTAGACTCAAATTCAAATCAATCAACCATTAATTGTTAAAAACTGTACTAAAGCAACACCTGGGGGAAGTTAAAGACATTTAAAAATTTTTTAATTTTGAAATAAACCCCATTATCTACCCCAAATATCAAAATTCTCTGTGCTTAAGAGTTAAGGCTCCCTGAATTCTATCATGACATTTTTAAAAATTCAAATTAATAGCCAAGCAATTATAGTTACAAATTCCTTATAATATCCCCTATACTGATCCATTAAGGTAATCCTATATTATTCCATCTAGGTAGCTATTTATAAGATTAAAATATAATTAAAAACACTTCTGAAATTCTTATAAAATATTTTTTTTTTTTACAGAATAACAAAAAGCTTAATACTATGCCATTCTTTTAGAGAGCATACTATTCAAGAGGAAGAGACTAAAGCGAGCTAAAAACAAATGACAACAAAATGTTTATTTTCTATGGGGCAGAAAGGGAATGCGTAGAGGAAACAAGGTAAGCGTGACCAGGACACCTATGCAAGATATCACTCTATAAATCAGGTATAGATTAGAGCAAGGGTCCCCAACCCCTGGGCCACACGAACCAGTACTACTAGCCTGTGGCCTGTTAGGAACTAGGCCTCACTGCAGGAGGTAAGCAACAGGTGAGTGAGCAAAACTTCATCGGTATTTACAGCTGCTGCCCTGTGGAACATCACCGCCTCAGCTCCACCTCAGATCATCAGATATTAAATTCTCCTAGGAGCACCGGTCCCTGGTGCCAAAGGTTGGAGAACTCTGGATTAGAGACTGCAAAGTCTTCACTTATTCATATTCAACAAATCACAACTTCACAAGTGGTACTGTTAATACTTTGGGGATGCAGCATTTAAAGAACTCATTTAAAGAACTGTGGCCCAGAGAGTTTCAGTGACTTCCCTTACTTAAGTCAGGCAACGGAGATGGAATTCAAACCCATTTCTTCTCTCACTTCTCCTTTCCTGAAAAGGATATTGCTAACAAGTCCTCAGAGGATTAAGTAATTAGCAGAAGAGTTCTGAGGATATAGAAGAAATAAAAAGTAGCCCCTACCTACTAGGCAATCAAGTTAATTATAATTAATTCATATGGTATAATTATGTACCAATGTAATTAGCCAAAATAAATGTCACAGCTAAATTACTTCTGTGATAATCTCGCTGGAGAAAGTTCAAACTCAATTTAAAACTATAAATTGTGTATTGCTTTTAAAATTAAATTCAACTCTTTGGAAACATGTTTTTCTGTTATTAACACTTAAATTTTAAAAGCACTGCATCTGTAATACTTGTCAATGAATGCAGTGAAGCAAAACCCAGCTTCAGTCTGTACTTTTACAAAGCTGAGACTCAATCTGTGCTTTGACCAAAATTTTATAAATGAAATGAAAATTCAATATGGAAATAAGCAACAAGAAGGTAATTTTCTCCAAAACAAAAGCAAATGAAGTTTAAAATGTTGTTAACAAAATATAAACCCCACTATGCACCTAAAAATTGGTTTTAATTTAGAAAAATATACATATTTCCAAAGAGGTGAATTTAATTTTAAAAGCAATACAGAATTTATAGTTTTAAAATTCAAACACAAAAGGTTAAAAAAAAATAAAATAAAACTGCAATAGTTAAGGTACTCTCCTTAAGGCAACCTCTATTAAAAACCCAAATGTAAATTTTCTAGGCATTGCAGGTATATGTATACTATATATATTTGTTGAATTATGATTAAAATCACTACATTTCAAATAATTAACATGTCTTAAATATGACTTGTTTTTTTAATTAAACAGTTTGCTCTAATCTTCAGAGCTTGGGTTAACTATTTAAAGCCACAGTTCATCACAATATTTATAACAGTAAAAACAGGAAACTACGTTCATGTCCAAAATTAAATCAGCTTATTCAAAATCTTATTAAATGTTAAAATCAAGTTTAGAAAATTTCTAAGGCCACAGTAAAAAGCTCGTTAAGTTAAACAAACAAAAAAATTAGGATACAAGTTTATGTGGGTATTACATCTCACTTAAACCAAAGATGAATTAAAAAAAAAAAAGACCAGAAATACGAGCACAGAGATGACTTCTGAATGAGTGGATTATATTTTGTAGTTGTTGTTTGCTCTATATATTACTATCCTTTGCAGCTTTTCAACAAGGATGTCTTGTATTTAAAAGGGGTGTATGCTATTAGAAATGCATATCCAATTTAGGTTTAAATAGAACAAAACAATTCATGGAGATAGTTCTACCAGCATATTCTAACAACTAAAACAAATAGGTTTACTTAATGTAACTTTCATGATTCTGTAAGACAAAAAGACCAGTCAACATTGTTGTAGTATATAAAGTACATGAACTTCGGGACAATTGGGTTTGAATCCCAACAGTACTAGTGACTTTACCTTGAGCAACTTACCTAACTAACCAGAGCCTGTTTCCTCCAATGTAAATTAGGGATAACAATATCTGACTTGGAGCGCAGATGTGTCAGCTAAACATACGTAGTAAATGCATTATTGATATTCAAGCAAATAATTGTTAATTTCAAAATCAAATTATTTTCAGACTTCTTTCAAAATGGCTTTGAAAGTGCCCAAACTGTTCTTTACCTAACTGCAGTTTCTACTAATATGTGCCCAACTATAGAAACAACCATTCATTCATAGGGTCACTACATGTTCTGTGAGCCAGAACAGGAGTATGCATATAAACACATACCAAAAGAATACTTTTACTTATAAGCCTGTAGTAGTAATTGCCTAAGAAGTTTTACAATCTTAAAAAATCCTAATATAAACTACAATAAAGTTGGGATTTTTCTTCTTTTATTTATTCTATCATTAAGCCTACCGATTGCTTCATTGATAATCCCTGACCCTGTGGCACCCCCCATTCGAAAAAAGGTAGACAGCCAAAGACAAAATATGGAAGGTAAAATGATGTCACACACAGCTATTTACATATTTACAAGGTGGGTTAAGATAGAGCTCTGGTAAAGGTCATATGCGACCTGTACCTTGATAGATAAACGGGCTTAAAGACTCTGTAGAAAGAGAATAAAAGACAACCTGTATTTCTCTGGGTTAAGTCCTCCTACAAAAAAAAAAAAAAAAAGTTAATGCATCAAATTTAACAGTTTTTTCCTACTCATTTGGAAAGAAACCTTGTAGTGAGAAATTTATTCAGTTTATGAATAATCCAATGGTAGTCCAATAAAACACCCAAATCAATAGAGAACATGTGGAGAAAATCCAAATGACTGTACAAGCACGAGAAAGTGTTAGATGGGTTTTTGGTGCGTGGAATGTAAAGTAATGCACAGGAAGGAAGAAATACTCCAAATTTACTTTAAAACTGGTAAGCTGAGCACTCAATACCACAAAGTGAAAAGACCTAGGAGTTTGTTTCTTGAAGTCATCTCCCAGCTGTACAACTTCAGGTACAAAGACCAACAAAACAATAAACTTCATTAAGAATAGGATTGGAAATGAAGAGAAAATACTACTTTGCCCTTCACAAAAACCATGGCCTACCAAAACCAAAGTATTGTACTTTAGAGGCAACAGGGATTAGTGATTGAGAAAACAGACAGGTTCAAGTCCAACTTTCTGCCACTTACTTTGTCTCAGTTCCTTCCTTTGTACAATGGAAGTAGGAATACCTACATGTGAGTTGTTCTACAGTTAAATGAAAAACATGTAAGAACTTTTTAGTTCAGTACCTGACATATAGAATGTTCCCCAAAACAGTAGCTACCATAACCAATATAAAGAAGCAATCTCCCAGAGAAAAGTCATTCAAATATTAAGACATTCTTAAACATTGATGTGCATTAAAATCACCTAAAGAACTTGCTGACAATGCAGATTCCTGGAACCCATTCCTCCTAGGGATTAATTCTATAGGTCTAAAGTAAAATGTGGCCCAAACATCAAGAACTGACGTAAGAGAATCAAGGCACTGTCCTATAAAAAGAAACTGAAAACTAGCATTCTACCATAGAAAGAACTGGTCTGAAACAGACAATACATTCAAGAGGAATACCCACATAAGAGATGGTGATAGTTGGCAAAGGTGGTATCAGTAGAGTCGGTAAGAAGTGGACAAATCTAGAATATATACTGAACATTATAATTTAAAGCAAATCAAAGAAAAAGAACTAAGTCACATAATTAGTAAACACTAATTACCCAAGAGATACAGAATGAAAACAGAGATTTAAAGGTTTTAGGTAAGTTTATGATTAACAAAAACCCAAATGGGTTATCAGCACATTTAGGATACTTTTTAGTGTACTCATCCTTTGAAGTTGAGGTGAAGGGGACATTTCCTTCTCTTTTGGCATCACCTATAAAGCACTGGCCTATATATGCACAACCAAGACTCAATGTTAATGAAGTATATTAAGTGTGATTCATAAAGTAAAATCTTTCAGTACCTTACTGCTGCAGTCCTGCACAGCTGGTTAGCACTGGGAGCATAATGGAGCTATGAAATAGAACTAAACCTCTACCTAAATCGAATCACTAAAATTAGCAAAAACTTTTTTTAACTTCCATGTTGTCAATTCAGTCTATTCTGTGTCTGCTCTCCCAAGAGTTAAATAAGTGAAGCTTTACTTTGCCATGCAATGAATATTAACTTCTTAAATCTTACAATATCACCATAGCTATTTTGGAAGAAGTTGTTTAAAAACCACAATTTTTATTCATCTGGCAAAAAGTAAGTAGTCCCTAAAAGTTAAGGTCCAAAAGTCCATATCTGAAAAAACAGGTTACAAAAACATATGTAGTATGACGCCATTTTTGTATAAAAATACATAAATGCAAAAAAAAAAGTCTGGAACACTTTGGTGTTTTCTGAATGGGAAAAATATTGATTTATATTCTTCCTTTTTGCTTATCTGCTTTAATCAACATTTCCCCCAATTATCACAAATTATTTTGTATAAACAAAAATAGTTAGATTAGCATAAAAGGTAAAAAAAAAAAAAAAGAGAGAGGACTTGAAGAATACAATTTCATTTGTCTAAATCGGTAGGATTCCAACTGTGGGATTAAGAAAAAAGAGCTCAACTGCCCACAAAGAAGAAACATGTATCACACAAGAATAGAACTTTCAAGGGGGTAGTCTAAATTCATAAGAACTGGATTTATAATGAATAATCAATTAGCACATAATTAGGTTTTTTCTTGCTGCTTACCAAATAAACACCTCAATAAATGAATTCTCTGGGGGAAAAAATGTTCTTTTTAAAAATCAAGTTAGGACAAAAGGGAGGTTTGGTCTTCAGGTCTCCTTAGTGCCTTCGAGGGATGCAAAGCGTAGCAGGCCTCAGAAGGGCTATAACAGAGGAATCTGCATCGCCTGTCACCTAAAGCAAAAGAGACAGAAGCTTTGGGCAACCTCCACAGAACTGGGCAGCGAGAATGCTTCCTAGAGAATACTTCCTAACTGTCTCAAGACTAAAACACCTGAAAGGTAGGTCTACATGGTCTCGTTTCTATAGGCAGAGCTGCCAACGATTTCTGACAACATACAAAAACTGGAAAGTCTCTCTTCAATAAATACTGGCATTATGTGCTTAAGGTTAATCTAACTTACTTGACACAAATCCAAGACATTCTCGCATTAAGGCCACATCTTCAATTTTGCAAAGTAAGACACTGAAAACATCCTATTGACTCTCTACAGCTAACAAACGTCATCTTGGCTAAAATCCTAACACACACACACAGAAACAGCCAGTTTGGAAAACTTTGGCTTTAAACGGTAGCATGGGACATCAGGAACTCTGGTAACGAGTTTATCGCACGTTTCCTGTTCCAATAACGGGTGCTTCCTCTTTACTGTCTGTTCAACTTGCTCAACAAATAGGAAAAAAAAAAAAGGAATTCTCTAAATTCGCAGCATAATAAAGGAAAAAGCTCCCGCTTTCTGGATGGCAACTTTCCTTTCTCGTCAATCACAAAGGACGCATCCTAGAGACTTCATCAAACCTGGCAAGAGCAGAGGAATAAAGGTAAATGACAGAGGATGGATTTCAGGATTTGTGGGTTTCTCCTTCCAGCTAAGACTAGTCGTGTCTTCTTTTTTACTCCATTACAGCCTCCACCCGTGTTGACTGTCTTACCCTAAAAACAGAACCACCCGGGGCTACTGTCCACTTTCCTGCCAAGCCCCGACTCTGGTTTCCTGCAGAGAAAGCCAAATCGCAGGCTCTCTGCCTAGCTCTTCGCCGGAGGAAGTAGGCCAGGCAACCGCAGGCTTCTCCCCGTACAGTCGCCAGACAGCCCGACCGGGTAACCGCTGAGCCCAAAGAGCAGCCCCGCTCTGCCGCGGCCGCCGCAATCCCCGAGAGCCTGAGGAGAACCAGGAAAAACCTGGGTGAGGGCAAAGTGGGCCGGTAAACGGCCGCAGGAGGGGAGGACACTCACCCGCCCATACAACAACCGACGGGGCGGACAGGAGAGGGGCCGGGACCAAGGCTCGGCAGAAAAACCGCCTGGAGCTTCCGGAAAGCTGCAGCTGCTTCGATCGCCGCTGCCGCAGCTGCTCCTGGCCACCGGCTTCCTCCCCTCTGTTTTGATTCGATTGACCACGTCACTGAGCCACGAGACCCGGATCTTCCCGCTTACGCGGGCAGCGGCGCAACAGATGGCAGCGGACTGAGACCCCGGCGGCCCATCTGCGGCGCATGCGCACGCTCCGCGCCTGCCCAGTGTGTGCGGGGAGGCGGGACGAGCGCGAGCCCTGCGGGAGTGAGCGTTGTGGTATTCGTGGGGCAGAGCGCGGGGGTTGTAATTCCGGTTGGGAAGGGGAGGGTTTAACGCTGTGATGTGGTAAGGGCGAGGCTCCGCGTCTGTTGAAGTGTTTCGCGTAGCCTCTGCTTCGTTTGTGGTGGACAATTGCCTCTACTGGGCATCTGCATTTGACCAAGCCGATTCCTTTCTTCGTCCGAAGTCTTTAGAATAGCGGGAGTAGAGATAGAGGTAAGCGCAGGTTGATGTCTTTTGAGACAGGGTGCCAGTGTAGAGATTTTGATCACTCAGTCCCGGTGAAAATTGGACATAGAGGATAACATATTTGCTTCCGGAAAACTGGATAAAATTAAGTTCAAGTGGAGAGTAGTAAAGATGTCACCAAAGATGACTTGCTGGGTCAGGAGGTGGTGTGTAACAAGGAAGGGAAGGTGTTGTTAGGCAGCCAGCCCAACTCTTTCTTACTTTGACCTTATGAGCTACAATAAGGATACTACTTGGGTAAGAATCTCACTTTTTAGACCAAGTTGGTCCTTCCTGCTCTCCCATCTGGCCTCAGTCTCCCTGCTAAGCATTTGGGTCCTGGGAAATTTCCCTGTTTGGCAAAATTTAGAGCTACTCTGTATTGTTTTCTTAAAGTCCATGAACTGACAGATTGTAATTAAAAGGGTAAAGGTGAGTTCCAAACAAGGATATCATAAAGGTGCTTCTTTGCCTATCCTGCAAGAAAAGGAGAAAGCTGTAAGAAATTTTCTTACTCTGTCTCAGCTAAACATCTCAACTAGCTGAGTCACCTTCAGAAAATTAATATAATCTGCAAGAGCTTTTTAATTGAAATGGCTATTTAATACAGGTAAAATTTTCTGGAAAAAAAAATGAAAGGTTTCTGGTGTTTCCTAGTTGATTAACAGAAGTTGAGCTTAATCTGGAATCTTAAACAGTTTACTCAAATTCAAAGAATTTGAGGTAGAATCTTGTGCCCTAATGAAGTTCGTGGGCTCACTCTGTAGCAGAGGGTCTTTAATCTTTGGAACAGAAAGTCTTGTATGCTTGGGTGCACATATCTGTTTGAGAACACAGCTGTGCTAAAGAGATCAGTATGGTACAAAAGTAGACATAAATGTTTTTGGAAAAGTATCAGTACTTGCTTTATAAAGGAATATAAAAGAAAATCAGGAAAATCAAGATGTTAACATCTGTGGTAGCTAGCTTCCAGGATAACTCCCAATGATTCTTGTCTCTAGAATCACTCTCCTCCGGCCCTTTGAATCACAGCTACTCTGTTGGACCTGTAGAAAAGAGGTCCCCAACCCTCAGGCCTCAGACTGGTACCCCAACCCTCAGTGGCCTTTTAGGAACCAGACCGCACAGCAGGAAGTGAGCAGTGGGAGAGTAAGCAAAGTTTCATCTGTATTTGCAGCCGATTCCTAAAGTTAGCATCACTGCCTCAGCTCCACCTCACATCATCAGGCATTAGATTCTCATAGGAGCACCAGTCCCTGGCGCCAAAAAAGGTTGGGAACTGCTGCTGTAGAATACAGCTGAAGGCGTATAATTTCTGAGACTAAGTCATAAAGGCAATGATTGCAGCTTTCCACCTCGTTCTCTTGGATTGCTTGCTCTCGGGGAGTTAGTCTCCATACCATTTCACTCAGGCAGTTCTAAGAGGCCCATGTGGAGAGGAACAAAAGCCTCCAACAGCCAACCCGCACCAACTTGCCAGCCCTGTGAGTGAACTACCGTGATTGGGTTGGTCCTGCAACCCCAATCAATCATCCTATAGATTGCATATGGGAGACTTAGAAGCTTTGCTTAGTACACAGAAACAGACACAGAAAGGCAGCCAAAATGGGAAGACAAAGTAGAAACCACGTGAGAGAACAGAACAGAGATCCAGAAATAATGGTGTCAAGCAATCGAATCAATAGCAAAAGTTCAAAACACTGGTTATAAAGATGCTCAATGAATTTAGGGGAAATGTAGATGAATTCAGTGAGAACTTCAACAAAGAGATAAAAAAATAAAATAAAAATGGAATTGGAAGACATAAAAGGGAACTAGTCAGAAATGAAGAACACATTATCTGAGATGAGAAGTATATTAAATGGAATAAACAAGGAATAAATAAAGTGAATAAAGAAGATCAAATGACCTATACATAGGATGGGAAAAGCAAGGACACTCAATCAGAATAACAAGGAAAAAAAGCCAAGACTATAATAATAATTTAAGGAGCCTATGGGTCACTATTAAAGGTCAAAATATCTGTGTCATGGGGATACCTGAAAGGAAACGAGATGTTGAAGAGCTATTTGAAGAAATAATGATGGAAAACTTTTCTACCCTCATAAAGAAAATAGACATAAAACCCCAGGATGCTCAGAGATGCCCCAAAACCAGGAACCCAAAGAGGTCCACACCAAGACGCATCATAATTAAAATGCCAAAGGTTAAATACAAAGAGAGAATCTTAAAAGCAGAAAGAGAAAAGCAGTTAGTTTCTTACAAGGGAGCACCCATAAGATTGGCAGACAAGTTTTCAAAAGAAACTATGCAGGACAGAAACGCTTGGCATGATGAAGACCCAGGATTTACAATCAAGAATACTTTATCCAAAGGACAAAGGAGTCAAAGGACAGATAAAGAGCTTCCCAGAAATAATACGCTAAAAGAGTTCGTTACCACTAAGCCAGTATTACAGGAAATGTTGGAGGAACTTCTTTAAGAAGAAAAAAAGTATCAAAACAGGAATAAGGAATGGTAATAACTACATTCCTATCAACAAGTACCTCAAATGGAAAACAATTAAGTGCTCTAACTCAAAGAGAGATCGGCTGAATGGATAAGAAAACAAGACCCCTTACACATGCTGCCTACAAGAGAATCACTTCAAATTAAGACACACACAGACTAAAAGGAAGGGGATGGATAAAGATATTGCCTTGATAGCCTTAGAGGGTATTGCGATGAATAAAATGGGTCGAATAGAGAAAGACAGATATTGCATGATTTTGTGTACATGTGGAATCTAAACAACAAAATCAACATCAACAACAAAAGCGGAAATGGACTCCGCTAAATAGAGAATATTTAGAGGAATGTTGGATGGGAGTGGGATGGGGGGGGACAAAAAAAGGTAAACTAATTAAGTATAAATGAATAATGCAGAACAGACATGGAGATGCAGAATGTAGCATGGGGAAGATGGTTAATGTTGTAATAAATATATAAAGGAGAAGAGGAGTACTAGATTTAATGGGGTGATCACTTTGAGAGTTATGTGGATCTCTGATCACCTTGCTATACAACTGAAACTAGTATATTATTGTATGCCAACGATAAGTGAAAAAAACTCATTGAATTGTGCAATGTAAATATGAGCAATTAATTGTCTATTTTAATAAAGACAAAAAATAAAGCTGCCAGGAACATTTGTGTATAAGTCTTTGTATGAATATATGCTTTTATGTTTCTTAGGTAAATACCTAGGAATGACTGGGTCATTATGGAAGGTGTATATTTAACTTTTAAGAAACTGTCAGATTTCCAGCATATCATTTTACATTTCCACCAGCAGTGTGTGAGGCTTAATTCCTCCATAACTTTACCAGTAATTGTTATAGTCAGTTTTTTAATTTTAGGCATTCTACTAGGTATGGAGTGTTATCTCTTTGTAGTATTAATTTGCATATTCCTAGTAGTGAAAGATGTTGAACATGTTTACATGTGATTATTTGCCATCTATATGTCTTCTTTGGTGAAGTAAGTCTAAAGATTTCAGTGAAGCCTTTTTCAAGAGATATAAATATGAAATTTAACCTTTCAAGTATTTACTATTTTCTCTAAGAGCTGCTTTTAAGTAGTTTGTTTAAATAATAGCTTTGTTGACATATAGTTCACCCATCATAAAATCCACCCATTTAAAGTGCATATTTCAGTAGTTTTTAGTATATTCATAAGTTTGGGCAACCATTACCAGTATCTACTTTCAAAACATTTCATCACTCCAAAAAGAAACCCTATAACCATTAAAAGTCACTTCCCATTCACCTACTTCTTTGAGCCCCTGGCAACCACTAACACACTTTCTTTAGATTTGCCTATTCTGACATAGCCGTGTAACTGCTGGAGCATGTGGTAACTCTAAGTTCAACATTTTGAATAACTATCAAACTGTTTTCCTAAGTGACTCTATCATTTTACAATCCCACCAGCAATATGTGGAAGTTCCAATTTCTCCATATTCTCACCAGTACTTGTTGTCTTTTTTTTTTTAATTTTATCCACCTTCTTGGGTATGAAGTGGTATCTCAGTGTGCTTTTGTTTTTCATTTCCCTAGTGATTAATTTATATTAGGTATTTTTGCATGTGTTTACTGACCATTTGTATACCTTTTTTGAGAAATGTCTATTAATAACTTTCACCCATTTTTTAATCAAATTGTCATTTTATTCAGTTATTTAAGAGTTCTTTATATATTCTGGATGCAACTCCCTTATCAGGTATATGATTTACAAATAATTTTTCATATTCAGCGGGTTGTTTTTTTCACTTTCTTGATAGTATCCTTTGATGCACAGAAGTTAATTTTGATAAAGTCCAATTTGTCGATTTCTTTTTTTGTCACTGGTGCTCTTGGTATTATACCTAAGAAACTACTGCCTAATATGAAGTTATTAAGATTTATTTTTGTGTTTTCTTCTATAAGTGTCATAGCTTTAGCTCTTATACTTATATCTATGATCCATTTTGAGTTATTTTGTATATGGTGTGAGGTTTCAAGTTCATACTTTTGCATGTGGAGACACACTTGTTCTAGTACCATTTGTTGAAAAGACTATTTTACCTCATCTTTTTAACAGTTTTAATTTCCAATTAGGAAATATGTCTATGCAAAATCCATGTATCACTTAATTTCTAAACTCATTTTCATTATGCTTATTTTCAGTATCTACCAGAATTATCTGTCATCTCATGACTTGAATTTAAATAGTAGTAGTTTTAATTTGCTTGACTTCTGAAAGATCTCCAGGAAGTAGGCTATATTTGCTTTTTAAAAAATTCATGATTCCTGGTCTAGTAATATTGGTTATTCTTAGGGACAAAAATGTATAACTATTTACAAATTTAAAGTGCAAAGATGTTGGTAGAATCTTTCACTTTTATCCAATGGTGACTTTATTAGTACCAGAGCATGGATTCTCCACCTAGCTTCCAAGTTTAAATTTTTAGACAAAATTTACATAACAGAGGACATTTGTGATGGAATTGTACTTTGTTAATTTGGTTATAAGGTTCCCAGAAATTCACTTCCCTACATAGTTACAAGTTAGCCTGGGCCACAAGAGACATTTTGTGCAAGACTTAAAAGAAAGCAGCAGTAAAGCAACAACTATCTTTTTTTCTTTAAACAGCTTTATTAAGACATAATTCACATACCATATAACTCACAGTTGTCATCTTTTATACTCAAAGGATCAGTGCAAGGCACCAGGTATTTGTGAAGTTCATACACATTGTCACTGACTTTTTTACTCACTTTGATGAGGTATGAGGCAGCAGTTGGGTCCACAGCAACTGTATCCTATTGGATATCCTCCTATAGCTTCTCCAATTCTGACTCCTGGGTCAGGTGTACATTTAGCTTCATAATGAAGGATATACTTCTCTTGCAGGTTACCTACATCACCTACATTAGAGGCTGAGAAGTGGTACAAAACCAAGGCAGGTTCCAGCTTCTCTTCTCTGCCTCACTTATGTCCATCTTTCCTTCTGTACTTCCTACCTGCCATGCTGGCATCAGGCCTAGCACCACACACAGAAGCAAAAGCCACACATAAACTGTTTAACCAGTTTCCACAATTATGTGAAATCAAATCCCAATAACTAATACTATATCATTACCAATGGCACTGTTTCTCTGATCAAATCCTATTACAACTTATACACTCACAATCTTTGAGAAGCCTTCCTATGAAGACTCAACTGATCTACAACAGTATTCATCACTAATTCAGAAATGTTTGGAGGGTATTTCGTTCAAGCATCTCTTTGTGAGCTTTTATTTCTTACAATATTCAGCTCCAGATTATCACTTGGATCTTCCTCCATATTCAGTGAACACCAAATTGGATGAAATGGCCTGCGGATAAAGAAAGAACTTTTAGAACTATTGAATACAGAAGCACAATGTACAATACTGGCTAGGCTTGCAATTCAGCCCCGTAAGGTGATAGAATTAATTTAAGAGGTATGATTAATTTAAGAGGTATACTACTGTAAAAGGAGTGAAAATTAAAATATGGTTAAAATTTGGAATGTATAATTTTTGAAATATATATTGTGGAGGTGTCACTCCTACCTGAATGGATAATGGTATACGTATAATGTTTAAATAAAAATTTCTCCCCTAATGGGTAAAATTTTAAAAGGAATAATATGGTCTCCAACTCTTTGACCATTATTAGTTTGAGATGCAAAATGAGAGCCTTTAAAGTTACCTAAGCCAGGCCTTGCCTGCTGCTATTGTGAAATTAGGCCCTTCATTTCAACCAACTGCTAGGGATATTAGGCAATTTGCCTTGTTCACTAATCACAGTTCCAGAATCAAGGGTCACGGTTTAGTAAATGGTAAAAATTTTCATGAAAGAATATAAGAACAATTTGGTCCAAGAGGCTAAATTATAGGCTGTGTTCCTGGCAGTGATAGAAGAACTAAATACAAATGCCCTGCTCCTTGAGTATACATTGACTTTCAGGTTGTTACCAATGGATTTGCAATTTGGTCTGGCAAGCAGACCATATATAATTGGATGATAAAAGGGGTATTACTCTTTGGAAATATTTCCATAAATTCTAAGGGCAAACCAAAATGGGATATGCCAATGCTCACCAAAGAAACCTTATGCAAGGAATCAACAAGTTGATACCTTAGTTTGATTTCTTGAAGTGGTAACCTGTGTCCTTGAAATGAGTTGACATGGGGGAATTCAAACCATGAAGCAATGGACCTAATGTAAAATATACCAATGGCCCTCATTAAAGCTCAAATCCTTAATAATAATTATTTTGTTTGCCATCAGAAAAGGCATTGTCTGCAATTAGCCCTGGGAAGTATTCCCAAGGGAGAAAGTCCAGCCCATAGCTGGCAAGTAGATAATATTGACTCTTTGTCTATTGCTCCAGGGGAACATAGATATTGAAAGAACTTGATACATATTTTTAGTTTGGCTTTGCATATCCAGTGACTAAAGATAATGCTTTTAATACTATCAAAGAGCTGGAACGAAAATATTGTACCAGTTTGGCCTTTCTAGTTACATTTCTTTGGATCAAATCACTGTCTTTAGGCTAAAGTTCTAGTATGACACTGACCCCTGATTAAAGCATGAAACATTGTTTAATAGTATTGTTTAGTAACCGTGAGTCTGAGGAGTTTTGGGGTGGTTGTGGTTTGTACCACTTTGTCAACATTAATATTAATGAAATCAATTAAGGGCTCTAGAGGCTGATAATCTAAAACAAGATACTGTGTCCATTAATTTGAATCTAATGCAAGAAGTCCAAGGACATTGACAGGGTAAATTATCCCTTCCCCTACCTTTCCACATTGGAGCTCACTGCAAATGTTTGTTGCCCAGTGGCCAGGAGATCTCCCTTTTCTCTACTTATCCAATCTGACCCCCTACAATTAGAAATGGACTGAAAGGGAAGTCCAACCATGTCTCTTCTGGCTACCAGCCATATGGACTAAACTAGTTTTACACCTGGCCTTAGCTCTGCTATTGAGACTGGTTATTTAGCCAGAATATGTTCTATATGACCAGCAAAATACAAAAACTACAACCAAGACTCCATTTTGGACTTTTTGCTTTCAAGGCATTCTGTGCACATGTCAGTGTTTCCTGATTTCAGAGAGAAACTGCATCTGGTCTCAACCCTTGTAAAGGGTGGACCCCTTACAGTGAAGCATCCTTTGCCTGTGATGCAATCCTTACTTTAATGCCATTGATATATTCTTTTCCTATAGTAAACTATAAATTTGTAAGCATTGTCATTTTGAGTCCTATGAGGCTTCTTTAAGAAGTTTAGCTATTACTGTTAGTGGATGTTTAGATATTACACATTAACTAAAAGTATCTAAGAGCTTGCAAATTAGATTATCATTAGAGTCTCTGTTTCAGAGGAAACAAATGACAAAAGAATGTAATATTACCTAATTTAGGAGAAAAAATAATAAGCAGAATATTCCAACTGCAGAATCTCACTACTTAAAAAGAGAATCAAAACTGACTTCTCCAATTTTAATTAGAACCATCCTGAACACATAAGAGTTTATTTGAAATTAAAATACCTGGCTAAAAACTTTCAGCTGCTATGATATCACTGGATAGCTGACCAAGAGTATGGGCCAAGTCCAACAAATGATTTATGGTATGTAAACATATAATCCTAAAATCTCCCTTACCTCCAAGTTAAATGAGACAGGAAATTTAAGAGAGCTATAAATGAATAAATTGGTATGTTTGGTGAACTACTTTGTAGCATCCCATATGAATTGAAATAAGAAAAGGCTGGAAACAGAAAGCTCACATAGAACAATTTCCAGTTCTTAAATACAAGTTACCTAGGGCTAGGGCAAAAGTTTTGAAAGAGAACAAGATCAGTTGGATCCAGCAAATAATAATGAAAAAGAGATGGCATTTGGCAATATTTTGAAAGCATAGTGTAAAAACAAAGAAGGCTTACCCTAAAAATATAGAAATCAAGGTATTTGTATTTGAACCAGAGATAAAATCTAAGATAAAGGTTTCTGAACAGAATAATACATATGGGTGGAGGCCTGCTTTTTCTACTGGAAGACTGACCCTATGTACATAATTTATGACTAGAGAGAATTTTCAACAATTAAATCATGGAAATACTGAGTAATATAAGGCCAAAGACAGACACTGTGGTTATTTAATGACCGAATAAACATGACAGAAACAGAACACATAGTTCTTGCCTTTGATAAATAGTTCTCCACCCAAATACTGGAAATCACATATGCAGCAACTGACATTAAATTACGGATGACTCTGTCCACCAATAACTTGTAAGCAGAGCAGATAGATCATTAGGGACAGTTCAAAGTAAAATCTAATAGTCAGAGCCAGCAATAGCTGAGCATTTTCAATGTGCCAACTCTTATGCTCTATTAGTATAGTGTATAATTCTCACAATAATGCAATAGATAAAATTATTATCTTTTTATTAATAAAAAAAAATTGAGGAACATGAAGTGAGTCCAGCTTTCTGACTTCAGAGCCAGGGCTTTTAATCACTACCCTCTAAAGCTCTACTACCCATAGGCCATTGTTTACTAACCTGTGCAGAGTGTCTAGTGGAAGTCATGGGGAAAGACTTTCTGGAAAAAAAAATGTAGTTCATTGAAGAAAAAATGGTGTAGATGATAGAAACTTTGTTCATCCCTCTTGCGACCAAATTAAAGTTGTAAAAAAAACACAGAGCAAACAGCAAGCAAAGTCCCCTGAGATCTCGATGAACAGAAGCCCTCAACAAGGGAGAGAAATAAGAAATCATGCTGCAACTGCAGAAGGTAGGACGGGGTGAGGACGCAAGGCTGCTGGGTCCACAGTGGGTGAGTGGGACAGAGGCCATAGCACCATCAGTCAGGAGGTGCGGAAACAGTGTCCGCGAGCAGACTTTTTCAGTGACGGACTTGCTCGCTCTGAGCACTGGGGACACTGAATTGTGGGAGCCAGAGGCAAGGCTCTCTCACAGGCAGAGTGCCAGAGGTATCCATTGTTCCTCTGTTGAGTCCTCCCTCCTCCCAGAGAATAGACTCAGTGTACCCATAGCCTAGATGCCATCAAACTGATTAACAGAGATCATTTCACCCAGAGAATTAACTGAAACTCCACCTCCCTCAACATGTAGCCCCACCCAAGCCACATCCAGCTGTGTCCTTGGCCAGTCAGGTGCCTACTGCTGAGCAGTGCCTGGACTCACACTGATGGCAGGCAGCTGGCCTTGGTTTCTGGCGTGGCCTTTGAGGCAACTACAAGTACAGCATCTGTAGATTGCTTGCTGAATCTTAACAGGTGGCCCCAGAGAAGCACAGGCTGGTGCTAAACTTCACCTGCAGCTGAATTCCTCTCAGGACTGTGCCACTGGACACCTACTACACAAAGCTGCACTAATAAGACTGGGAGACTTAGAAGCTTTGCTTAGTACACAGAAACAGACTCAGAAAGGCAGCCAAAATGGGAAGACAAAGAAGTAGAAACCACATGAGAGAACAGAAATCCAGAAATAATAGAGTCAAGCAATCTAACAGATGCAGAATTCAAAACACTAGTATATTATAAAGATGCTCAATAAAATTAGGGGAAAAGGAGATGAACTCAGTGATAACTTTAACAAAGAGTTAAAAAGCATAAAAAATAGAAATGGAAATTATAAAAGAAAACCAGTCAGAAGTGAAGAACACATTATCTGAGATGAAGATTATATTAGAGGGAATCAACAGAGTGGATAAAAAAGAAGATTAAACCACCAATATAGAGGATGAGGAAATGAAAAATAATCAGAACAACAAGAAATAAAGAAGCCTAGAATTGGGAGAGGCAGGGTTTCTGGGAGTCCTCTCGGGGGAGCAACCTCTGTTATCCAGTTTGATGACGTCATGGCTACAGAGACCCCGAGTCCACACACTGGGAGGGAGTTGGGCTCAACAAGAAACAATGGATACTGCTGGCACTTTTGTATAGAGCAAGGTTTGCCTTGGCCCTCTGACAACGTCTTTCTGAAAGTCCCCGGTGCCCCTTGTGCGCAGCCAAATCAGCACCGGTGCTCAGAGTGATCAGGTCCATCACTGCAAAAATCTGCTAGTAGATACGAACCTTTTAAGAGGCATCTGCCTCTGCTACTGCCACAGCCTCCGTCTCACTCAGCTGCTCAATACCAAGCAGCCTTGCATCCTCGCCTCATCCTATCTTTTGCCGTTGCAGGGTGATTTCATGGATTTCTCCCTAGTTGTATGGTTTGTTCAGCTAGATCAATCTTTGCTGCTGCTCCTTGTTTCCATCACAACTTTGATCTGGTTGCCAGAGGGATAAACAGAGCCTCTATCATCTTGGCAATTTTTTTTTCTCTAGATCTCCCTTCAGTTCTTAATAGGAAACTCCATACTCCTGCCTGTGCCTCTACAGAAAGTATCTCCTCTTCAAGACAGACAGATACAACGCCACACTATCCTTGGAGGAAAAAAAAAATCTGCTCCTGCTCCTTGCATAGGAAGAGATTCTATTTCTGGACACTGCTTTGCTCAGTCTAGGCTCTATGTTCTCAAACAGGCCCTATGAACTAAGAGAGAAGAAGAAAGTCAGTACAAACCACTATAAGAAGACTGACTATATTACATTCCAATACTAATCTGCTCTTGCTGAGCAAGAATTTTTCACCAGTGGGGTACCCACTCTCAATGGCTCGGTTCTCAAGTAACTTTCTGAACTTCAACTAGGTGGGCAAGAACACTGCCAGTCCCTAGGTCATATTTAATTATATCTCCCAAGAACTTGCATTAATGATTTTCCTTGAAGACATCAAAGTATAAATTCATACTGAAGAAAGACTGTGTCCTCCTTCTTTAGGATTCCTTGTTGAGTTATTTACTGGCTGTTAAAGTCTCCCATCTCTCTCAGAGTTTGGCACTCAGGACTATACATTGGGCTCAGATATTCCTACTGTTAATAGCTAAGAAAGAGTGTTAATCTTTTTCACCATAAGAGTATGGTTCAATGAAAGTAAGGACTAAAAAGATTAAGAAAAAAAGTTTACAGCTTGAATGCCTAATTCCAGGAGAATGTTTTAATTCAACTACCATTTATTGAGAGCCTGCTATATGCCAGGCATTATGGGTACAAAGCCAAGTAAGATGTAAAAGATGTAAGGCCTGATTTCCTGAGAGCTCATAGTTTGATAGAGGATTTATTATTGAGAAATTGTTTAACCTCTAATCCCATGCTTAATTTGCTAAATGAGCCACATTGATTTCCTTGCCCTCAAAGAACAGTTAGTAAAATATCCTTCCTCAGCGTCTTAAAGCATGAATTCCTAGACTCTTAAATATACAATACTTGATTTGGACAAATCTGTTACTTCTGATTCCTGTTTACTCTTCTAAGTTGATTTTTTAAGCTATAATTTATTGATTTTTCAATTAACAGTTGATATTCAATATTATTTTATATTAGTTTCAGTTGTACTTCACAGTGGTTAGACATTCATATAATTTACAAATAAGTCTAGTTCTCACCTAATATCGTATATAGTTCTTAATGTATTATTGACAATATTTTTTATGCTGTATTTTATATACTCCTGAATATTTTATAACTATGAATTAGTACTTCTTACTCCCTTCACCTTTTCCACCCAGCTCCCTAACCCATCTCACCTCTGGCCATCACCAGATTGTCCTCTGTGTTTTTGAGTCTGTTTTCAATTAGTTTGTACTTTTTGTTCCTTAGATTTCTCATATAAGTGAAATCATATGTTATCTGTCTTTTCTATTTGACTTATTTTACTCAGCATAATAACCTCTAAGTCCATCCATGTTGTACCAAATAGTAGATTTCATTTCTTTTTTGGTCGAGTAATATTTCATTGTATATATGTACCACTACTTTATTCAAAGGTCTATTCATGGACACTTAGGTTGCTTCCATATCTTGGCTATTACAAATAGCACTGCAATTAACATAGGGGTGCATATATCTTTCTTTCTTTTTTTTTTTTTGCATGTATCTGTTCGGTTTTCCCAACATCATTTATTGAAGAGACTGTCTTTACTCCACCATATATTCTTGCCTCCTTTGTCATAGATTAATTGACCATACTGGTGTGGGTTTATTTCTGGGCTCTCTATTCTGTTCCATTGATCTATATGTCTGTTCTTATAACAGTATCATGCCATTTTGATTACTATAGCCTTGTAATATAGTTTGATATCAGATAGCATGATACCTCCAACTTTGTTCTCCTTTCTCAAGATTGCTGTGGCTATTTCTGGTCTTTTGTAATGCCGCATAAATTTGGAGATTATTTGTTCTAGTTCTGTAAAAAATGCCATTGGTATTTTGATAGAGATTGCATTAAATCTATAGATTGCTTTGGGTAGTATGCACATTTCAATGATGTTAGTTCTTCCAATCACTATATTGTAAAACTGAAACTAATATCTAATAATATTGAATTTCAACTCTAATTAAAAAATTTTTAAAGCAATGTTTTTCTTTCTATCAATGAGCATGGTATATGCTCCCATTTATTTGTATCTTCTTTGATTACCTTCTTCAATGTCTTCTAATTTTCCAAGTACTGGAAAATTACCTCCTTGGTGAACTAGGTATTTTATGTTTTTGATGCAATTGTAAATGAGATTGTTTTCTTAATTTCCCTTTCTGATAGTTCATCATTGGTATATAAAAATACAACTAATTCCTATATGTTAATTTTGTATACTGCAACTTTACTGAATTCATTTATTCCTTCTAATAGTTTTGGGGTTTTCTATATGTAGGGTTTTCTATATGTAGTATCATTTCATCTGCAAATAATGACAGTTTTACTTCTTCCTTTCCAATTTGGATGCCTTTTATTTATTTTTCTTGTCTGATTGCTATGCTAGGACTTCCTATATTATGTTGAATAAAAGTGGTAAATGTTGAATGAAAGTGGACATCCTTGTCTTGTTCCTGATGCTAGGAAAATGCTTTTAGTTATTCCCCATTAAGTATGTTAGCTGTGGGTTTGTCATATATGGCCTTTATTATGTTGAGGTATATTCTTTCTATTCCCACTTTGCTGAGAATTTTTATAAATGGATGCTGGGTTTTGTCAAATACTTTTTCTTCACCTACTGATATGATGATAAGATTTTTTTAATCCTTTTTGTTTATATAGTATATCATGTTAATCGATTGGCAGATATTGAACCAAACTTGCGTCCCAGGAATAGATCCCACTTAATCATAGTTTATGATCTTTTTAATGTATTTCTGAATTTGATTTGCTAGTATTTTGTTGAGTATTTTTGCATTTGTTTTTATCAGGGCCTATAATTTGGAATCATTAATTTGAATTTGGAATCATTAATGCTGGTCTCATAAAATGAGCTTAGGGACCTTCTATTCTCTTGAATTTATGGGAATTGTTTGAGAAGAATAGGTGTTAATTCTTCTTTGAATGTTTAGTAAAATTCACTGTGAAGCCATCCAGTCCAGGACTTTCATTTGTTGGGAATAAAATATTTTGATAACTGATTCAATTTCATTAGTAGTTATCAGTCTGTTCAGATTTTCTGTTTATTCTTGACTGAGTCGTAGAGATTTGCATGTTTGTCAATGTATCCATTTCTTTCAGATTGTCTAATTTATTGGCATAAAATTGCTCATAATATTTTAAAATAATTTTTTGTATTTCTATGGTGTCAGTTGCCACTTATCTTTCATTTCTGATTTTATTTATTTGGGTCCTTTTTTCTTCCTTGATGAGTCTAGTTAAAGGTTTATCTTTTCAAAGAACCAGCTCTTAGTTTCATTGATGTTTTGTATTTTTTAGATACTACTTCATTTACTTCTGCTCTGATCTTTATTATTTCCTTCTTTATATTCACTTTGAGCTTTGTTTGTTGTTCTTTTTCTAGTTCCTTTAGGTGTAAGGTTAGATTATTTGAGATTTTTCTTGTTTCTTGAGGTAGGCCTGATTTGCTATGATTTCCCTCTTAGTACTGTTTTTGCTGTGTCCCATAGGTTTTGAGTTGTTGTGTTTCCATTTTCATTTGTCTCAAGCTATATTTTAATTTCTTCCTTGATCTCATTGTTAACCCATTCATTGTTTAGTAACATGCTATTTAGTCTCTATGTGTTTGTGTATTTTCTAGTTTTTTTTTTCTTATAGTTGATTTCTGGTTTCATACCACCGTGGTTGGAGAAGACACTTGATGTATCAATCTTCATACATTTATTGAGACTTGTTTTGTGGCCTAACATGTGGTCTATGCTGGGAAATGTTTCATGAGCACTTGAAAAGAATGTATATTCTGCTGCTTTGGGGTGAAATGCTCTAAAAATATCAATTAAACCTATCTGGTCTAATGTGTCATTTAAGGCCTCTGTTTCCTTGTTGATTTCCTGTCTGGATGATCTATCCATTGATGTCAGTGGGGTATTAAAATCCCCTACTATGACTGTATTACTGTCAATCTCTCCCTTAATGTTTGTCAATATTTGCTTTATAAACTTGTGTGCTCCTATGTTGGATGTGCAAATTTTACAAGTTATATTCTCTTGTTGGAGTGATCCATTTATCATTATACAGTATCCTTCTTTGTCTCATTATAGCCTTTATTTTAATGTCTATTTTGTCTGATATAAATATTGTTATCCCAGATTTTTTAAATTTCCATTTGTATGAAATATCCTTTTCCAATGCTTTATTTTCAGTCTGTGTGTATGCTTCTATTTGAAATGGGTCTGTCATGGTATATGTAAGGGTCTTGTTTTTTTATCCATTCAGCCACTCTATGTCTTCTGATTGGAGCATTTAAACAATTTACATTTAAAGTGATTATTGTGGCTACATAGTTATTGCCATTTTATTATTCATATATGTGTACTCTCTACTCCCCTTCTTCTACATAAAGAAGAAGTCCCTTTATTTCTCATAATGCTGGTTTGGTGATGATGAATTCTTTTAGCATTTTCTTGTCTGGGAAGCTCTTGATCTCTCCTTTAATTCTAAATGATACCCAAGCTGAGTAGAGTAGTCTTGGTTGTAAATCCTTGCTTTTCATCACTTTGAATATTTTGTGCCAGTCCTTTCTGGCCTGCAAAGTTTCTCTTGTGAAATCAACTGACAGTCTTATTGGAGCTCCCTTGCAGGTAACTGACTGCTTTTCTCTTGCTCATTTTAAAATTCCCTCCTTGTCTTTAACCTTTGGCATTTTAAATATGTGTCTTGGTATTGGCCTCTTTGGATTCATCTTGTTTGGAACTCTCTGAGCTGCTTAGACTTGTGTGTTTATTTCTTTTGCCAGGTATGAGAATTTTTCTATCATTATTTCTTCAAATCAGTTTTCAATCCCTTGTTCTCTCTCTTCTCTTTCTGGTACTCCTATGATGTAAATGTTGGTATGCTTGATGTTGTCTCAGAGTTCCCTAAAACTCTCAATATTTTGGATAATCTTTTTTTCTGTTCTGATTGGGTGTTTTCTGCTGCCTTGTCTTTCATTTTGCTGATTTGATCCTCTGCTTCATTTCTAACTTTTTTTTAATGATTTCTATATCCTTTTATATGTTTACAATCTCCTTTTTGAGGTTTTTTTACTGAGTGGATCTATTCTTCCCCTACATTTTTTGAGCATCCTTATAATGAGCATTTGAACACTATATCTGGTAGATTACTTGCCTCTATTTTATTTAGTTATTTTTCTGGAGTTTTCTCCTGTTCTTTCATTTGGGACATGTTTATTTGTCTCCTCATTTTGCCTGCTTCTCTGTATTTGTTTCTATGCATTAGATAGATCTGCTATGTCTCCCAGTCTTGGTAGAGTGGCCTTGTATAATAGGTGTCCTGTGGGGCCCAGTAGTGGAGTCTTCCTGGTCAATTATATTGGGTACTCCAGGAGTGTCCCTTATGTGGTTGTGTGTGCCCTCCTGTTGTAGCTGAGCCTTGATTGCTTTTGGCATGTTAGCAGATGGAGGTGACCTTCAAGCTGATGGCTGTAAGGACTCACCACAACCACAGCGGGGTGGATTCCATGGGGTGAGATTCACCCCAGCAGGGCTCTGGTATCTGTCAACACCATCCTTTGGGTTTCCCTTTTGTGGAGCTAACTGTGTTCTGAAGCTGGCCATCACATGTGTTGGTTCTGGGGAGCTTGAGTGGTGCTCTGGTATAGACCAAGCTCGGTTAAAGCCCTGTGCCATGCCCAGTGCCTTGCTTAGGAACTACAAAGTGACCAAGGTTGGTGGCTTACTCTGCTGAGTCCAGAAGCAATTGGGAAAGGTACCATGAAATCTGAGTCCAGCTTCTATAAGTGCTGGGCCTGAAGCTATACAGCAAAAGGCACAGGGCACACTGAAGCTAGCCATTGTCTACCTGGGGCTTGAAGACCTTGGAGAGTCTTTAAGTAAATTTGAAGCACAGGTCAAGGGTCGTTGGTGGTGTGGAATGGCTTCTGAAAAAGCCAAAAACAGTGCATGAGTTGGTTGAAGAGGGTTCAAGGAGTCTCCAGGGTAAGGTGAGCGGTGTTTACCAAATTAATGTATATTCAGATTTGATGCCCACCTGTGCTTGCAGGCTGTGCAGCAGAAGGGCTTAACACAGGGACAATGGCAGCCCTCACCCTGAAGTCACACAATTTAGCCCCTGCAAGAATGTCTCTGGCGTCTTTTGAGCTGCCCTCCCATTGCTGGAGCTTAGAGTGAGTGTCTGTCTGTAAGTCTGTGCGTGAGCCCTTTAAGAGGACACCTGGGTTTCCTCCAGCAGCCTTCCATCTCAACAGGACAGAATTTCCACCAATTTTGACAGCCAGGTGCTGTGGTGACTCTTCTTCCCAGCACCAGAGCTCTTGGCTGGAGAGCCCAGTGTAGGGCTCCCCATAGGGGACCTCTGCAGCAGAGAGATTTCTCCCTATTCTCAGCTTCCACAAGTAGATGTGGGACCAGTCTATTTTGCATTTCCACCTCTCCTTCTTGTCTACACATGGCTTCTTTTTATATCCTTAGTTATAAAAGATCCTTTTAGCTAGCCTTCAGATGGTTCTCCAGTTATTTTATAACTCAGTTGTAATTTTGATGTGGTCATGGAAGGAGGAAAACACAGCATTTACCTAATTCAACATCTTAACTGGAACTAGTCCTAAGTATATTTCAAAGATAGACTAATTAGGTCGACTTCAGATCACTCTTTAAACATAGATCAAACCCTAAGCATCCAGCACTGTGCTCTTGGATTCCTTTAAATGTCAAGAATTAAAAAGTGCAGAAAGCATTCATTTAGAGAGAGAGAGAAAACAAAATCACCGCCATCACTACCACCAGCAACAATAACAACATCCAATTTATCTCAAGCTATTGGGAAATATAAAGTCCCTAAAGCTTTTTTTTAAGGCCTCAACTCAACAACAAAAAAACAAATAATCCAATTTAAAAATGGACAGAAGAACTGAACAGATACTTCTCCAAAGAGGAAATACAGATGGCTAATAGACATATGAAAAGATGCTCAAGGTCACTATCAGAGAAATGTAAATTAAAACCACCATGAGATATCACCTCACACCTGTCAGAATGGCTATTATCTATAAATCTAAAAACAAGTGTTGGCGAGGATGCAGAGAAAAGAGAACCCTTATACATTGTTGGTGTGATTGCAAATTGGTATAGCTGCTATGGAAAATAGTATGGAGGTTCCTTAAAAAATTAAACATGGATATACCTTTTGACCCAACAATTGCACTTTTGGGTATTTATCCAAAGAAAACCAAAACAGTACTTCATAAAGATCTATGCACCCCAATATTTATGGCAGCACAATTTACAATAACCAAGATAGGAATGTAACCTAAATGCCCATCAACAGATGATTGGATAAAGAAATTATGGTTCATATATACAATGGAATATTACTCAGCTATTAAAAAAATGAAATCTCACCACTTGCAAAGACTTGGATGGAGCTAGAGGTTCTTATGCTGAGTGAAATAAGTCAGACAAAGATAAATACCATATGATTTCACTTATATGCAGAATCTAAGGAACAAAAAGAACAAACTAATCAAAAACAGACTCATAAATATACTGGACAATTTGTTGACAGACAAAGAGGAGAGGAGTTGGGAGGCTGGGAGAATGGGGTGAAGTGTTAAAGAAGTACAAATTAGTAGTTGATAGTTGGTCATAGGGATGGGGAGCACAGCAGGGGGAATGTAGTTAGAATTAATATGATGGCTAGGTGGAGGGCCAGGGGAGGGAGGGAGCAATCGGAGGAGTTGTTTTATGAACTATATAGATGTCTAACCAATGTACTATATACTTGAAATTAATTTAAATAAATTTTTATACATACATAAATACGTACATACGGATATACGGGCCTCTAACCAAGAATAGTCCAGGCCAGGCTAGGCTCCTTCATTATCCCTTCAACTGCTTTGTGAGTTTCAACCAAGTGTTCACACCTGATCATTTAGGGAGGAATAAGTAGGATATTGATCAACTTTCCTTCCTACCAGCCAGTACTAATGAAATAGCTTTTGCATTTTCATAGTAACTTCAAATGCTTCTCACCCTTGTCTTCATTACAAATTCTGATGCATTCCCAGTATCCTCCTTGTAAGGTACAGTTGAGAGAACTGGGATGGGTGAGAAGATTAGAAAAATGAGCCAATGATTAATTACAAATTACCATTTTTCAATATATCACGACAAAGAGCTATAATATGGAAAACAGTTCCCATATATTGTGTTGTATAAAAGAAACTTCATTTGACCTCATATTCTTCTCATTATATCCTTTTTCTCCTTTGTAGACTTTTGCAGATTTTTTGTTTGCGTTTTTATTGCTTACATTTTTTCATTGTGTCTTTTATCTCAGTCTTCCTTTTCCCATTTGTCTGCACTGCTTAGTACATTGTAGAAATGTAAATTTTAAAATTTGTTGTACTGCATTTTTTGGCCTTGAATAGGAATTGGGCAAAAGTAATTTAAGATATAAGAAATTTGTGTTATATTTATTATCTGCCTCAGTAGAGAAATAGTGCCTTCTAGTGTTTGCAATAATGTTTTGTGTTTGCACTATTTCCATTCATCTGAAAAGTACTTTTTGTAGTTGTCCGTCCATATTTAATTAAATGTATAGATCACTTTAATATCTATATTTTAGAGATTTAAAGGCCAGAATCATAAAACATTTATTTAATATTGAGTTGATGATAGCTTAGACCAAACATATGAAAGGGTTAGAAAAATGTGTTCCACTTAATGCACTCCCCATTCAGCTGCCATCAGTCACCAACTAGTGAGGAGACAGATGACAAAAATATGATTCATGTTATTGCCAAGCCCATTAAAAAGAATGCCATAGATAATTGCAAAAGATGGATGGTTGTTTGAGGGCACCATGAACAAGAAATGTTACAGAAAGGTAGCTCAGACTATCCATTTCATGAGGTAACCTTTTTAGGAGTGATTTGGTTGACATGTCTTCTTTGGTTTTGCTGTTCCTGAGTCATCTCTATTTCTCCTAGAACTGGCCATATTCTTCCAGAGAAGAATGGTGCTATATACCTTAAGCGACTTATCAGATGTAAGAAGTTAGCTGTTACCCAGTACTTCCCAATTTCCTGTGGGTTTGAATATGCATTCCCTAAATACATTCTCACTTGTTGACTACTATAAAAATGTGAGTAGGTATATGCATGTGTATGTCTATAGAATTGAAATAAGGTTCCCTAGAGAAATACAATCATTAGGATGTATGTGTTTAATTTGTATTTATTTATATTTATAAAGAGATTTATTATAAAGAATTGGCTTATACAATTATGGGGGCTGACAAGATCTGCAGGGTTGTTTGGCAAGCTGGAAAAGCAGGAGAGCTGATGTAGTTCCAGTTAGAGTTCAAAGGCCTGAGAACCAGAAAAGTCAATGTTTCAGTACCATTCCAAAGGCTGGCAGGCTCAAGACCCAGGAAGAGCTAATGTTTCAACTTGAATCTGAAGATAGGAAAAACTCTTTCTTATTTGAGGGAAGGTTAGCCTTTGTGCTCTATTCAGGCCTTCAACCTATTAGATGAGGAACACTCACACTTGAGGGAAATCTTCTTTATTAATATCATCCAGAAACACCCTCAGAGACACACCCAGGATAATGTTTGACCAACTCTTCGGGCACCCCATAGCCCAGGCAAGTAGATACACAAAATTAACTGCCACAGGTATCATCAATATATATAAATTAAAGTATATTTATTTCTTTATCCTGCATACTCTTTAAAATGTTACAGTACCATTGTTCTATAACAAAAAAAAATATGATTTCAGTTACTTGAGTCTTATGAATTTCTTTCTTCAAAGTAGTACAGTCTCTAAATGCATTATTGTAGACAGTGCCTTTGCAGATAACTAGAAGGAATGTGGAGATAATATATATCGAGCACCATCCACCTGTTTGGGATTAGCTATGTGTTTATACATTTAATTCTCACAACAATCAATTGAAGTAGATAAGATCACTATTATTTCAGAGATAAAATCTGAGACTCAAAGAGATTAAATAACTTGACCCAAAGTTGGGCAGTTATGAAGTGGTGGAGCCAGAATATGACTCTAGAAATATTTGACTTAAAATTTATACTCTTTCTCCTCTGATTTGTTATCATTAACAAGTTGTATGACTAGAGGCAAACAAACTTCTCCAGGTCTTAGTTTTCCCATTCACAAAATGTCTATAATCTAGATGATTTCTTAAGTCCTGATTGATAGGTTGGTGGCAGAGATTTCAAATTGTCTCCCCAATATCCATAATCTATTCTTTATTATGAATAGAATGGGGGAAAAAGTCATTTAGCCTACATACTTTCTTTTGCCCTTCATCTTTACCCTTATTCTACCTGGAATGCAGACTTGATCCTAGAAGAAATATCATGTTCCAATTCCTGGGGCAGTGTTTGTTTTCTAACATTCTCTTAGTTAATGATCTTTTCTAATTGATTCTAGCACCTAATGTTGGCCTTCAAAGTAGAGTGTGTTCACCCCAGGGTAAGAACAGGATGTTACAGGTGTGTCAAAAGAAATATACACATATTTAAAACCATAGGTTTTTTCCTGAATACAGGGAAAACTTTGTTATTGATGTAATTTGGAAAATATAGAAAATAAAAAGAAAAAGAAATAAGAAAAATTATGAAGCCTATTATTCCAAAATTGAGAGAAAGAGAAAACCATTTCTGAAATTTTGCTGTTTTTGACTTCCAGTTCTGGTCATAGTGGAATGGTTAACTGTAAAACCTCACAAAACATATTCAGCAACTATTTTGAGATGGTATACAATAAAAAGCATGGACTGCAGTTTCTGAGACAAAACAAACTCATGAGGTGAGTCCCATGATTGACCAGCTTTCTGCCTGGGACAATTACCTAACTATAGCACAGAGAGCTTGAGTCTGAGCAGAGCATCTTGCTGAACTGAGTAAGCAGATATGAAAGCTCGTGGTCTCTGAACTGGCTAAAATTTTTGGGGTGAAGCATTGAAAAGGAACAAGCTGTACAGAAAGGGGGTCCCAGATATATCTGTCTGTCTGTCTATCTATCTATCTATCTATCTATCTATCTATCTATCTATCTATCATCTATTTACCAATAGGTTGATCTATATACAGTATATAGATCTAGATATATAAGTATTCAGTATATATAGATACATAGATATAGACATATAAACATATATAGCTATATATCTTCTATCTGTCAACACAGAAAAAGCATTTGACAAAGTTCAATAGCCATTCAATACAAATTCCCTTCAAATTAAGAATAGAATGTCCTTAGTCTGGATAAAAACGTGCAAAAACTTCAGCTAGTATCGTACTTAACAGTGGATTAGGGAATGCATTCCCTCTAAGGTTGACCATATATATAAGATATCCACATTCACCATTTCTGTTATTATTATATTGGAGGTCTTAGCTAATGCTACAAGCAAGGAAAAATATAGAGAAATTCAAAGGAAGAAATAAAACTGTTTCTATTAACAGATCACATGATTTTTATATAGAAAATCCTAGGGAATATACCAAAAAAATGCTATAGTTAATAAAAAAACTTAGCAAAAAAGCAAGTTAAAGAATCAATTATATATCTATATATTAGCAAGAAACTATTTGAAAATAAAAAATTTAATATTTAAGTTATATAATTAAGAATAAATTTAACAAAAGTTGACCAAGAGCTCTTCATTGAAAAAAAAAGTAAAACATGACTGAGAGAAACAAAAGATCTATATAGTAGAAAATATGCCATGTTATGG
Organism: Macroglossus sobrinus; assembly: GCA_004027375.1. Classification (NCBI taxonomy): domain Eukaryota; kingdom Metazoa; phylum Chordata; class Mammalia; order Chiroptera; family Pteropodidae; genus Macroglossus; species Macroglossus sobrinus. The sequence continues at coordinate 301,750 of PVKZ01001036.1, read as the reverse complement.
ATGGAAGACCTAAAATTGTTAGGATGTCAATTATCCCCAAAATGATCTTTAAGGTCCATGCAATCTTAATAAAAATTCTTGAAGACTTAGGAGAAATGGACAAGCTAATTTAAAAATTTACAATTTATATTGAAATGCAGGGAACTAAAACAGCCAAAACAATTTTTTTTGATACCTTATTGTTTTAACAATATTTGTTGAAAGACTTTTGCCATTGGACTGTTCTGATGCCTTTGTCAAAAATAAAGTGATATTAGGATTTAGGATGGCCTAGCAGGTGGAGGCTGTGCACATGTGCTCTAGAGATCACACCAAAGTCCTAACAAAACTACAGAGCAACCAGTACATGGAGTCATCAGAGGTATGGCTGAACAGAATCTCTATAACTAGATCACCTCAAATAATAGGTCACTTCAAGAGTAGGAGGGGTGGAGACATGAAACAGCTGGGTCCCACAACCAGCCACCGAGAATCAGGAGGTCTATCTTGGTTGCAGAGCCACTCTCCAACCGGAGGACTGAAGAGTCCTGACCACACACTGGGCTCCCCATCCCAGAGATCCAGTGCCAGGAAGAGGAGTCTCCACAACTTCTGGCTGTGAAAAGCCAGAGGGGGTTATGGCTGAGTGAGACTGGAGGGCTATGGGAAGGGGAGACTTCCACACCCACACCCAGCCTCACTTACTGATGGACTCATTTGCTCTGAGCTCCAGCGCTGGGACAGCTGCTTATGGGGTGCCAGGGATATACGGGGAGGTGCTGAGCTGGCAGGCTTAAGGGAGAGGACTAGAGGGATAGCTTGTGCTTGGACAGAGGTGCAGGCAGAAGCTATTGTTTCTCTGTTGAACCCTCCCCACTCCCAGCCTGCAGACACAGAAACCATCAAACTGGATAACATTAGTGGTGCCACCCTGGAGATTCCCTGAGACTCTGCTTCTCCCAACTTGTGGGCATACCCAAGCCACTTCCAGTAATTTATTCCATACAAATGGGCTGTCTTGGCTTCTCTGCGAACTTTCATAAAATCTCTCAAAGGCTCACAAAACCCAAAGAAGCAGCGTCTGGCCTCAGCATGCCCTGTACCTCAAGCCCCAAACCCCACACCAGTGGCAGCTGGCCTTAGTTTCTGACTTGGCCCCTAGAGGCACTATAAGCCCATCATGGTGGCAGCCATATTCGAATTGCTTGGGACTCTGGCCCCAGAGGTGACTGAACTTGGCCTGCAGCTGCACCCTATTCAGGTCTGTGCCAAGAGACCCCCCCAGCACACCTACTACATAAAGCCAATTTACTAAGACCAGGAGACTTAGGAGCCCTACCTAATACATAGAAATAGACACAGGGAGGCTGCCAAAATGAGGAGACAAAGAAACATGTCCCAAATGAAAAAAACAAAACAAAGCTCCAGAAAAAGAACTAAAAAAATGGAGACAAGCAATATACCAGATGCAGAGTTCAAAACACTGGTTATAAGGATGTTCAAGTAACTTAGGGAAAGAATAGATGAACTCATAACTTTAACAAAGAGATAAAAAAAATGGAGATAGAGAACATAATAGGGAGCCAGTCAGAAATGAAGAATACAGTATCTGAGATGAAGAGTACTTTAGAGAAGATAACCAATAGCATGGAATGGAGGATTGTATTAGTGACATACAGAATAGGGTAGCAGAGGACACACAATCAAAACAGCAACAGGAAAAAAAAAATCTAAAAAATGAAGATAGTTTAAGGATCCTCTAAGATAATGTCAAGCGTAAAACATTCACATCAGAGAGGTACCAGAAGGAGAAGAGAGAGAGCAAGGAATTGAGAACCTATTTGAAGAAATGACAGAAAATAGACATACAACCCCAGGAAGTTCAGAGAGTCCCAAACAAGATGAACTCAAAGAGGCCCACACCAAGACACATCATATTTAAAATGCCAAAGGTTAAATACAAAGAAAGAATCTTAAAAGCAGCAGGAGAAAAGCAATTAGTTATTTACCAGGAAGCACTCATAAGACTGTCAGCCGATTGATCAACAGAAACTTTACAGGCCAAAAGGGCTTAGAACAAAATATTTGAAATGATGAAAACCCAGGACATACAACCAAGATTACTCTATCCAGTAAAGTTATCATTTAGAATTGAAGGACAGATAAAGAGCTTCAAAGACAAGAAAAAACTAAAGGAGTTCATCACCGCCAAGCCAGTATTACAGGAAATGTTGGAGGGACTTCTTTTACAAGAAAAAAAAAGTATGTATCAAAAGTCTAAATAAAGAATGGCAATAACTACATATCTACCAAGTACTTCAAATGAAAAAGAATTAAATGTTCTAATCAAAAGATAAGGTGGCTGAACGGATAAGGAAACAAGACCCTTACATATGCTGCCTTCAAAAGATTCACTTCAGATCAAAAGACACACACAGAGTAAAAGTAATGGGATGGAAAATGTTTCATGATGGACCTAGAGGGTATTGTGCTGAGTGGAGTAAGTCAGATAGAGGAAGACAAATGACATATGATTGCATGTCTATGTGGAATCTAAAGAACAAAATAAACAAACAAACAAACAAACAAATAAAAAACTCATAGATACAGAGAACATTTTGAGGATTACTAGAAGAGATAGGGGTTTGAGGGGTCACTAAAAAAGAGAAAAGGGATTAAGAAGTACAAATTGGTAGTTACAAAATAGTCACGGAGATAGAAAGTATAGTGTAAGAAATATAGCCAATAATATCATAATAACTATGTACAGTATCAGAGGGCCACTAGATTTATTGAGGTGATCACTTAGTGAGTTGTATAGATGTCTAAGAGCTATACAGGTAGACTTCCCAGGAGTTGGAGAAACTGAAGGAGAAAATCTGGTAGGAGTTCAGATTTGCCATAGCTTGACTGCTACCTCACACCCTCAGGTGAGCCAGCAGATAAGAGATAACTGTAACACTTGCTAGTGCTCTGCACTGACATTACAAGTATTAAAAAAATGGTGACTGCTACCTCACATTCACCTTCTAAATCTCTATGTTGTAGCATGTGTCAGTATTTTATTCTTTTAATTGCTGAATAATACGTCATTGTATAGATATACCACTTATTTTTATCCATTCGTCAGTTAATAGACATTGCCTTTATTTTTTTGACTATTACATCAAAATCATAAGAAGTATAAAAGGTGGTTGCATCAAATTCTGAATACAATGCTTCATCCCTAGGATGATACAGTTGAATACTCAGCGATAGAGAGGTGAAGGTATGTGTGACTCTACACTCCAGGGAGCACCAAGAAAGGGAAAATTGTTTATTATACATAGGGCAATACCTGCAGTGTTCACTCCCAGTTGTCCCCTCAGAGTTTGGTCTTCATTCTAGTGGGGAAAGTTGTAACACGGAGTTCCTCTGAGTAATCCTGATGCAGAGGCTGCAAAACAGTAGAGACAAAATGGTAACCTCAATAATAGCAATATCTAGGAGAGTAAGAAATTATGGTTGTACCTTGGTGTATCAGAAAGGGTCATGGCAGGAAGCAAGTAGTTAATCAGAGGAATTTGTTAAAGAGGTTGTTTATAAAAGTTAAAGGAAGCTGACAAAGGCTAAAAACAGCAAGGAGCTCTTGGCAACTCCAAGGTTAAGGGGTAAGTGGAGCAAGATTACCAGAATCCTGAAAGAGCTATAGCATTCGCTGTAGCTGTAGCTGAAGGATAGAGCTACTGGACAGGAACCGTAGACTTTTGTATGGAAATATAGCATTGTTAACCTTTGGCCTCATTTCCGCCAGAGCCTCCCATTGGCCACAGTCAGCTGGAATCTAGAAGGTAAGGAAGTCTTGTTGATGTAAAGACAATACCTCCAGCATCTAGGGGCAGAGTAGAGAATGTTGGAGAGTGGATTTGGAGGAGCAAATGAAGAATATCTGGCTAACTTAATAAGGCTTATATGATTTCTGAAAATCTGTATTCTAAATGAATGATAAATAATTGATATAATTCAGGGGTGGAATAGTAGAAGCCAGGTGTGGATTTTAGTTAGTGGGAAATTCCCATGTTCAGAGCCTCTGAGATGACCAAAGAAAGGGGATTTAGAAGAGCGACCTCTGGAAGATTGAGATCTTTGTGTTGAGGCCCCAGTGAGTCTAGGCTCTAAAATGGAGAACTCTAATTTAGAGGACAGAAAGAAATTAACCAACTCAGCAAAAGCATTGAGATGGTTAGCAGAGGCAGTCTACTAGAAAGGTAGCTGGTGTCTTGAATGTGAAGTGTAAATTCTCCATTGCCACGTTCCACTCTTAGCTATATGTTCCTTGGACAGAGTGGAATTATGAGGTAGTTCCTTTCCTTAAAAAAAGCTCCTACCTAAAGAAACTCTGTGCTTGACAGGATCTTAATCAGTAACTTATGACAAGGAAACACATACTATGCTATTAAAACCAGCTTACTGCTCCATGATGCAGGTAATTCTGAAACCACAGTTGTGGTAATTCTGATCTATTCTCTATATTTGGAATAATATAGTATGCATTGCAATCACTACTGTGGTGCCCACTGGCCTGGACCTAAGTGTAGACAGTCAGCTGTAAATCTAACTGCTTCTTTTCACTTTTGCTGCTAGAGCTCCTTACCCCAGCTGGGGCGGATAGGGGAGAGGAGCTGACAAGATGGAAAGGGCAGAATTCAGTGAAAAAAGGGGGAAAAAAGCAGAATGATGTCAGAGTTATGACTGTTTCAAAAAAAGAGTTAAATGAAAGGCTTGAGTAGAATAGGTAGTGATGAGAAACAGGAAAAAAATCTCCAAAAGCTGGCAAAACACAAGGTCAGGAAAAGGGCTATAGAAAAAATATTGCTCTGCTTTTAGAAAAAGAGGAAATTTAAATCTCAGAAGCAGTAACAGTAACTAGCAGAAATTATGAGAATGAAGACTTCCACATTTCCAATTTGGGTGGTTGTTATCAGGGGTCAGCAAAGCACTATTATGCCTTACTGTATTTTTTAAATGTGAATGAACACATCAAAAACGCATTGTTATGTAAGGGACAACAGAAAAGTTACCAGATTAACTTTCTTTCATAAATCTGAAACCAATTTTACTACCTTTGCATCTATTACTTAATGTTTATGTAAATTATTCTGAAAGTATGTAACTTTTTAGATCTAAGCCTCATTTAGACAGTACAGAATACTCAGGACTCTTTCACATTCCTCAAAAATATTGAGGATTCCAAAGAGCATTTATTTATGTGGGTTAAACAACATTGTGTTAGAAATTAAAACAGAAAATATTGAAATGTTTATTAATTAATAACTGTAATAAATTACATGCTTACATAAATAATATAGTTAGTGGAAAAAAAAACTGTATTTCCCCAACATAATCTCTTTAATGTCTGGCTTAATAGAACACAGCTGGATTTTCATATATACTTTTGTATTCAATATGTTGCACATGTTGTTTTGGTTGAAGTATATGAAGAAAATCCAGCCTCATACATATACATAGTTGGAAAGGGAAAGAATATTTTAATAACTTCTTCAGGTAATTGTGGATAATCTTCTTTAATACTATGGTAAATCTAGACAAATGGTAGTTTCTTAAAGGTTAGTTGCAACATAGAATATGAAATGTTATCAATGAACTTTTTAGACTCTGTTACATTAAAATCCATGGTCTCTCTCAAACCTTGAATGAATGTTTTACCCATGCATGATTCTGAAACATCCTGCATTGGTCATCTGGAAAATATTGATTCACTGATTTATACAGACTTTCCAAATGTTAACACATTTCACTCCATTTCCAGGGAGTCATCCTACAATTCTTCCACAGAATGAGGCAACTAACTGCATATTAACCGATATGAGACAATCCTAAAAATACATTTTAAGAAGGGGAATAAAGCACTATGCTAAATGTAATGTAGTGTCTTGAATTGGACCCTAGAACTGAAAGGACATAACTAGTAAAATCTAAGTAAGTTCTATAATTTATTTAATAATATTGTAGCAATGTTAATTCCTTCATTTTGACATGGTATTACAATTTCAAGCAATCACATTTGTTAATGTCACCACCAATTTAATCAGAAATGTTTTTAAGTGCATTGGGAAGCTGTCAAGTCACAGTGGCAGATATGTTTTCTAAAACTCTAATTTTCAGTTGAAAGTTTGAATTTTATCATTGACAACAAATTCTGCTGATTGTTTTCTTTGAAGTGACAGGCTCACATCATTCACTTTTGATAAAATGTATGCTAAATACCCAACTCTTAATAAACATAGTTTGTCTCAATCATTATTTCAAATAAAAACAGTGTTCCATGAGAAAAGTGACTAGTTCAGCTTGCAACTCAGCCAATTGCACAAGTGCTTCACCATGTACTTTGGTGTGCAGAAACACTTTATGTAACCTCAATGTGTATCACACAGAATATTAAGATATGTACTCAAAAGTTGACGTTTAATAAAAACTCATAATCCCTACTGCCTCACCAAAGACATTTTGAAGTGAAATTGTCATTTTTAAATAGTGAGTATATGGCATTAATAAAATTATTGCTACTACAGTAATTGTTTTTGCCCACTATTGCATTCACATAATCAGTGTAAATGTCAACGCAGTAAAAAAGGTAAATAATGTCTTAGTTTATTATAATAGTTTGGGCATTTCAGACGGACCCCTGAAAACATCTCAAGGACCCCCAGGTGTCTGCAGACTATACTTTGAGATTAATTCTCTCCATCCTTGATAGAATCTAAATCCTACAAGTCTAGGTTTTCTTTGTGTCTTGTTCACTGATATGCCTCCAAGGCCTGGCACATAGTAGGCACTCAATAAATAGTTGTTTAATTAATTATATAATTATTTGATGTAATTAATCAGAATTGGATCATAACAGTGAAGGGTTTATAATCTGAATTACTTGAAACATTTTTAAAAACAGTTCTGAATAGGTAAAATATACATCAGGATACATGGTGAAAAGTCTCCTACTTTGCCTTCTCCAAAGCAACTTAAGTTGCTTTCTCAGACATAACCACTGTTGTAAGTTTCTCAAGTATTTTTCCGGTGATATTATATGGATTCACAAGTATTATATACACGAGAAAATTATATACTCTTTACTTCTACTAATGTCAATGTCTTAAATAACCATAATACCATGTCAAAATGAAGGAATTAACATTGCTACAATATTATTAACTAAATTGCAGAATTAATTTAGATTTTACTAGTTATGTCTTTCAGTTCTAGGGTCCAATTCAAGATACTACATTACATTTAGCATAGTGCTTCCCCCCGCCCCAAAATGTATTTTTAAGATTGTCTCATATTGGTTAATATGCAGTTGCCTCATTCTCTAGAATTGTAGAATGACTCCCTGGACGTGGAATTACAGGGCCAATAAGTATGTGTGTTTAAAAATGACCAGATCTCTTTCCCTCAAAGAAATTACCATACCTTTCTAACTAGTAGATTTGAGTGTTGCAAGTTTTTTTGAAGTTCCAAGATTAAGATTGAGGATTGAATGAACATGATAAATGTAAAATACTCAAACATTTTTTGAATACTTGAAAATAATTATTTTTAATGCACTGGCACAAACACACATAGCATTGCACGATTTACATTAAACCAACAACCTGCATGTATAGTTTGTACCACTAGGGGACTCTGCTGAAAGGGTTTTTATAATTTATTTTGGTCTATTTAGGGAAAGGTTTCCAGATGATGCTTTAGACTTCTTAAAATTTGAAAGAGATCATCTAATCAAGCTTTCTTATTTTGCACATAAAGAAACTAATATTGGCCAAGAGAGCTGGAATGGAATAGAGCTGGAATCAAAAATCTCCTCTTGGTTCCTGTGGCCGGAGTTCAAGAAATTATTTTTTGCCATGTGCCTCCACTAAATGATTCACTCCCTGTGGCTATTTCCTTTTAGCTGCCACGACTTTAGTAATTTTTGCTAAGAGACCGTATTTGTGATATTTTTCTAATACGATACTTTACTGATTGGTTAGGTGAAAAAAGTGTATAAAATATAAACTAAGAAAACTTTATTATTCCAAAATGTTCTATTCAAAGTATCTCTCAGCACCAAAACCATACTGTAAACCCTAGCAACCACATGGCCTTTCAAACTTACTTTCCACTTAAAACATTTTACTGTTATCTTTACTCACTTATTCATATATACACACATACATAATATACATATTGTTACATGCCTTAGTTCAGGGGTTCTCATAGTGTGGTCCCTGAACCAGCAGCAGCAGCATCTAGGAACTTACTAGAAAAGAAAATTAGGCCTACCGCACACTCTAACGATAGGGCCCAACAAGTTTTTTTTAACAAGCTCCATTGAGGATTCCTATGTACATTCAATTTTGAAAACTATTGTTTTAGTTCCTCAGCTCGGAATTATCTAAGTAGGTCAAAGATCAACATCTGGCTTCTAAAACCACCTCAAGCATCTTCATGGAGTACCTGTCTCAAAATCACCGCATGGGACCCAACAATGACCTCACTTAATTCAATGATTCCTAGTACCTGGCACGATCATAGTAATAGTGGTCTTGGAACAAAAACGGACCGCAGTGGTTTTTCTGGGCCTATACCAGCAGAAAATGGGCCTGAGTTCCGGGGTAGTGTTCTCGTACACCAAACGCAGCCAAGCACATTAGGCCCGTGGGTTCCGTGACTGAGTTCAAGGAAGTGCTCCAAGCCTGCTGGGGCCCTGTGAACCAGTCGCGTTGGAAGCCCGGGCGATATCCCACTGGTTTGAAAAGAGGCGGAAGAGCAGGAGACCACCCAGGAGGCTGGGGCAGGGCAGGCCAGCGCGGACGCCGCATCCTCCAGGTCCCAGACGCCGGCAGGGCGGAGCCACGCGGCCGCAGCTCTGGCAGAGACGCGCGGCGTGGCGCGGGGATTCGGGCTCGCGGCCGAGGCGTACGGAGCTGCAACGGGAGCGGCTCCGCCGCCCGGTCGGGTCAGCGTCATGCGCATGCGCGGACGGGCGCCATTTTGGTGGCCGGACACGGAGGTGATTCCATACTAAAGAGAGCGAGGTGGCCGGGGTGGCAGTGGCAGTGTTCGTGTGCTCGGGTGTGAATCACAGAGGGAGGAAGCGGTGGAGGAAGAGGTGGCGGCGGTGGCGGTGGTCGTAGCGGTGGCGGAGGAGGCGGGTACGAATCAGCTGCGGGCGGAGACATGGCCAACATCGCGGTGCAGCGAATCAAGCGGGAGTTCAAGGAGGTGCTGAAGAGCGAGGAGGTCAGAAATGAACTCTCGGACATCCCCCACCTCAGCCCAGGGCGGGAGGGCCCTACCAGTGGCGACTCCCAGTGTCCCCGGGAACCCCCTGCTGGCCCTCCTCGTGGCCGCCCTTCTGCCTGTGGGGAAGCAGCAGTCTTCCCCGCTCCTTCCGCCACCTTCCCTTCCCAGGGCCCTGGGATGGACGGTCTCGCGGGCGGGTGGTGTGGAGAGGAACACTGTTGGGGGGGCGGTGAGGGGGCAGAGGACACTTGTCGGCGGGATGTGAGCTCTAGAGAGAGGCCGAGGTAGTGGCAACAGCTGGAAGTGTGGCTGTAGGGTGGCGAGGGAGCAGGCCGAGACTGAGAAAACCCGGGAAGTGGGTTGGGGGAAGGGGAAAGGTGGTAACTGGATCCGGAGAGCCGCGCTGCTCAAAGGCCCACACTTTTAAGGGTATTCTTTCTGGATTATAGCTGTCTGGCCTCCGCTGTCCTTTCCTTAGGGAAGGAGCTGTGAGAGTCCTTAGGTGTTGATGAAAGGAGGACGTTCCGAGTTACTCCCTCTTAATTGAGTGTTGGGAGGAAAGGGGAGACTTAATGGGATACTGTCTTACTTGAGTGGGAGATAGAGAATATTCACCTGAGGTAGGAAATTAATTCCAATTTAGACCATTATCTCATTTTTATTTACCCCCTATTCCTAGACCTCTTTTTCTGTTGACACCTAGAGCTTTTGGGTAAAGGCAAGTCGTTTGGTGTGTTAAAGGCATTTAAATATTTTTAGCTAGAAAAAAATAATGGCGTGTGTGAGAAGCTTATTTCAAAATATTACTTACAAGTTACAGAAGTTACACATCAGAGAACTTCTCCCAAGACAATGCTTCAGTGACTGTATTGTGCCATGAAACTTCATTGTGATGTCCTTCATAGTTAAATTGCTTCTACTTTTTAAAACAGCCATATTAAACACATGGAATTTCACTGGATTAATACATTGTTATATCTCCTTACTTAGTAGGTATATCATAATACTCTATCTAAAATGATTAATTTTTTGTTTGTTTGTTTCAAGCTGCTCTTGAGTCCTGCAGAATTTAGATAAACTAGTGGTGGACTCATTTATATAAGATATTCAAAATGTTCTAGTAGTTTGACTCAAAACGATGCAAGTATCAGTAAAATTTTTTATACCCAAGCCAGCAAGAATTCCAGGTTGTTTTTCCTCCTTGAATTTAACAAAGAAGGATTTAAAAGCAACACTGAAATGGTTATTATTTTCAATATGTCAATACTATTATCGAATGCATCATTGTTATTTGTATTTTTGTTATATTGGTACTTTGATAATCTCAGTGATTTGTGAAATTCAGCAATCTTAAGTATATGATGAGTAATTGACATAAATCTGATAGCACTTGAGCTTTTTTTGTGTCTATAGTGATTATGTATTTTTCCAATTAGACAGAGAAAGTAGTTCTTTAAAATTATCAAAAATGACAAATACTAGGAGATTTATTGAATGGCATAGTATACAAGTAATGATAGGTTTTACAGAACATGTGTATGAACTCTGACCTGTGCATTTGTTCTAATGCCAAAATTCTGAATAGAAGGATGACTTTGTATTTTTGTGGTACAGTGCAGAAATAGAGTCATAAATGCCTGTACTGATTTACAGTGAAACAATGACTTTTTATTTAATAAACTATATTCCAGGATAGTCAACATATATATTCCTTATGAAAGATTGCAGCTAATATTGTTGCTAACAGCCTAAAACATTTTCTTCTGTATTAAGGTTATATAAGCCTGACACTTAATATAAAATTTCTAATGATTTTTTTCAATTACCTAAAAGTGGTAAGTTGTTTCTTTCCTAATTCATATGGTCTCTTTATATGAAGTAACTTTTCAGCATGATATTCTTAGTACTTAAATTGAAGCTGAAAAGAAATCTTGTATTGTTATAGTGATGTTTATTGTTAAAATAATGCTGTTCTTTACATGTAAGGGATGGTGAAGCCTTGTTTCTTTGTCTTGGTGTTTCAGAGGAAGAAAACAGGAAATGCAGACAATTTTTTTTTTTTTAAGAATATTACCTTTATAAGTCTGGAAGGAAACTTCTTCCAGAAAGTAAGTTGCAAAGTTCATTTAGGAAAGGGTCAGATAATTTAATTTTGAACTATAACCAAATAATAGCTTTATTTGCACCAATATTTTTTTTCATCTGTATTTTAATAGGGCTAAATCTATAAGAATTTTCAACTCATTGAAAAACTTGTAGTACAGTCCATGTGTTTCCTTTTTAAGTGTATAAATGCAGTATTTTGAGTCAGGTAGGTAATCAAGTTTTTCATCATATCACCTATGTAAAATCTCCAGTTTACCCATTATTTCATAAGCTTGTGTTTACTAAGAATACTGGTTGTTATAAGGATTGGGGGTGGGGTGTCTTTGTAAATATTGCTGGTGTCTGGCCATAAGAAGTTATAAGTTAATGTGTTGTTAATTAAAATATAGCTTCCAAGATAAAGCAAATGTGGAAGGCAAGGTACAGACTAGTGTAGAGGAGGCCACCATTTGTATCAGAGGTGGGGAAATATGTTTATTTGTATAGATGGAAAGGTTAATGAGAAATTGGTAAAATTGATTGCTTCTGTATAGGGTAGTTAGATGTCTGGGATAACTGGCATCAAAAGATCCCTTTTGATTTTAAGTAATGTGAACATGTTTTTTACTCAAAACAAAATAATAAAGACACTGTCTAGGTCATTTTTCCTTGAGACCATGTTGGGAAATTCATCCTTAATGTGTCAGATACTAATTTTTAAATCTGAGTGAGAATTTTAAGTTATGTTTCAGATCTTCTAGGAGTGGAAAATTGACTTAAAGTACATTCTATTGTTATTTTGTAGGTCGAATTATGTAAGTGAATTGTTGATTGTGAGGATATAATAAAACTGATCTGTATTCACAGGATATTAATTTACCATTAATTATTATTGCCTATAACTACCATTTGTAGAGTGGCTCTCAGTACCATTTGTTTATACAATTTTTGCTAATTCTCAAGAACAGGTCTTTGGATTAGAGTTTCTGTTTCTTAGAAGAGAAAATTGAGATTCAGAAAAGTTAAATTATTTGTCTGCAAATATATAACTTTGGATTTGAATCTAGGTCTGCTTGTGTTTATATTGTGCCACACTGTCCTTACTTGCCAAGGATAGGCATGCTTTTAATTATTTAAAAACAATTGAGCCTGGTTTGTATTACTGGTTAAAGGATTTAAACACAACCTAATTTAATTGTTAGTTTAAACATTAAAATAAGTGTTACCTGTAATTAACTTAAGATTTACTTGAATTTCAGTATGTAAAATATTTTCAAATTTGAAGCTTAATGAAGTAAAATGCCCTTAAATCAGTGCACTTACTCGTTTGTTCTGGTGCTATTTAGTACCTGTAGTTTTTTGTATTGTAGCTATACTTTGCTAACATTTTCTAGGATTCTCATACGGAATATTTAACAAATATTAACAAATTGCATTAACAAATTGATTTGGTATTGATTTCTTGAATACTATTATTGTATAATTTTCTTTAAGCATTTAAATTGATTTTTGTATCTATTTAATATATTTAATATATTTTTCTAGCTTGATCTAGATTATTTTAGGTAGTAGCACAGCCAGCCCTCTCCCCATCTCCCTACCCTCCCTCTCTTTCTGCCAGTTGGGTCAACTAAAAATGTCTTCAGACTGCCAAATGTTGGGAACGACTGCTGTAGACAGAACTCTTTAGGAGAACATTTAAGGTTGTTAAGGTAGTTTAATTTATCTAAAAGATGGACAGTAAAGATATTAAAAATTATATAGCATGGCTACTACTAGCTTTGAATGTTTTGTTTCTGTTTTAAGACTTTTGTTTGTTTTCCCTTTGTAAATTAATTATTGTTTTTTAAACTTTCTCCTTTTTGATTCAAAGAAACAGGTGAAATTCCCTGCTAAAAACCAATGTAACCAGTATTTGAACAGTTCTTTTAGTTGAACAGCAATTTGATTTTACAGTTACATAAGTTATAGTTCTATGTAACTTATTTAAATAGTGTGCCTTTTGGGGTTCTGAGTATGGGCTTAGCAAGGAAAGTGTAGTAAAGATTGGACAGAAAAATTAAAGCCTGTTTGAGGTGCATTTCTTGTTTTACTTTACTATTATAAAAACTTTGATTTCTGTCTATTGGACGTAGATTGAGATGCATCTGGTGTCCCCAAGTATGTCACCCTTGTGTAAAGAGTTTATATTAAATATGTTATTTCCCAATAAATATTATCAACAGTTATTGAACATATTGCCCACAGCCCCAAAAGACTTACGTGGTTGGACATAGATAAAAATGTTAGAGGAAGAGAGTAAACTCTGTAGTAGTTCTGAGGGTAGGTGTATAGAGAGAGGTTCTTGAGCTAGGTTCCAAAAGAAAGTTAAGACTGACCTCAGGTTGAAGAAGACAGTCGCAGGCATCCGAATTGGAACTGGGGAGTAGAGATTATTGACAAAATTAGGCAAGGAACACATATACATATATAGAACAGAAAGGTTGCACAGCTCTAGTATTTGCATAGTTGTGGAGTTAGAGCACCTTTTGAAGTTTCTTGACTGTTATTGTTGGAAAAAAACACCGGTTTCATATCAAAGTAAAATGTACATGGCAGTGAAGTATGATCAGCACTCAAATCAATAAATAGACTATCAGCACCATAGGAACCCCACCCCTAACTCCTTTCCAGTCACTTTCCTGATTTCTGATAGCACAGATTAGCTTTGAGTATGTTTGAGTAAAAGAATAGACATGACTGTACACTGCATGATTATTTTAATTTTGAAGATTTTCAAAATATGCCTTTCAAAATCTTCAAAAAATATATTAATAGTGTCTTAGAAAATGTGGTGAAATTCACTGAATATTAGAGTTGCAAGAGACCTTAGATCCAGGCCAAACTTCTCATCTGTAAGATCATGAAACTGAGACCTGGGGAGATTGTTGTTCAGTGACATAAATCAGTTAATGGTGAACCCAGGCTTTTTACGTGCCAGTCCACTCCAACCATTACATATGATTGTTTTATGGGACTATCCTTTTCCTAACTAATATATAAGCTGAATGCTAATAAAAATTTAAGTACAGCAGTGACGTGACAGTTTAATATTGAGTATTTAAGTATATTTTGTTTTTCTCTCTCTGTGTGAGAACTTAAAATTTGCCAGCTCCTTAAGCATAATACAGTAAATTTAACGTAGTGATTAAGAGTGTGGGAACTGGAATTAGATTTGCTTTGAGTCCTGACTTTTCTACTTAATACCTGCAGCACTGACTATCTCAGGTTTTTTTATCTGAAAAAAATGTGAGGAGATTAAGAGTCTTAACAGTGCTCAGAGCAATGCCTGGGACACATTAAACATTCAGTAGATGGATAGCTTTTAAGATATCAAAATTAACTATACTTTCATCTTCTGCTTTTTGTTCTTGGATCATGAAGGTTTCCTTTAATGGTTTAGTGATAGCTTTATGTGAATTAGCCTCAAAAGGCTGAATGTGGGGCTTTAGTGCTTCTGATGGTGTTTCTTTGTCATTGTGTGCAAACTTATGGGGCTGGTGGCTAAGGAGAATACAAAAAAAATATATGGGTCTTATTCTCCACGTGTTGGTTAATTTTTTTTAGGAGACAATGATAAATTAGAGAAACATTTGTGTTAAAATGTCATCTTTCTAAGTGACAAAAAATAAATTACTTGGAAGTCTTTCGGATAACACATGAGTTAACAGGATTATTTTGGATTTCTTGACATGGCTGTGGTAAATTCGACCTGGACCAGGGAATCCAGATTTTAATCCTATGGTGTGTAATTTTGAATCCCTTTGTAAAACCCGTGTTTTCAAATTGGATCTTGGAAACTAGAAAGTGGCAGTCATATCCATCTGACATTCATGGTGTTCTCTTAAATTTAAAAAAGTGAGAGAATTTCAATTCGTTTAAAACCCCTATCCTTCTTCCTCCCTTTTTTACTGCAAATTTAAAATAATAACTACTATAATTGTATGAGTGCAATCTTAACATTTTATATACATGGCAGCCTTATGAGGTTAATGATTTAGATGCATTTGGGGTCCCCTAGTATGTCACCCCTCTGTAAAGGATATATATTATTTCCCAATAAATATTATTAAGCATATTGACCACAGCCCCAAAGACTTATCTTGTTGGAGTTAGATAAAAAATTCTTGTTTTATGGATCAGAAAGTTGCAACTTTGAAGAAATTAAGTAATTCTCAGTATCAAGTAACGTGGTGGTGGAACAGGATTTTGAAATCAGATCTTTTGACTCTAAAACATTTACTGATGATGATGGCAGAATAGTGTACAATAATACCTGCTTGCTTCCTGCCTATTATTTTTAAACATTTTTTTAAAATTATGAAATATTTTACACTTAAAAGTTTAGGAAATAGCACATGAACAGCTTTATATCCATGGTCCAGATTTAACAGAACTTAACCCTTTCATTCATACTTGATTAAGGGACACACTACTCCCCTCCCCCAACAAAACAGACTATACAGATGTTCCTTTTGTAACCTTTTCTCTATTCTATTCTCCTTCCTTCTGAAAAGTAACCACTATGCTGAAGTTGGTATATATATTCTTCCTAGTCATATTTTTGTTTTTACTATTGATAAACATAGTGTTTTTTTAGTGTTAAAACACTTTCTTAGTGTTTTTTTAAAAACTATAGAAAATTATAATATTCTACATCAGCAACTTCTCAGCATTGTATTTTTTAACCTTTTTTTCTGTGAAAATGCATATTGCTCTAGTTCTTTAAATTTTATAGTATTCCATTTCACAGTTAAAATTTAATCTATTGATGGCATGTTAGCTATGATAAAATAAAAAAGCATTGGACATTATTATAAATGTTTTCTTAGGCCACATACAAGTTCTTCTAGGAAATGGAATTGTAGCATCTGAGTGTATTTTTATTCTTATGCTTTGTATCAATACTCCCTCTAGCAGTACATAAAGTTCCAATGACCTAAGACTTAAGATTTTTGTCAGTCTGATGGATATGAAATAGTGGACTTTTTAATTTTTATTTCCCTAGTCTAGTCAGTAGACATATTAAACATTTTTGTGTTTATTGGCCATTATGCTTTCTTTTGTGAATTTAGCATTTGCATTCCTTACCTATTTTTAAAAATTTGTGTGATTCGTACTTTTCTTATTGATATACAGGAATTCTTTATATAATTTTGATGACTTCCATTATGTGCCTTAATTTTTAGCTTTGCCTTATTTTTTTAAAGCCATTTTTGAAATCATGGTAACATAAATGTAACATATAATTTACTATATTTTTAAGTGTACAGTTTCAGTAGCATTAAGTACATTCACATTGTTGTGCAACCATTACCACCAACCATCTCCAGGACTCTTTATCTTGTAAAACCAAAACTTTACTCGGTAAACAAGAAGCCTGGCCCCTGACAATCACCATTCTGCTTTCTGTCTCTGAATTTGACTACTCTGTTATACCTTATTTGTCCTTTTATGACTGGCAGGTTTCATTTAACTTTGTCATATCTTTTGTCTTACCAAAGTTTAATTTTAAAGGAGTCAGATTTTTTTTCTTTTCTTGTATCTTGTGCCTTTGAACTTTAAGAGAAATTTTTAATGCTTTGGTTATAACAATGATATTCTCTTATATTTGGTTCTCAAATGTCAGTTTGTTCCTTAACTTCTATATTCGAGCTTCCATCTCTGCCATATCATATTGAAACTACTTCTTCAGCCTTTACCAGTATCTTCCAGATTATCAGATGCAAAGTAAGTTCTCAGCAGTCCATTTTGTATACCTTTCTTCCAGTATTCCCATTTCCTTCTCAGAGCCTTTCTCTTTTGGTTGCTCTGATACTGCTTTTCCAGCTTTCCTTCAACCTCTGTTACTACCCTTTGTGTTACTGATTTTATTCCCCCTTCTCCATTTATCTTCTGAATCTTTGTTTCCTCTTTTGCATTCCTTTTGTTAATTACCCTAGGTCAGGTTTTCATATCTCAGATGGACTATTTATATTACAGTAGTTTGCTTGTTACACTTACTTCTCTGCCTTTAGTCTCTCCTAACCTCTGTTCAACTCACTTGGTGACATGCCACAGGATTTAATTTTTAAAATAGGAACTTGTAATTTTTCTTTGGGTTCTTTAACTTATTGCATAGTCAAAACCTTTATACTGTTGTTCTAGCTTACTATTCCTCACTTATTTCTCATCAAGTCTCAACACAGTTGCACACCTCAGACCCTAATCCTTCCTCAAACCTCTAGCTATACTAAATTGCTTAATATTTAGTTGTTCTGTCTGCTTGGAATGAACCCTTATCGCTTCTTTGCCTTTTGAATCTTGCTTATACTAAAATGCCACTCATGATGAGTCTTACTTGAACCCACAGTTTACCTTTGTTCTCCAGTATTACTTTGTCAGGATTTTATTAGAGCAGATATTATATTATTGATAAGTGTATGTATTTATTTATGCTCCTGGTAGATCTTTGGGCTCCTTGAGGATTCTTATTAATTTTTTGTTTGTTTGTTTTCAGCATCTTGCATAGTACCTGCCTTAGTAACATTTAAAGTATGCAAAAATAAACCTTTGATGGGTATCTTGATTTTTTTGGAGCTGCTGCCGAAAGTGTTCTTTGCATAGGTTTAAGGCAGGCTTATGCTCTTAATTGTTTTTAGCCTTTATATAATCATGGATTTTCCCAGTAATTACAAATGCAAGGCTAGTATATGTAGTCCTTTGCTCAAATGACCATGGGTGCTTTACTTTTATTTTTTTTTGTTTCATATGACCCATCCTATTTGGAATTGGCATACTTAATTGTGGGTTGTCTGATAATATTACTCTTCAGCATGGTAATAAAACATTTTATGCTTCATTTTTCTTATAGCATTCTGCAGTAGTTCCTTCATTTAAAAAATATGTAACAGTTTATGCATCTGTCTATTATAAAGGTATTTCCAGTTTCTTGCAGGTGCACATGTGTAAGAATTTTGGGTGTGTATTACTAGGTCGTTGGGTGTTTGAGATTTTAGGTGGTTATGTAATACTTATATATCCTTACCTTGTTTACTTAGGTGCTTTATCTCCATCTGCCCGTAGGAACTGTTTGAGTATGAGTCATTGAGGGTAGAGACAAAGTATCTTACTAATTTTTGATTCTCCATTGCTTGGGCACTTGTTTTCCTGAATGAGTTTAAGGATTTTCTTAAGCTCCAGGGTGCTCATCCCCAACTACTATGAAAATAATACCTTTTATCTTGCCTCTGGGACTAGTAAGAGTTGACTATTTTGATAAAGGGGCTTCCAGGTGAAGTTGGGTTTCTGCTCTAAATTTAAGTGTTGACAATGTAATAAAGTCCTGAATTGGGGTGATATAATGTCCAAGCCCAAACTGGAAAATAAGATGGTAGTAAAGAAATCTTTTGTGTGTGTGTGTGTAGTTTTCCCCTTTGAAGATCTCAAGGGGCATCTATTTAATATTATATATGATGACATCTGTATCCCATGGTTTAACTTTTTAGTTTAATTTTACATTATGCTTCAATTATTCAACAAACAATTATTGAATGCCACCTCTGTTGTTAATAGGATAGACATGGTCTATGCTATTGTGGAGTAAATTATGGTCTGGTAAGGCAAGGAGACGTAGAAAGCTATTTATGTGTTTGAGTTTAAGTTAGGACAACTCTGGGGGTGGGGTAACCTAACCTCAGGGAAAAAGTTTCTTGGGAATAACTCTTAAACTTATACTTGGGAAGATAAATTGTAATTAACTTTGTCATACATTATGATGATCAACTCTAATATGCATATAGAAAGCTAGTAATTATTATACAGTCAAAAATATAGAGTTTTTCCCCTTAAAATACATAGCCAATTTCTGTGAATCTACAAGTAACATGTTTGCTTATTATTGAATTCAGGAACTATATTAAAGTAAAAATTAATTGTAATCTCACTCCCAGGGATATTTCTTTTCTTCAAAATATTTTTATGTTGTCTATGAAATAATTCAAATATACAGCTACATCTGAGTTTCTTTTCATTGTTTCTATATATGTACATATGTAAACATATTTAAAGAGCTTTGAATATAATTCCCATGGGACTTTAAACCTAAATCTATAATTTTTAATGTTTTTTAGTCATTTGAAACTGTATTTGCCTGCTAGACTGAGCTTCTCAAGGGTAGGCATGGCACATTCGTGTATGTCAACTCTTTTAACAAATACTTCGGGGCTCCATCTTTGCTAGGCATCATGATATATGCTGGCTAAGAGAAGACAGATAAATGAGTGATAAATGCAACACCAAGAAATACAATAATATTGTACAGATGAAATTAATTATTTTTTTATTGGGTTTAAGAAAATGCCTTTCCTAAGATTTTAGACTTATACTGAGATCTGAATGATGATCTCTAGGGAGAATCATTCCAGATTAGAGGAAACAGTTAATGTAATGATCATAAAGTAGGAATGAATCTGCTATCAGGTTATTGTGGCTGGAATATGATGGGTAAAGAGGAGAATGGTGCAAGATGAAGTTGAAGATGTAGGCAGGAGCCAGATCCCATAAACTTTCTAAGCCCAAAGTAAGAAATTTGGATTTTAGGTGACCCTGAAAGCCATTGGAGGATTTAGAACAAAGGACAAAATTTGTGTTTTTAAAAGACCACATTGGCTGCTATATGGAGAATGAATTGAGGCTGAAGATGTGAGGAAAAGGGGTTTCAGAGTTAGGGATCAGGTTTGCCTGAATGTAACAAAAGAAACAGTAGTTGTGGTTCAAACAAACACAAGTCTGAGGGAAATACCCCATAGTTGCTTGGTTTAGTGCGGTGGTCCCCAACTTTTTTGGCACCAGAAACCAGTGCTCCTATGAGAATCTAATGTCTGAGGTGGAGCTGAGGCGGTGATGCTAGCGCTGGGGAGTGGCTGCACGTACAGATAAATATTCATTGGCTAGCCAGCTACTTACCTCCTGCTTTGTGGCCCTGTTCCAGAGTTTGGGGACCCCAGGTTTGGAGGAAGTGTGGTGAGAAAGTGGCAACTCTGGTCAACTTTTTAAAGGAGTTTTGCTTTGATAGGGGAACTAGAGAAGAATAGGCATCAGATCTTTAAAAAAAATTTTCTAGTGGATATTAGCATATATTTGTATGTTAGTGAACAGGAAACTGATTATGCTAGAACGAGGAGGTATAATTGAAGGTGCAAAGTCCTTGAGAAGAACAGAGGGGGTGGTATTCCTAGCATAAGTGGAAGGATTATTTTTTAATAGGAACACAGATACTCAGGGTTATGTTAAGTTCCCATTTGATATTGGTTATGGTCTTCACTTGAACATGAGACAGTGATTAATGATGGTTCCCCTCCTCCACAGCAATAATGCTTGGAGCAGACACGAGAAATTGCTTTTTAGTTAATTGCGAATGAGTTTAACTAACATTGGAACTTTGCCATATGAGTGCCATGAAGGAAAAAACCCTCAAGGTTGTGGAGAGTATTTGCAAAGGGAGTGATTACAATGAATGCACATGCAATCTAAACTGGTTAAGGAGGGAAGTGAGGACATAGGAGTGATTGATAATGAGAGAGAGGTGATGTTTCAATGAAGCCTGCTAATAGCTAAGTTTGGAGTATTAAAGTGAACTTAATCTAATGAAATCGAGAAACTTGGAAATTTTGAAATGGATTTCAGAGAAGGTGCAGTTTTTGTTGATGCCAGAAGCCAAGGGTAAGACCATGGGGAAGAGAGCTTCCAGTCTGTTAATACTTTTCAAGACCACAGGCAGCCCTTGTCTCCATGCTCTTCTATGAGAATTTAAAAGAAATGTACAAAGATGACAAATATAAGTGACAATCTCCCATCAATCAAAGATGTTAATATTAACATCTTTTCTTTTTATCAAATCAGGATCTTAGCACGCATACTGTTTTGTATCCTTCTTTTCTCTTAATATATCTTGTATTTCCTTCATGGGATTGAATATTCTTTAAAAAATATTTAGTATTTAATTTAAATATTTAAATTTAGTAAATACTAAATAATTAGTATTTAGTAAATACTAAATTAATATTTAGTATTACCTGATTAAACCATTCTTTTGTTGAACATTTATAAGTTTCTGTTTTCCCCCACTATATATACTGAATGGAATGTCTTTACATAGTAATATTTATCTGAGTTTATTTCCTTAAGAGAGATGCCTGGAAAATAAGTTACTGGGTCAGAGTATCTGAACTTTTCATACTCTTATGATCAAAGTGCCTTCTAGAATGGTTATTGTAAGTTACTGTAGCACTGGTACAACACAAGGCAGCCCATTTATTTATATTCTTACTATTAATGCAATCTTTTTTTTTTTTTAAGTCAAATAGGAAAAGGAACTGTCTTTTTAGTAAAACTAGTTTGTATTTGTTCAGAATTTTCCTGGAGTATCAAAGCCATATTTGACTTGTAAAATTATCCTATCCATTTTACTGTTTTGTAACAGTATGTGATTATACTTTGTAAATTGGAATATATATGTTTGAGAACTAGGTGGTTTTTTAGAGAGTGATTGTTAAAAGATATTTTTAAAAATTGTTTTTTTACTTTCTGTCTTAATGTTCTGTTTACATTCAAAATGATCAGTTTGGTGTTCTTAAAAAATCCTTATTTAATATAATACATCTCATTTGTTACTTATGATGTTATTGATGTAGTACGTACAGGGTACAGTTTATGTCATTTTTAGTTTCCTTTTTCCTTCTGTTCTTAATCTCTATTTTATCTGTCAAGCCCATGAATTTCCAATTTTATTTCATTGAGTCACTGGTTCTGTTTTTCTTTTTATATTAGGTCTCGTTTTATTTCATTTTTTATGCCAGTTCTTTGTACCCTTTAAAATTCTTTAATTTTCTTAAAATTAAAATAAAAAATAAAACTTTTTTATTTGGAAAATAAAAAAGTTGTTTTAAATTACTTAAGGCTACAGCCATGCCACCCTGAATATGCCTGATCTCATCTGATCTTGGAAGCTAAGCAGGGTCGGGCTTGGTTGGTACATGGAATACTAGGTGCTATAGGCATAAAAATAAATAAATAAACAAACAAACAATAAAATTACTTAGAGATGCAGGGTCTCAGTGTCAGAATTATTCAAATAGAGAAAATATACAGTAAAAGTTTTTGATACCCATTCACCCTTTCCTACCTCCCCTTAGTCCTTTAACTTTCTCTGTGCTTTTATATATTTAGAAAATATAGGAACTTCAGTTTAAGAACTTAAATACAATCAACAGTATACCCACACTGTATTTTAGCTCTGTGTGATGATAGTTACTGTAAAGGAAAGCCTGTGCAGTATCACAAGATTTATAAACAAAGACTTCTAATAATAGTCCTTTGACATCTAACTATGTAGTTTGTAAGTGGAAGAGTTTCAGAGTCATTTAGATTTTGACATGAGTGTCATTAATTTTGATTGATAAAAATTAAAAATATATCAAAATTTTTATTTTTGTAATATTTTATAATTTATGGTATTTCTGAACAAATTACGTATTTTTAAATGGCTGTGTACTGACTTCCTCTTTTTTCTTGATTATCCTGTGACATGGATATGTTGACTATGTTGCCAGTTTTATTTACCAAATTAATTTGTGTTCCCCTAGGAAATGCTCGGCTATTTTGTGAAAATGTGTGTGTGTATATTTTTTTCACTTTAAATATATACAATTTTATTTGTCAGTTATACCTCAGTAAAGCTGAGAAAAATTGCCTGGTCTGTTTTATATTCATTTTTATTACTTCTTTATTACTTTTTATGGCAGTAGTCACTGTCATAGTTGTGGTTGTCATAGTAATGATAGTAATAATGGTAGTATTTGCCTTAAGTTAGGTCAGAAGGAATCTGGTTTCCCTTACCTCTCTTTGTACAGAGTGAGATAATTTTCTCACTCAGATTTCACTGAGGATAGAGCCACTTCGAGAACCCCAAATTTATGCAGGAGAAAATGTATATATTTGATGAGCTATCTTTTTAAGTTCTGTTAGAGTGTACCTGCAGGCTTTTCTGTTGTATTAACTAATAAGTTATTCATTTGTTATTTGTTTCATTTTAATAAGAAATGTTTAGGTCTCTGGTTAAAATTATATTTATTAACTTTTTGTATTTGTTAGTTTTTCTGAGGTAAGCCAAGGTATTATAGTTTTTTTATTTTAAGTTACAGGGTTAGGGTTACCTTTTGGGTTAGTATTAGTGTTGAGTTTAGGTATATATTTAGGCTTATATTAGAGTTAGGGTGGAGGTTATATATAGGGTTAGGTTTAGTGGTGTAGGGTTAGGTTTAGGGTTATGGAAATATTCAGATATAGAGTTAGGCTTAGAGTTGTTATATACAGGGTTAGGATTAAAGTTAGGGACAGGGTTGAGGCTAGATATGGGGTTAGGGGTAGGATGATAGTTATGGAGAAGGTTAGGTATAAATTTAGGTTTCAAATTAGGTTTGAGGTTAGGTGTAGGGTTAGGATTTAGGTTAGTAGAGGTTGGGTCAGGTTCTGGGTTAGAGTTAGGTTATTTTTTTAATTTTTTAAATTTCTCATAGTTGGCATTCACTATTATTTAGGTTTCAGGTGTACAGCATAGTGGTTTTATATTAATATAACTTACAAAGTGATCTCCCTCCAATAAGTCTACTGCCCTGGCACCATACATAGTTATTACAGTATTATTGACTGTATTCCCTATGCTGTAATTTATGGTCCCGTGACTATTGTGTGACTGCTAATTTGTACTCCTTAATCCTTTACCTTTTTCACCCAGCCTCCTGACCGTCCTCCTGTCTGGCAGCCATCAGTTTGTTCTCTATATCTATGAGTTTTTTTTTTTCTTTTTGTTAATTTATTTTCTTTTTCAGATTCCACACATAAGTGAGATTATATGGTATGTCTTTCTCTACCTGACTTATTTCGCTTAACATAATACCCTTTAATCTATCCATGTTGTTGCAGATGGTAAGACTTCATTCTTTTTTTTATGGCTGAGTAATAATCCATTATATATATGTACCACTTTTTCTTTATCCAATTGTCTATTGATGGACACTTAGGTTTCTTCCATATTTTTGCTATTATAAATAATGCCACAGTGAATGTAGGAGTGCATATATCTTTTCGAATTAGTGTTGGATTTCTTCTGATAAATAATCAGAAGTGGAATTGCTGGATCAATTTCAAAAAGTAGTTGTTTTTATTTTCTAGTAGTTTTTCTTTAATTTGCCATATATGCTTACCAGTGCTCTTTCAGATAAGACTTTACTATTTCATGGATAGTGCAGGTACTTTATAATAGAATTCATATTTTCTGCCTCCCATCTATTATATTTGTGTCATGCATTCCACTTATCCCTAAGCTATAATCACCAGATACTTTGTTGTTATCATTTTGAGTATACTGTTATCTTTTATTAGAATAATTGAAGATTTTATTTTTTTCTCACATCTTTTTCCTTTCCATATGTAAATTCCAAGTTTCTGAACTGTATTATTTTTCCTCTTTCTGAAGAATTCCTTTCAGTATTTCTTGCAATGCAGCTCTGCTTTCAAAAGAGTCTCTCAGTTTTTATTTGAGAAATCTTTATTTTTCCTTTATTTCTAAAGGATAATTTCACTGGATGTAGAATTTGAGGTGAGGCTTTTCCCCTTTGACACTTTTACCATTCTCCTCTTGCTTCCATGGTTTCTGAAGAGAAATCCAGTATAATTCTTACCTTTTCACGTCCTTAGGCAAAGTTGGTGTTTTTTTCCTTCTGGTTTCTGTCAAGATTTTCTCTTTGTATTTGATTTTCTTTAAATATGATATGCCAAGGTATAGATTTTGGGGGATTTATCCTGGTTTGTAGTCTCCAAGCTTCCTGGATCTGTGATTGGGTATCTATCATTAATTTAGGAAGATTCTTAGTCATTATTGCTTCATATATTTTTTTAATCCTTTTTTTTCCTTCTGCTATTGCCATTACTTGTATGTTATACCTTTTAGATATTCTGTTCTTTTTCATTTGTTTTTCTTTTGTGTTTCAGTTTTAGAAGTTTCTATTGACATTTCTTCTAGCTCATTTGTTCTTTGTTCATCTACTAATGAGCCTATCAAAGGCAGTTTTCAGTTCTGTTACATTATTTTTTATTTTTAGCATTTCCATTTAATTCTTAGAGTTTCCATCACCTGCTTGCATTACCCATCTCTTTTGGATATTGTCAACTTTTTCCATTAGAGTACATAGCAGATTAATCATAGTTTTAAATTTTAAGCCTAATTCCAGCATTTCTGCATATCTGAGTCTGGTCTGTGTTTTTTGTCCTTTAGCATGCCCTGTAATTTTTTTCTTGAAAGGCAGACACAATGTACTAGGTAGAAGGAATTGAGGTAAATAGTGTGAGACTTTAGATTTATCTGTCTAGGGATTAGGCTGTGTTTGACTGTTTGCTGTAGCTTTAAGTGTCTGCAGAGGCTAAAATCTCTAACATCCTTGTTTTTGTCTCTGCTGTTGATTTTGGCATTCCTTAGAGATATCTTCTTAAATAAGATGTAAGACTTGGAGTTCTTTGAGTTGTGATCTGTTGTAGTAAAGGTTAGGGGTTGGGGAAGAGTTCTGAAGTCCTGTAATTGGGTCTCAGTCTTTTCATGAGCCTGTGTCCGTAAACTGTGACCTTCAAAAGTGCTTCTCAGTTCTCTTTTGCCTTAGGTGATACTGGAAGCCTTCAGAGGCCTGGAATTGGGTAGTTCCCTTCCCTCAGGTTGGTTAGATCTGTTAAAATCCCAGTTGGTTAGATCCTGGTGAAATAGTTTTTCTCGAGGGTAGGCTTTGTTAAGAAAAAAATAATAATCTGGGCTTATTTCCAAATGGCAACTTTCTCCCTCCCTCAGACAAAGAATCAGGACATTTTTCTCTGAGCTCCTCTTATGAAAACCTGGTAGAGATCTTGGAGTTAAAAACTCACAAAAGTGAACGGTTCCCTGTCAGTTTTTCATTCTCAGATTCATCCTCACTGAGCTTCTAGCAGTTTATCAATTACTGTTTAGATTTTTCCCACCCAGGTAATGGTTTATGAAGAGTTGCTTGTGAGCTTTTGCTCTGGTAAAGTTTGAGTCTCTTTTTCTGCTCACCTGTCTCCAATTTTTGGTGCAGCAGTGTGCCCTATAACTTTAGTTCTCTGATGGCTCTAAAAAGAGTTGTTAATTTTCAGTTTGTTTCTTCTATGGATGGGAGTGACAGCTTCCAAGTTTTTACATTCTGGGTGAGAAACCAGAGAAGTCTTCTCATTTATTTTTGTTTTGTATTATTCTATTAAATTGCACCATAATTCTTGTAGTTGGATACTAAAATGTATGTTTCCCATTATACATAATGTTTCACTGATTTCTGTTATGATTATAGTTTTTTTCTACCTGTAATGAAATTATTTTCTTAGGCAGTTTCTAGGAATAGAAGTACTGAATCAAGGGAATAACAGATTTTTATGGCATTAATAGTTTTTACTGTTATTACCTTTAAAAAAAAGTTTATGCACTTTATTGGTATCACTTCAACCTTATCAGTATTGGGTATTGAAATTTCTGCCAGTTTAGCTGTTTCGGCTGCTGTGTGCAGCTCAGCTCAGTCCAGTTCAGGATGCCGATTGACTTCAGGATTGGGGCTTGAGAGACAGAATTACATTCTTGGAATAAGCTCTTCATGTAAATAAGGTATGTTTAAACCTGTGACAATTGACATATACCAAGAAGTTTTTGCTTTTTTTGCCCTTTTATGATGGTAGCAGGAGTAAATTTGAGTTGGTGTCAGATATGGGTAAGAATGTATATCTGCCCCATAAAGAATTTCCATGTAATTTAATTTTATCATTTAAATGAGTTATTCTGCCAAACAGCCCCAGCCTGCAACTTGACACAGTAACCAAACTACCTGTTCTACAACTGTTCTAAGACAACTTTGTTGACTGTGCTTTGTCAACAATTTACAAAGGTTATTTTAACATTCCATTCTTTTGACTGTTCTAAAGATATATGTTCCAAAGAATTCTTTTAAAAAACTAGGTTTTATCTGCAGATTTTTTCATAATAGATCACTTTAATGATTAAACATGATCCTTTTGACAGAAAATGAGTCAGTGGATTCCTAGGGAGGGGTTGATTTCAGTAGTGGGAGTTTTGAGGAACTATTCCAAATCTTGATTATGGTGACGATTGTGCATTGGTCAAATTTGGGTTGAATTTTTACTGAATGTAAATTATACTTCAATAAACATGACTTCAAAAACTTTAAAAAAAAATTTTGCTGGTTTCGAAAATGTAATAACAGATTACTTTGCAGTTGTTCTAGCACTATTTGTTGAAAATACTATTCCTTTTTTTTCCATCAAATTACTCCTTTCTCAAAGGTCACTTGACTGTGTAAGTTTGGGCCCTGTTTTGTTCCACTGTTCTGTGTCTTTTTGTTTGTTTGTTTTTCATCAATATCAAACTGTCTTAATTACAGTAGTTCTACAGCAGCCTCCAACCTTTTTGGCACCAGAGACCAGTGCTCCTATGAGAATATAATGCCTGAGGATCTGAGGTGTAGCTGAGGCAGGGATACTAGCACTGGGGAGTGGCTGCAAATACAGATGAAGCTTCGCTAGCCCACTGTTTACCTCCTTTTGTGTGGCCCAGTTCCTAACAGGCCACAGACCAGTATCATTCCACAGCCCTGGGGTTTGGGGCCCCTGCTCTACAGTAACCCCATCAAAAGTGGGACTTGTTTCAACCAAAAAATGGAAAAGGGAAATTGATTGCTCTCATACAAGATGAAGTGAATTAGTGTACAAATGTAGCTGTAGGTGTCATTGTGCTGTACATATACTGATGTAATTATGAATATTATCTTAATTCAGGAACATTTTTTTTTGGGGGGGGGCATGTATTCCCTTTCCAAATCAGAGTTAAGCCAGTTCTTAAAGTACTGAGTTCTTACAGTGTGCCAGGTACTGAATTACATTATACCCTGTTATTAAATATATAATCTGTTTTATGATTTATCAGGATGATTATGGCAGGGGGTGGTCACAATTAAGACTTGATTCCTAAAGGTTTAAATAGCGCACACTAGTAGGGTGGAAAAAGTTAGGAATTCGAGGGTAGAAAAGGAAGAAACTTACACAGCTGCATTGACCTGTATATATCTTTTTTTTTCTTTCTGATATTGTTTAGGTATTCTTTTTTCTAAGGCCAATAATTTGTTCTTATTCTTGATTTCACTCATTCTACCCCATTCCTTCTTGTACATTACATTATCTGATATTCTTTACTTTTATCCTCTCCCTAGAACTGTCTTTCTCCAACTACTGCTCTATTTCTCACTTTTCAAATTCTTCAGAATTTGGAAGAGTTATCTCATCATGGTGTCCATTCCCTCACCCTTCATGGACTACCCAGTTACAGTGAATGCTTTTACCTTTTCACTTTTCAAAGATCTCATTATTGCTCAGTTCATCAGCCTTTTAAAAGTGTTTTATAGAAAAAATTATGTGTGTATGTGTTTGAAATAATTTACTAAAAGCACCATGGTCTCACATTTGTTCTAGATCCACTGTTTTTAGTTTTACTATCCTAAGGGGAACTATTATTGCCAGTTTCTTATGTATGTTTTGGAAGTATTGTATGTGTGTGAACAAAATAACTGTTGCTTTTTTTTTTTTTACTTTCTGTAATCAAGTGTGATGTATGTGAAGTCTAAAGTCTCTTTGACTAAGTATAAAATAACAATTCTAAATGATAAAATATTGTGTGATAGTATAAGTAGCTGTTTTTTTTCTTAGTGGCATACATTGGGTCATCCTATAATTGATGGTATCTTAAGAGTCAATGAGCTAGAATGGCCCCATGAGTCATTTTTGAAATCTGGTTTCACTAATTATTATCTTTGTAATTTCTTTGTATCTCAGTTTCCTTATTTGTAAACACATAAGATTGTTACAAGGTTTAAATGAGTTATTACATATAAATCAGACTACTGCTTATAAGGTGTTAAATTAAGTATTAACTGCTATTGTTATTAATAATCTCTCAGCAATATTGACTACTCTCTGCTTGAAACATTTTTCTTCCTTTGGTGCCAGCAGTAACGGGCTGCCCTGGTTATCCTGTCTTGCTCATCATATCTTTAGTTCAGATCACATCTGAACTCTAGACCCAAGTTTTCAACAGTCTGCTTGGCCCTTTGAATTTTTATAGGTTTCATACATGTTCTCAACATATCTAAAATTGAATTTTTGATTTTCTCTCTTCCCCAGACTCTGACCCCTCAATTTCTTGTTTCTTTATCTTAGTTTATGATACTATCATCTGCCCAGTGGAAAATCAAAGCTATAAGAGTGATCCTTGTTCCCTCCTTAAGGTCATACACTTTTAGTATGTAATAACTAAATCCTATAAATTTTGAATTTCTTCTTTTTCTTAATTCATCTACTTCATCTCATTGGGCTTTCTAATCACTCTCACTGGATTCCTGCCTTTACTTTTTACAGCCAATTTGTAAAGACCTAAATTCAGTTGTCATATTACAACTTTAAATGTTTCTCATTGTTCTTCATGACCCTAAATAATCTGAGTCTCCCTGCCTTACTTATTCCCTTTTATTCTGTATATTCTAGTCACATTGGTGGCTTTTCAGTTCCTAAACTCTTTACCTCTATTTTACAATGGATGGAATTTCTGCTTAAAATGTTATTGGCTTTACCTAGTTAAATCTTTTAAAGGAGTTTCCTTAGAGAAGCCTCTTACCCTCCGTATTCTCTGTCTGTTAATTATTATTCTCATGACATCTAGTACTTCGTTTAATTTTGTTTTTAATGCCTTAAATTGAAACCTCAATTTATAGGTATAGGGTAGGTTAGAGAACATTGCTGGTTGAACATTTTACCACTGGTACCTGTTTGCCTTATAAAATAGTAGATAATAAATGTTCATGGAGTCACTATGTTAATTATTCTGCATGGTAGATTGTATGACGTGTGAGGATATAAGTTTAGAAGTAAAATTTTAATGGCATACTGTTGCTGTTTGGTGAAGTTATTTCTTGGTTCTCTGGAGCTTCACTGTCCAATACTGTAGCCACAAGCTGCATGTGTCTTTATTTTCAAGGTTTAAAAATGATTTTTTATTTTAAATGCAGTGGTTTTTAGTATATTCACAACGTTGTGAAACAATCCCAGCTATCTAATTCCAGCACATTTCATCACCTTGGAAAAATCCCCATACCTTTTGGCAGATTTTCGTATTTCTCCCTCTCTCTTTCTTTCCTTCACAACCAGTAATTTACTTTTTACATTTGTGGATTTGTCTATCACGTGTCTTTTGAACACTTGAAATATGGCCAGTCCAATTTAAAATGAGCTATAATTGTAAATTACACACTGGATTTTGAAGACTGGTATTAAAAAAAAGTAAAATATCTCCAGCTTTAATTTTTATTACATACTAAAATTTTTTATATATTGGAGATTAATATATTATTAAAATTAATTTTTTGTTTCCTTTTATTTTCATTGTGATTACAGCAAAATTTTAAACTGTGTGGTTTATATTATATTTCTACTCTACAATGCTGGTCTAGAACTTTTATTTTTTTCCCCCTCTTTAGTCCCCACCCCTTCCACCCCTGGCCTATAGATGTTGCTGTTTCCCCTTAAGAACTGGATCTCTGAAGGCAAGGCGTCTCCTCCCACACTCTTGCAGTGTGCACGGAGTGGGGGCGCTGGTGCACCTGGTGGGTCTAGCACACCCGTGGTATGGTCCATGACTCCACCTGGGGCATGAACCCAGGACCTTTTGTGTGTAAAGCAGACATGCTAACCACTACACTATGGAACCCCTAGGACTTGGTTTTAGTAAGGACCAAAAATGTGTCCCTGTAGCCTCAGTTTCTTATTGTTTTTCTGTCTTCTGTTTCCATCTGAACCCTGTTCTGGGAATGTGATGTATCCTAAGTCATGATTTTTTTTCCCTAACTGCTTAGAAGATGGAATTTTTCTTATTTTGGTGGGCCTTTAGAATAGAAGGAAAACGATGTCATTTATTTTAAATTATGAGGAAATAATAGCAACTGTTAAACTTTTTAAGACTCATTTCTACCAAATAAGAAGAATTGAATTTCACATTTATTTACATGATAATAATGAGCAGTTACCCTAAATTTTGGTAGTCAGGATTTGGTTAAGAAACAAACTAATAGTTTCTTTAGCAGAGGTCTCCAACCCAAAATACATGAGCAGCAGGAGGTGGGGAAAGGCAAGCTTCATCTGTCTTTGCAGCCGCTCCCCAGTGTAGCATCACCTGCCTCAGCTCCAACTCAGATCATCAGGCATTAGATTTTCATAGCACTGGTCCATGGTGCTAGAAAGGTTGGAAACTGATGCTTTATAGCATTATCTATAACTTTAGGGGTCATTTAGAATTGCATTTGTCTTATCTGAAATTTGAATTTAAATTTCATTTTAGAACAAATTTTCTAGATTAAGTAGAAGTTGTGAGACTAATGTGATCAATTATTCTTTTAAAAAATAACAGTATTTGCGTTAGATGAACACTTTCTGTTCCAGCATTATGAAAAGCCAATACATTACAATGTCAAATGGCTGCTATACATTCAGCATTTAATATGTGGTGGTCATTGTTCTATATACTGTGTTAATTCATTAAATTCCTCCATGAAACTATGCGGTAGGTACTATTATGATCCCCCAGTTGACAGAGGATGAAACTGAGGTATGTACAGAGTGGTTAATTAACTGGCTTGTGGTCATATAATAAGTTTTAAACTGGATAAACAACAGAATACTTTGTACTTCTTATAAATCTTTCAATTTTCAGTTTCTCCCACTATGATGTAAGCTCCAAGTGGGCAGCAACTTAGTTTTGTTCACTAACACTTGAAGTTGCGTTCTGGCTGTCGTAGACCACAGGAATTATTTGAAAGAATTTCGTTGATGATATCAAATCACCAAGAGACTAGGCTTTGGAAATGTATTAAAATTGCTTTAAATTTTACACTTTGTTAGCGATAATGATCTTTATGTACCACATCCAGATTAGCTTCAACATTAGTGCTCTTTTGCATACTTTGTGTTATATCTTAATAAACTAGTTTATTTAAAATTATTTACCAGCAACTGTAGCTTCTGTTCATCTCTTTTCCTTTTATGTATCAGAAATGCATTGGAGTCACAAGGGAACATCGTAAAAATTTGGTCTACCAGAGGTCACACTGTGTATAGCTGAATTGAGAGAAGAAAGTATAGAAAATCAACTTTTCAGCTATCCTCACAAAAAATGAGTAGTGATAACACAATTCTTTAAGTTTTCATCCAAAAGCCTTAGCCTCCTTGTTGTTGCAATTATTAAAATGAATAACATACTGTTATTTTTAGAAATTACATTTTTATTCTCAGAATGAAACAGAACTATGAATGTATTTTCTGAAATAGGGCTTTGAAATCAAAGGTTTTTTAAATTAATTGTAAGGGGAGGCATAACTTTGCTACTTCTGTCCAGGAGATTCTCATTTGATTTTGAGGTATGCTTTCTCATTTACAGTAATAAAATTGAGAGATGCTAAGTGACTGGTCTGAATTAATACCGCAAGTAAGTGGCAGAACTAGGATTCAGCTCACATCTGTCTGACTCCAGAGGCCATGCCTTTTCTAACACTGTTTACCATATTTTGCCATTTTCCATGTCTTGTCTTCCTTAAAGTAGAATTTTCAGTAAGTTTGTGGGGTCACTGGGATTAAAGTTTTGGATTGTGGGATAACTGGATGTTTGAATTAAGCTGTGGAGGTAATAAAGGATAATTGTCGTGTAATGTAAAAATTAATCCAAAAAAGTTTTTGTCTTTAGCTCTCCATTTTCTTTTTATCTTTGATTACGTGCAGATAAAGACCATATATATAGAATGCTTCTTTATACTGGGTTTCATCATCATGATTGTATTTCCTTGAGCTGATTTAGTAAAATTTTCATACACTGGTAGTGTTCTTTCTCTATGGTGAAAAGACCCATTTTTCTCAGAATTATAATTTAAGGGTAATGAAGAGAAAAAGGACAGAGGTATAAGAGTTAATACTAGTTTTTTAGCATTTTACTAACCAGAGAGTTGGGGGCAATCTAGAAGGCAGCTTTTCTAATTTCTGTTACCTCTTCCTCCCCTCCATCAAATGTTAAATCTAATCCTGCTACTGACATTTTTGGATTATTTACTTCTTTTTGGGAAGGGTGTATTGTAGGAAGCTATATAGAGAACTTTGAAAGCATTGATGATTTGCAAGATCCTGTTACTCTTGTTTTTACTTAGAAATCTTAGGGAAGAGATGGAAATCTGAAGTTAAACCTGTGGCTCCTTAAATTGGTCAGTGAAAGTATGATGCCTCTGGTTTTCGTTATAACATTATTTATTCCTGTGCATAGTGGACAAAATAATTCACCATTGCTAAAATTGTGCATTTTATCCTCTACCACAAATACCAAGGATGATGATGATATTTTTAGGGCACAGGAAGAAATTTCCTATTATGCACATTTATAATTAATTTTAATTTGAGGTAAATTTACCTTCAGAAAAATATGAAATACTTTAATCCCAAGTGAAAAAAAAGTTATGAAATAAATCAGTACTAATTAGGATATTTGATTTTAGAAATGATAAAGTAAGTTTTTTAATCCTATGTTCTTATTAAAAGATAAGCTTAATTAGGAGTCATGAAATCTTTAAAATTTGGGTTTTAAGGTATCTGTTTTTTCTGTACTTAACATTTCTGTACTAAAACTGTTTAGTATAGAAGTTGTCATTAAGGAGTTGGGGGAGGAAGCCATGGACCTTATATAAAATACACTGTTCTGTCCAGTAAGCAAGCTTAAGAAGGTAGGTTCAAAAGCAAAAATTTTGAAATCTCTTAAGGCTTTCTAATACATTGTGTTACTTAGGTAAAAATGTGAAATCTAACCCCCAAAAAAGTAACTTGGATATTTTTTAAAATTGAGAAAAGGAGTAATGCAGTACGAATATAGACCTCTATTAGGAATACAGACCAGTAAGATAGATACTAGTATAAGTCAGAAAATATAAGTGGAGAGCTCATTTGCATACAGGTCCTTATGAACATTAATGTGAATCCCACTGGAGGGTTTTCTGAATAATTGTTGACTTAGAACATATTGAGACATTGAAGTGATACTATAGATATGAGAGTACTTTGGGAAGTGTAAAGTGCAAAATAGATGTTATAAATTTTAAAAAATCTGTTTTGAAAGTAGGTCGTTGTTATTGAAATAACTAAGCAGAAAAACAAATTGAAGAAGGCTTTTGAAGGTTCTAGTGAGGCATTTAGGGTTCCAGAATTTTTATGGAAAGGGAAATTAATTAGATGTTTCGAGCTTTAACTATCTGAGTGGATGGTGTAGTATTTCAGTTAACCTAGACATCTAAAGTTGTGCTTAGTTCAAGTGAAAGTTTATAGCCTAAATGGCTTTTAATGATCCTGAATTTTCTGTTTATATTGATAGAACTCATGTAGCCTGGGGCTATAGTATCTCATTGTTCATCTACAGATGAAAAGATTTATCACTTTGGGCCTAACATACATGAAGTTGGCAAATATAAAGTAGTAGCTGTCTGCTGTTTGTAACATTCCTAAAAAATCAACAAGCCATTTCACTATTGTTCAAAATGGTTTTATTTCATTAAAAACATTGAAGTGAAAATTTGTTAGTTTTTAAAATGGCTGATTAAGTTCTAGGAAAACACAAACTATTATTTTTACTAGAGCAGATATATAAGCAAATGAAAGAAGGGGTTTCACATTTTTTTTATAGGTAATACTTTATAATAGGCTTTTTTCTTGCTGGTATAACTAACATTTATTTTCTGTTTATTTTTAAGACGAGCAAAAATCAAATTAAAGTAGATCTTGTAGATGAGAATTTTACAGAATTAAGAGGAGAAATAGCAGGACCTCCAGACACACCATATGAAGGCAAGTACTTTTTTCTGTATCAAAATATTGTGCGTATTAGAACTTGTCTGAAACATTAAATCAGAATAATTTTAAGAGTATCTATTATAAATTACATGGAAGGTAACTTCATTTGGCTTAGGATATATAGCAATTTTTAAATAATATAGGTAAACTTACCTAGACTGATTTTCCTTACTGAATTTTAGCTAATTTTTTTCTTCCCCAAAGTAGATTTAGTAGAGCCAAGTTACAGGTTAATATAGATTAGAATTTGATAGTATAAAAACATCTATATCTTAAGTTTCTAACATGGATATAGACTCTCAGTTACTCTTCATATGTATTTATAACAAGCCTTGCCTTAAATTTCTGACTGATAAAATATTTATTTTTTGAAAAAAATTCCCCTCCCCTGTTTGTCATTTAGCATTTCATTCACTCATATGTCTTCATACAGGCTGTATTCCAGATATTTAATTTTATTTATTCAGGAAAGATTTGAGTGATTGTTTTAAGACATATAGAAAAGGAGGCAGCTTTGCTGAACTTTGTGTTCACAAACTAAGTCTGTAGTTACTTTACACCATGAAATTGGGTAGTATGATAAAGAAGCTTTATAGCATTTTATTTCCTCATTAGGTTCTTGCATATAATAGGCATTTAGATAGTTGGTAGAAATCATAACAATTTGTAGTAGTAGCATTTATTAAGTTCTTATTTATTAGAGTTTTATATGTAGTTTCTCATTCAGTTTTTAAAATAAATCTTACAATGTAAGTACAGTTATCACAGTTTCATAAATGAAACTTAAGCTCAGAAATTAAGTAACTGTCTAAAGTCAAACATTTAAATGGCAGAGCTGGGATTGTAGTCTCAGCCTTTGACTTCAAAGCCTGTTTCTCATCACTTTCTGCTTTTGAATTAATCAGGATTGGCTGAATATTAGAAGTGGTAGTTATGTCTTCTTAATAGAACCATAATTGTGTAATGAACAGTTACCTCAAAATTTGCAGAAGAACCTGATATTCTAGAATATTTTGTTTTTGTTCAAATTTTTAAAGACTCTAGAATGTCTTTAGTTTATCCTGCTAAAACCTTAAATGATAAAATCTCATTTTCTGTTTTATAGTTCATATAAACCATTTTTAGGCATCATTTAATTTTTATATTCTTTATTGAGTGCTTCCTATGTGCCAGGCCTCATCTGGGTACTTTCATGGGAGCTATTCATTTAGTTCTTTTGATAGTCATTAGATGGATTATAGATCTTTAGTTATCTTATAAAAATGAAGTTCTTGTTAAGACAGTATGTTGTATGGGGGGAAAATGTTACATTGTTGCTGACATGTACTGTGTAATTAGACCTAGATGGTTGTGTTTGTACTGAATATGTACCCACTTTTTTTCTTATCATTATTCCCTAAACAATACAGTATATAACAACTATTTACATAGCATTACAATGTAGTATTATAAGTAATCTAGAGATGATTTAAAGTATATGGGAGGATGTGCATGGGTTATATGTAAATACTATACCATTTTATATAAGGGACTTGAGTATTTTCAGATTTTAGTAGTGGGGGAAGTGTCCTGGAACCAATCCCTTGCAGATACTGAGGGATGACTGTACTAGCTTCTTCCTGAAGGCAAGCGTTATAAATTTTCTTAAATTACTTTTTTAGGTTATTAAGATGTATTTTAAAAGACAATAGAACAGCAGCATTATCGTTCTAGAGCTCTTCTGGCAAATTGATACATATAAACAAGGCACTTCCTGAACTAGATAGGCAAAATGTTCATTACTTTCTTGGTTACTTAAGAAAAGTAGATAAATTTTTAAAAATTGGAATATATACACTTATTTTAGGATGATTAAGTTATAAATATACCATATTCTTTACTAATTAGAAACAAGTTTGGTTATTTTGAAGTGCTTATTTCTGCTAATGCCACTGAGACATTAGTATTTGATAAGATTAGTTTTAATATGCTTCTTGGCTATATATTTGAGTTAGATTAAATTATGTTTTTCTCATAAACTATTGCAGAGACATTTTCACTTTAAGAAAAGCAATATTCAAAGGCATAAACTTAGCCACTTTTTTTATGAACATGGGTAAACTGTTTTGATAGTATTTATTACAGATCTCTTACTAGTTTTTAAGTTTTTTTTTTTAATCTGACTAATAACTAAGGCAAAAGTTGACATGTGGGATGTTAAATTGTTTATAACAATTATTAGGTAATGAGGCAACTGTTTTATGTAGTTAAAAGTACTGAGATTGAGAAGTAGAATATCCTTGGAAAAATTCCTGTGTTGTGCATGTTATTTAACTCATTCTCTTCTTTTGTCTTAACAGCTCAATGGAAAAGGAACAATTTAGTTCTTGAGCCTTTCTTCCTAAGAGTTGTTTTGAATTTATGGAATTATTGTTGATATTTTAAAATTATTTCCCTTCCCCATCTTTACTTTGGATTAAGTTAAATTTCAAGATTACACATTTTTAATAGTAAAAGCTATTCAAGAAGTAAAGTTTTATAATGAAAGCTGTTATAATAGGAATAATGCAGTTTAAATCTCCCTTAGTTGTATTATTCTGATCTATATCAACCAATGCTATGGTGGTTATATATTGAAAGTTATCAGATAATGCAAAACAGCATATTAATAACATATGGAGTAGAAATAGGATTTGGTGGACTCAAGCGTTCAGAATTATTTACATATCTGGGCTCTCCAAGGAGGAAGAACTGCATATGAAAGGTTATAGAGATGCTAATCTGGAATTTAATCAGAAAAAAAGTAAGGTTCTTAGGATGGAAAAAGAACCTACATATTTCTCAGGCCAAATTTATTATACCTATATAAGATCTCTGAACATAAACAGTTACCTTTATATTCACAAAATTTCTTCAGGTACTCTTCTCTTACCTGTCTTTTTTTTTTTTTTTTCTATATTTTACTGCTGCCATATGCTTTTATGATTCAGACATCTAGTCCAACTCATGCATCAGTCACTGTGGGATTCTCTTAAAAAGAATTAGCAAGAATAGAATTGGAACCAAAAAGGGCTTGAAAAAAGTGATACCAAGTGGATTGCTCTTTTGTTTTTCCCCAGATCTGCATTGATCTGTCTATTCCTAACAGTAGAGGAAGAGAACTTGAGAAAATTCAGGAAATACTGAGAATAGAATGTATGGAATTTCGAAGTTAATATCTCTCTTCGTGCACAGTTTTTATTTTATTTTACTTTTTATTATGGAAAATGTCAAATATACATATAAAGCAGCAAATGATATAATAGATTCTCCATGCACTCATCAGTCAGCTTTAATAACTGTCAACTCATGGCCAGTTTTTTTATCTGATCCATCCCTTGATTATTTTGTCATGAATTCCAGGCATAGTTTCTTAAGTAAATATTCCAGTAGCACAGTTTTATTTGCTATATTTTGGAATAGTGAATATTCTGTTAATCATAAAATCTTAGAATTGGAAGGTTCCTTAGAGTTGAGTTTCAAAGCCAGCCTCTCATCCAGTACAAGACTTCCTTTTTCAGAATTTCCTGAGAAGCTGTTATGTTCACCCTAGGTATGGGAAGCTAGATAAACTTTTGAAAATAACGTATTTAGCTGCTACTTGCTCAAGAATTTTGCCTTCTATATATTACTGGTGAGAACAACCTCTTTGTAACAAAGTTTTGTATTTTGTGTACCCATTTAGAGGCAGAAAGCAGTTTTTTGTCTTTATCTACCTCTTATTGTTGAATTTGATTTTTAAAATTTTAATAGGAAAGGTTGGCATTTAATTTAGGGAACAAGTTAAAAGTTTAGGACATTTTATACACTTGAGAGAACCAGCTAGAAATAGATTTTTCAGTTTATGGCATAATCTATATATCCTTTTTCTGTATACATCTATACCTTTATACCTCCTTCCCTGTCTGACTTCTGTTTTTTGTTTTGTTTTTGTCTCTCCATTTTTTCCTGTGAATTAGGGGAAACAAAAAGAAACAGAACCTATTATACTTAATTGTCCCAATGAAATCTTTAGCATTGGATTGTTTGGATTTAATGTATTCATTTATCTGTAACCCTATTATTCACTGATAAGCTAATATAATTGTTTAAAATGGTGTTCTCTGTGCTTTAGATAACCTTTAAAGACCAGTGCTTATGATGATTTCCTTTTTTGGATTTCAGCTTTAAAATGAATTTGTTATAATTTAAAGTAGTACATGTTTTAATATGTTCTTTCCCAAATATGTAAATAGCTTTACATATTTGATATTAGCAGCATTCTTAACTTTCTGTTTTCCCCATTTTATAGGAGGAAGATACCAACTAGAGATAAAAATACCAGAAACATATCCATTTAATCCCCCTAAGGTATTGTAAGCCTTTTTTTGTGTGTATGAACTTCTAAAATATATTTGTTGGCCTATTTAATACATATTTTAGTGCTTATTAAAATTACAGGTTTTTTTAGTTGTTGACTGTTAATTTAGTGTGGACAAGATTTCAGGTAATGGCAGATGGTTTTCTTCTGAAATTGTAATGAAAAAACAAGCTTACTCAGAGGCAGCTAGTAATGTCTCTAGACAGGAATAGGGTATGCATCTAATAATGGCTTAAGTTCTAGGTCTGGAAAAATTTAACAGTGTTCCCAGAAATAGAAAAACCTTATACAAATTCTTACTTTCCTCAAAGAAATAGGTTTTTTTAGGGAAGAGTATATTCTAAATTTGTTCAATAATTATTTGAGTACTCTGTGCCAATATAACAATAATTAAGACTTACACTGCCCTTGCTTTCATGGAGCATACAGTCTAGCAGGAAGAAAAAGCATAACTGCAACTGTAATTAATAAATGTTAAAAGAGGCAGTGGACTGCTCTAGCATCATGTATAGTAAAGAGAACTAACCTAAACTTTTGACTGAATAGCTTCCTTTGTCTTTACTTTTGCTATCATCACCATTTTAGTTTAGACATTCAACTTTATTACTTCCCAGTTTTGCCTGTTGTTATTCACTCTTCATCTTTGCCACTCCTATTTATTCTTTGCATTTAAAACCTCCTGCAACCTGACCCCAGTCTTTTCCATCCTATTCTTCTGCCACCCTCCCCTACACCGTGGATCTCATTTACTAGCCTAGGTTATTTGCTATTTGTAGATGATGCTTATTCTTTCACACTTTTCTGTCGTCACTTGAATCATTGTTCCTATCATTTTAAATTTAAGTTTTCTTTTGAGGAATAGGTAAAGTATCATTCTCCATTAAGCTATGTCCATCAAATTGTTTCTCCCTCTACTCTCTCAATAGCATTTTATATAACTTATACAGTACCAAAACAAACTCAGTACCAATTAGTGTATTCTGTTATTTGAGTGTATGTATCCTTCACTAACTTTTATGCTCTTGAAGTGAAGGACCGTATATATGCCTTTATATTTTCTGTGGCTGCTAACAGTGTACTGTCTCTTGAACATAAATGTAGTCACTCAGAAAATGTTTTGAAATTCACTCATTCTATATACTGGTTGTTCCCATTTAAGAATAGACATAGTAATGGAAGTTCAGGGTGAGTTTAGGCCATATACCAGTGGGGGTGTCTATTATTCTGTTACTTATTTATATACATCTATTTTCTGATAAGCTTTTTTTTTTTTAAATAATGGTATAATGTATATAACAAAATTCATAATTTTAATCATTTTTAAGTGTGTAGATCGGTGGCATTAAGTACACTGATTTGCAAGCATCACTATCATCCATCTCCAGAACATTCTCATTTTTCTATTAAACAAAAACTCCCTGTTATACCATGCCCCCAGCTCCTAGTTCTAGTAACCACTATTCTACTTTCTCTGTATGATTTTGACTACCCTAGGTACCTCATTTAAGTGGAATCATACAATATTGTCCTTTTGTATTTGGCTTATTTCATTTAGCATAATGTCTTCAAGGTTCATCCATATTATAGCTAAATGGTATTCCACTGTACATATATACCACATTTTGTTTATCCGTTTGGCTATCGTGTATGTTTTAGTTGTTTCTGCCTTTTAAGTTTAGTTGATTTTTTCTCCATTTTTTTTTCATATTATAAAAGTAGTTTGTGTTTGTTAAATAAGTGATATACAAAAAAAGAAAACAATTTGTCAATATGTCTTCTTAGAGATGTCCACTATTAAGCTTTCATCTTATATCTGTGACTTAATTTTCATCTTCCTCCTGGTTACTGTCCACTGGATTCACTCTAGGTTTCCAATATTATCATTAGAATGAGTAGTTTCTTGAGGGTGCTTTAATTGTAGAATACCATGAATTAAAGTAAAGTAATAGTGTATCAAATAATTGATGGTACCTGAGATTTAATGAAATATAATACTTAGAACAGTGCCTGCATAGAGTTAAGCACTCTGGAAATATTAGGTAGCATTAACCAATGACTATCACCCTAAGAGGCCTCTTTCTTGGAGTAGTCTTTAGGTTTTGCAGTATGGTAGCATGACAGTTAAATGTCCTCTATAAATTGAAATTTTCATACAATGCTAGTGGGAACATTAAATATTGGAGGTACTTTGGGAAATAATTTGGTTAAAATGGTAAACGTAGAGTTATATTATGACCTAGCAATTCTACTTCTGTGTATCTCCTGATAGGGATGAAAAACATATGTTCACACAACAACTTGTACAAAAATGTTTATACCCTCACAATTCATAGTAGCTAAAAAGTAGAAATGACCTAACTGTTCAACTGAATGTTATTTGGTTATAAAAACAAATGAAGTACTTACATGTGGTACAAGATAGATGAACTTTGAAAACATCATGCTTAATCAAAGAAGCCAGATACAAAAGGTACACATTGTATGATTCTGTTTATATGAAACATTGGAAGAAGCAAATTCGTAGACAAAAAATAGATTGGTAGTTGCTTTGGACTGGGGGTTAGGGGTGTGGAGGAATGGAGAGAGACTGCTCATGGTTACGTGGTTTCTTTTTGAGGTGATGAAATCATCAAAATTAGATTGTGGTGATGATGGCACTCTGAATATACTAAAAACCATGAAGTTGTGCTCTTCATGTGGTCTCAGAAGTATTTGAAATCTTGCCATCTACAACAACTTGGATGGACCCAGAGGTTATTGTGCTGAGTGGAGTAAGTCAGAGAAAGACAAATAGCATATGATTTCACTTATATGTGGAATCTAATGAACAAACAAAACAGAAATAAACTCAGATACAGAGAACATTTTGTTGGTTGTCAGATGTAGGGAGGGGTTAGAGAGATGGGTGAAAAAGTAGAAGAGATTAAGCAGTACAAATAAGTAGTTAAAAGAGTTATGGGGATGTAAAGTATACCATAAGAAATATAGTCAATATTGTAATAACTGTATGGTGTTAGATGAGTACTAGATGTATCGGTGTGGTCACTTAGTAAGTAGGTTATATAAATTAGCTGGTTATATTCTCTTACTAACTATGCAGCTAAAATTGCACAAAATTGAAAACTACATTGATTTGGCTTAACATGGCCTCAGTATTTTCTGTTATTATTCTGTAATAAATTATTGCCCTAAAGAGCAAAAGGTTTACTTCTAGACATAAAAAAATGGTCTTTGAAGCAGCTGAATATAGTGTAGAAAGAATTTGATTTAATGCATACACTGTTATTTCTACAGTAAATTGTAATTTATATTAACGAAAAACCCATTAAATTAGAAAAACCAGTTCAATGATTTGTCTAGTTACATATTGGTAATTAGGTTGTGAATTTTCTTCTCTATGCTTGGTGTTATAAACATACTCATCTGCACATGTATCTTTAAAATAAAATAGCATTTTCGTTTGTACAGTAAGTTAAGTGAAGCTAGTTTCATATTGTAACATCCTTGAGTTCCAAGCTTGAAACTGGAAATTCCCAATGAACTCACATTTACCATGAAGTAGTTGCTGAACTATTTGTTGAACTAAAGAGTGAGTGAATATATGATGCATATATTCGTGCACCCCATA
Organism: Macroglossus sobrinus; assembly: GCA_004027375.1. Classification (NCBI taxonomy): domain Eukaryota; kingdom Metazoa; phylum Chordata; class Mammalia; order Chiroptera; family Pteropodidae; genus Macroglossus; species Macroglossus sobrinus. Next base: position 258,341 of record PVKZ01001036.1, on the reverse strand, counting down.
GGAGGAGATAGTACTGATGACAATGTGCCAGTATTAACTAAGAATAGTTCTTTCATTTCAGTTTGGTAAAACCATGTATAAATGGTATTACGATTTTTGTTTCTATTCTTTGTTCCTCAAAGCTAATGAGTGGTCTGAAGTTAACTCAAATGGGGCTAATTAAATTAGCTTCGTTTGTGAAAATAAGGCAACTTGAATTGTTACTGGTAAATGTTTTAGTACTGTATACCATCCCATATCTGTTTTGTAATCAAAGTCAAATGTGACTCAAGTAGATTATAGTGAATGTCACTGTATCATTACTTACTCTTACACTTCATTCCTTCCAAGTTCTTTTGATTCTACATTTTTGTTACATGACAGTGATGGTGGCACTGTGGGAGTAAGTGACAAATACAGTGGATATGAACTGGGTATAGAATAATAGGACATAATTCAGGATACATGTGGGTACCACTGGTGACATTAAAGTTTGAGATAGCGAAGTGCAAAATCTAATAAAGGAGGTAGTTGGTAAATAATAACAAGAGCAGAGGATGAGATAAAGAGTGGTAGACCACATAAGAACTACTTATTAGACAGTTATATTTGTATTGATAGATAATGGAGTGTCCTCTGAAAATTAAATTTTTTATTAGACCATCTGCAAATTCAAAGCTATTTATTCCTAATTATATATATAATACAGAGTAGGGAATAGTTTAATAATTTCCTTAGTTCTATATATATGCATGTTTTTTATATAGTGTCTATAGAGAATTGTATGTTGAAGATTTCTTTAAAAAACAAGATACAGCTCACATAGCTTTAGATCACTTGCCCAAACCACAAACCTTCTAACATCTTCAGTGGTAATTTAAAATTCTGTTTTTCATTCTTGTTGAAAATATGAACCAACTTTTGTTTTAAAGTCACAAAATACTGAAATGGCTAAGTTATTGAAATTATGGCATATGGTTATTTTGTATCTCTATGCTTCAAACTTAATGGTTAAAATTAAGATGTGGATGTTGTGGGTTATATCTGTTATGAAGAAATATTTATTGTACATAAATACTCTATGTCTCTTAGTTGACTTGCATCGTATCTGAGTGGGATACTATTTAGCCTTATAATAACAGGTTTGCCATAAAGTTAATTGCATATTCATTCAGCATTAGGCACTTTAGATACTTGGGATGCTCTCATAAGCAGGATAGATACTGGGCCTTTTAGGGAAGACCAGATAAATAAGGAAGAATTATAGAAGTGTGATCAGGACTGTCACATAGGAAAGTACAGGGTGCTGTGGAAACAGGTCAGGAAGAAGTGATACAGAAGCTGAAACTTGAAGGATAAGGAGGAGTTAGCCAGAAGAGGGCGTTGAGATGTATTACTGAGAAAAGAAACATGTATAAAGGTCCCAAGGCAAAAAGAAAAAAAATTAATATGACTTGTTAAACAAGTGCATGGAATATGGGGTGGAAGTGAGAGGTACGTTAAGGCCAGTTTATGAATGTAGACTTAAATAAAGGGAATGAGAAGTCATTAAAGGGCGTTAAATAGAGGAGTGATATGAATCAGATTTGTTTTCAAGGGCTCCCTTTGGTTTTAGTGTGGAGAATGGATTGGATGGAGCAAAAGTGAAGGCAGTGAAGTCAGTAGACTGTTCAATAACCCAGGTGAAGAATAATAGTTTATTTTAATGAGATGGTAGTCCTGTGGATGGAGAGAAGTAGATATCATTGAAATCATTAAAAATATTTTAAGAATAAAAAAGGATCAAGATATAGCAAGTGTCCGTTCATTTTAGGTGTTTTGAAGTCATTCATAACTTAAAAGTGCTTTTTCAGATGGCATATATGTTAGTAGGTGAGAAAGTAGGTATGGGTAGTACAGACAAATCAAGTCACAAGGAGCAAAATAGAAGCTGTTTAACGTCTTTCCATAAATAGCTTAGATTTGGAGCATATATTTATGAGTTAATTTTTGTAAAGTACTTAGAATGTTGCTTGGCTCATAGTAATCTGTTACATGTAAAGGAATTTTGACTTAAATCACTATTATGTGTCAGATATAATAATAATCTTCCACAAGGTCATAAGTAAGAGCTGATCTGATAAGAGTTAGCATTTTCACTTTGTTCGTTTTGTATTTTCCTATGCTAAGACAAGTAGGTGAGTAGAGACTCAGAATTTTGAATTAGACTGTATGAGTTTGCATTTTGTTCTATTGCTAACTAGTTTTTAATTTTAAAAAAATATGTTAAACTCTAAACCTCAGTGTCTATAATAACAGGCCTTCAAATATTTGTTGTATTATTTTTTAAAAAGAATTTGAGAAAAAAATTTCTATGGAAAAAATAGGAGCAATCTTATAATCACTTAACTACTTGTGCTTCCACATACTACTGATTTTGCCTACTTTTTCTTCAAACCTGTTTACACCCTACTTCGCCCTAAAAAAAAAGTTGTCATTTACTATCTATATTTTGATTTTTATGTACACTTTATTTACTTAAGTGGATTTTAGTCTGTGTTGTATTTCTCATAGCATCTAATATTATGCTAGGTAAATTGTAAACATCTAGTAATTGTTGGGTTTCTTTAAAGGCAGAGCATTTATTAAAAGATTTAAAAAGAATATATGTCAATGACATCATTCGGCTTACTAAATGCTTTGTCTTCTGCACCCCTCCCTTCACTTAGGCAAAATGATGTAATGTAAGTATAGACATTTTTTTTTAATCTAAGGATTTTATTTTTTGCAGTTCTTTTAAACTGTGTTTTATTTTTGTTACTTAAAAACTCAAGTGTGCTTTATATTTCTAGGTCCGGTTTATCACTAAAATATGGCATCCTAATATTAGCTCCGTCACGGGGGCTATTTGTTTGGATATCCTGAAAGATCAATGGTAAGAGATTTTGAATTCACCTCCCCTCCCTCATATGAATTCCAACACTATAGATAGTTAAATGAGTAACTGCCTCAAAACAAAAGCATGTATTATACTTTCTCTTATTTGGCAATAACATTAAAACTTTATGAAGTCTCTTAACTTCATAATTGAAAATGTGTGATAATTGAGATCACAACCCATATTTAAATAGTGACTTGTTGGGTAGTGTCAGATGCTAGCTTTATATCTTGAAGTGTCTTGGACTTCATTTGTTATTTTGGTAAATTTTATTCTTTGCAATCTCAAGAAGAAATTTTGAAAGATGTATTGTGAAGTAATTGGTTCTGATTTGGACAGAAAGTAGGTGACAAAGTGTTAAAAGTAGTGTTATTTGAGCACAGTTAAGGTTCTCAGATTCTAAGAAGGAGTACTTTTGTAGATGATATCTTCATTTGCATAGGAATTTATAGTGCTGTTATTTTATTTATTTTTGTCTGAGTAGATCTTAGCAGCATAATGTTTTAACTTCTTGCTCTGGAACCATTATGTTCAAATCCTGACTCTGCAATTTACTAAGCTGTGTGTTCCTGAGAAAACCACTTACTCTTTGTGCCTTAGTTTTCCTCATCTGAAAAAAGTGGGGTTAATATCTACTTAATAGGGTTATTGAGAGGATTAAATGAGTTGTTTCATATAATTCTTTTAGACTAGAGCCTGGCCTTTTCTAAATCTATGGGTGGAAAGACTAAGACAAGAGGTATAAAAAGACATAGGAGTGAGAGAAAACAGTAATAAGTTGTTTTGTTAAGGATGGAAAAGAATGGAAACAGGAATGATAACATTCAGTATATGGATGATTTGGTTTATTTAGTAACTGGAATTTCAGGTTTTGTTTTGTTTTCCTTTTCCATCCTAATAGCACATCTGAGTAAGACCTCTTCCTCCGTAGGTCATCATTTGAGATCTGATTTTTCAGTCTATATTCCATACTGTTAAACATTGGACAGTATGGAATATACCTAATTATCTTCTGTCATTTGATTTTTGACTTTTCATAACTTACTGAATTTCTTGGCCTCAGTGTTTTTACCTATGAAGTCATCTCCAAGGCCCCCAATTCTAATTAATGTATTAATGTATATTTGTAGTATTAGAGACATCTTACTTTTTTTCATTTGGTTTCTAGGATATCAGTTCTGTTCTTCCCTTTCTGTTCCCACCTCCAGACTCCTTTACTATTTCCTTTCTCCTCTCCTAGAGCTTTGCACATGAGAATGCCTCAGGGCTAAGTCTTGACCTTTGCTCCTTTCGATCTATACTCAATTCCTTGGTGAGCTCATCTGATCTCATTACTTTACCATTTACATACTAGCAACTCGCAAATTTATCTTTCCTAAATTCTAGACTCATGTCCTACTGCCTTCTTAACATACTGGAATATGTAATGGACGTCGCAAACTTAAACATGTTGAAAACTGAACTCGTACCCTCCTAACCAAAACCTGCTTCACCTAATCCATGTTATTGACATCTTTGCAGTTTTTCAGACCAAAATCTCATCACACTCCTTGAGTCTTCATTCTCTGGTACCCAGTACCCTATTTGCAAATCCTGTTGGTAAAACCTCGCAAAATCTTAGCAGCAGCTTTACTACTAACACCTTGGTCCAAGTCTCATTACCTTTTGCCTGGATGATTACTGTATACTGCCCCCATGCTCTGACTTTCCCCTACACAGGCTCTTCTCAGTGGGAATGATACTCTCCCTCCTTCCTGTCCCCTTAAAAACAAAGCTCCAAACTAAAATCTTCCACTGACTTTCCTCTTTGCTCAGAGTTAAGCCAGCAGTACTACCACTTTTTATTATTTTCCTATAGATAGTTGACTATAGATGGTGACTATATAGGGAGAGAGTTGAATTTTTATACCAAAAAAAAAATTTTTTTATCAACTATTTCCATTTCCTAAGGCAGGTGAAATAGCTGGATTTATATTGTTTGATATCTATACAATTGAAATAATCAAACGATATCAATGATACATCAGATAAAATAGGTGAGATTGGATATCCATAAGTTCTCTCCTTGCCCTTCCCAGCTTTATTAAGGTATAATTTAGTGGATATCCATGTTTAAGTGTGAATGTTTAAGCTTCAAAAGTGGAATTTTAAGAAAACTACAAGATAATAGTATTTGGGAAAAATAATTTGAATAAACATTGAATATTTTGGGACAGATATGCAAGGAAATTTGTTAATCTTTTATAAATGCATTTGGATGGTGGTTTACCTTTAATATTTAACAACTTAATGTATGTATTGTGATTTATTTCTTAATTCCATAATTTAGCCTGTGTAGAAACTATTTTCTGATTTTTTTTCCCCACTGACACCTGTTATGGTTAATGATGTCTATTTACCTGGGGAAGAAAATGACAACACATAAAAATTTTAATCAGTGATATTGCTCTTCTATAATGAACAGGCAGTAAGAGAATATGTAGATGGTCAATAAGCTATGCTCATCATTAGTCATCAGGAAAATGCAAATGCAAATGAAATGTAAATGATTCCCATGAATTGCAGGTAAGAATATAGTTTAACCACTTAACCAGTAATAGCTACCACAACTAAACATACACTATCAGTATGGCCCAGCACTTCAACTCTTAAGCATATATCCAAGAGAAATTCAAGAGAAATGAGAGCATAGGTCTACCATGGGTTTACTGGTACAAGAATATTTATAGCAGATTTATTCAAATTGGAAATAACCTAAATGTCTATCAGCAAGCAAATGGATATATAATGGCGTAATTATACAGTGGAACACTACATATCAGTAAAAAGCATATCAACATAGACAGCATGGATGATTCTCACAAACATGCCTGAGTGACAGAAGCCAGACACAGTGAGGTATGTACTGTATAATTCTGTTTTATGAAATTCAAGATAAGCCAGATCTAATTTATGGTTATAGAAATTAGGACAGTAGTGTGGGGATAAGCAAGGATTGTGAATGGGAGGGGCAGGAGTGAGTCTTTTTGAGTGCTGGAAACATTCTTTATTTTGATCTTCATGGTAGTTAAATGGATGTATACATAAATAAAAATTTATCCAGCTGTACAGCATTTTACTCTTAATACTTTAATAAAAAATTATAACAAAACTACCATTCTCTTTAGCATTCAGTGTTTAAATAAATATAGATTATTTATTGATGATCTGGAAGATCCTTAACAGAGAAATTAGTCAACAATACAAACAATTCACATGCTTGTTCTACATGTTATAAATTTAGATTGAAAAATTTGAACACTCAAAATGTATACATTTCAAAGATGATGTAGTGTCTAGTGTTTAGGGCTGGAAGAGCAGATTTCATTTTGAAACTAATTTTGTTTTAAACTTATTAAAACTTTGCATTTAGATTTTTTTCTGCCACATGGTATCATTTTTACAGAATTCATAAAACTATTTTCAAAAGAAAAAGTGCTAGATAATCTATATTTGCTGAAAGATTTAGAATGCTTCATTCAACTAATTCTTTTTTTAATTAAATTTTATTTTGAAATGATTACAAACTTATAGAAAAGTTGAAACTATTTTTTGAAAAGTAGCCAAAACCTTTTACCTGAATGACTTGAGAGTAAATTACTGACCTGATACCCCACCACACCTGAATACTCTAGAGGGTTCAACCAATTCTTAATGGTTTATAAACACTACTCAACATTTTTTAATGAAAATATTCAAGCATACAGAAAACACAACTTTTTCTCATTGAGACTGAGAAAATTGTTATGAATTGAATCAAAAGTTATAGCTCCAGATTTTTCCTTGTCTTGAGGGCAAACTATTCCTTTTAACATGTTTGGTTATAGGTCCTTATTTTCTGATTCTTGAAATGGTAGCTCCAGAGGTCTATAATAGTTTGTGTCTTCCCAATAAAGACTTCAGATAAAAGAACTTATAAATATCTAAGGGAAGAATTTATCACTTAAATGTTTTTAAAAATATTTAATTGTAAAATACATGACATAAAATTTGCTATCTTGTTTTTTGTACATTGACATAAAATATTGTAATCTCAACTGTTTTAAAGTGTAGTTGAGTAATAAATGTTTCACATTGTTGTGCAGTCAATCTCCAGAACTTGTTTTTTTAAAAACCAAAACAAACCCCACAACTTTACATTTTTTTAGAGCAGTTTCAGGTTCAGAGCAAATTTGAGAGAAAAGTAGAGATTTCCCATAGACACTCTGTTCCCACATATGCGTAGCCTCCCCTATTATCAGCATCCTCTCTACCAGAGTGGTATATTTGTTATAGTTGATGAACCTACAGTGATACATCCCAATCACCCAAAATCCATAGTTTATGTTATAGTTCACTCTTGTACATTCTGTGGGTTTGAACAAATGTATAATACTATGTATTCATCATTATGGTAAAAAGAATTTTCTCTGCCTTAAAATTCCTCTGGGCTCTGTCTCTTCCCTCCTCTCACAGAACTCTCTTCAGCTTGCGAAACTTAAGTCATTTACCCCTTAAGCTTCCCATTCCACCCTTGCTCCAACCCATTAGAACTACCATTGTACTTGCTGTCTTTATGAATCATAGTGTGTTTTTTTATTATTATTATTCCTGGCTTCACTTAACACAATGTCCTAAGGATTCATCCATGTTGTAACAGGTGTCAGATTTTCTTTTTTAGGGCAGAATAATATTCCACTATATGTGTATACCACATTTTGTACACTCCTCAGTTGATTTGCTTCTACTTTTTAGCTATTAAGAATAAATCTTTTTATGAACATGAGTGTACAAATATGTTTGAGGCTCTGCTTTCAATTATTTTGGGTATGTATCCAGACGTGGAATTACTGTATGTTTTCAGGGTTTTGTTATTTTTTTAATTGCCATACTGTTTTCTGTAACAGTTGCTCCATTTTGTATTCCACCAACAGTGCACAAAGATTCCAGTTACTCCACCTCCTAATCAACAACTGTTATTTTCTTTTTTATATAAGAATCATCCTAATGGGTGTGAGGTGGTATCTCATTGTTTAATTTACATTTCCCAAGTGATTAATAATGTTAAGCATCTTTTCATGTGCTTATTAGCTTTTTATATATCTTCATTGGAGAAATCTTTGTTCAAGTCCTTTATCTTTTTTTTTAAATCAATTTTGTACTTGAGGCATGGAAGTTCTTTATATATTCCAGATATAACCCCTTTTCAGATACATGATTTGCAGATATTTTCTCCCATTCTGTGGGTTGCCTTTCAGTCTGTTGATTTGCACAGGAAGTTTCTTTCCCCTCTCCTCTCTACACAGTAGTTTTTAACTTTAATGTATTTATATACTAATTTCTCTATTTTTTTTTGTTGCCTGTGCTTTTGATGATGTCTGAGAAAAGTATTGCCAACTCCACTGTCATGAAGTTTTTCTCATATTCTCTTCTAAGAGTTTTAAGTTTTAGTTTTTATATTTAGGTCTTTGATTCATTTTAGGTAATTTTTATACATGGTGTAAGTCAAGAGCCCAACTTCATTCTTTTGAGAGCCCATGAAGTTTTAAAATGTTTATAAATATATAAAACTACCTTGTAATGTTAATATTTGCTAAGATTTAGATGGCTTTTAATTTACATTGTTTTGTTGCAAATTAATTACTGCGAATTTAATCATTTTAATGTGAAATATTTATTTTGAGTAAAGCTTTTTCTTCAATATTCATATAAATTTCCTTCAAAGAAACAATTGTATTAATTTAAAATAATTTAAATTAGGATTTTGTTTAAAATGATGCCACGGCATGGGTTTTTAAATTAGGATTCTTAAGTCCATTGGGATATTAGAGCAGCCAGCTCAACTTTGTATATTCTGTTTCTGTGCTATTTTGTATTTTTGTCCTTTTGGGTTGTTTTAAGTCAACTTCATGCTGATACATTTAGGTAGCTTTTGATGTGCGTGTACCTTTCAACATTCTCTTTAAAGTTACCCAAATAAAATGAAATTTCAGTAGTATGCTTCTAATTAAGAAGGAGTTCAACCTTGTTATGATATAATGGCAGAACAAGAATGAACATATAAGGACTAAATGTAGATTTTTATGCTTTGACATCTGTCTTAAAAGAATATTATCTATTCTAAAGATGTTACAAGTATTAGTTAAAAATAACTTATGTAAGCTCTTAGGAAATTTACAACCTTACTCTAGAAAAACAGTTTCTCCTTTCCAGCCCTAGTTCAGAATTAGAAATTTCCATTACATAAAATTATATGATAGTTTTAAAAGGTTTTAAAATCATATTCTCTTTTTAATACTAGTTTAGCATTTCAGCTCATTTTTAAACATCAGACCAATTTTTTTTCTTATTCCTCTTTCTCCTCTAAAAGAATATATTGATCAATAAAAAAAAATTCTGATAGTATTTGAGAACTATTTGTGATGTAATTTTTCTCTAATACAGACCTACAGATGTGAAACTGATTTTATCGGTTTAAAACAGCCTTTCTCAATTAGCTTAATCCGTAATGCACTCAAGCAGTATTTCTCAAACTTTAGCTTGCATCAGAATCACTGGGAATACCTGTTAAACCAAAGTTTCTAATTCAGTAGGTCTTGGATGAACCTGAGAATTTTCCTATCTTATAAGTTCCCAGGTGATGTTGATGCTGCTCATTGGAGAAAACATGCTGTCTTAAGACATCCATTGTTGGTAATAAATTAACCTTCTAAGCATGTAAGATGGTGCTGTTTATATGCTTTCCTTGGGAAAATTGAGAAAACAGCCACTCAGAAATTTTCTCTGTTCTGTGATCAAAATGAGGAACCTTATTGAAAATGACTGGTTTATAATGATCTAATTTATGTGGTAAAATGGGCATGTTTAATATCATCAAAATTTTAAATATTTCACTTTGTGCTTATTATATTTATAAATATTGCTATATTAATTGGCCGAACAATTTTTTAACAAATGCGGTGAATCTTTGCTGGTTAGGTAGATTACATTTTTTATATACATATTTGCTTTATTAATATATTGGGAAGCATGAATTAAGAGTTGTATTTTCAGAAAAAAAAAACTTGCTCTGTTTCTGAATGTTATGGAATGATTTCAGGCTTTCTTGAAAGTAAAAAGTATTTGCTTGATGGTATCTTATTTGTTTCTAGGGTGCCTTTGAAAGAAATTTCCATATGTTAGTATATCACGTTATTTTGACTTTGTGCCTAGAGAAGTGGATAGAAAGTAAGTCAGTGGATAAAGCTTACCAGAAGAGTATTGGTAACAACACAAAAAAAACAAGGACAGCTTGAATTATCTTAAGAATAGAAAGACTTACTCATTGTAAAGAAGAAAAAAATAGGCAGATGTGTAATTATAAATTTCTGTAACTCAATTATTAAGCTAAAACCTGGATTATTTTTAGCTCCAGTAGTTATTGCAATTTATTCAGAAAACATCCATTTTGCTTTTATCATGCAGATTATTATTAATTTGATATTTTCTTATTTTTCATTTTAGGGCAGCAGCAATGACTCTCCGCACGGTATTACTGTCATTGCAAGCATTGTTGGCAGCTGCAGAACCAGATGATCCACAAGATGCAGTAGTAGCAAATCAGGTATGGTAGCTGCTTTTGAAAGACTTTATACTTACTTACCTTTGAGTCTCTACTTCAGTGGCTTGCAATGTTGACACATGAGCATTTCTGTTGAAACTAAATTTGGAAATGGTTTTCTTCCTTGTAAGATTATTTTGTAATATGTAATAGTGAAAACAATTTATCGATTTTTAACATACTCAGACACATGCTTTTTCAAGATGGTGTTCATTTCTACAAGTCATTTCACCTAATCTGCCATATTTTCTCTGCCTGAGGAGCCTTTTCCTCTGAGCAGACTTTTTTCTTTCCTTGAAAAGCTGTTCATTCCTAGCGTTATGTATGTCCTTGTTACTATGTTCTATTATTTGTTTCAGAGTGCTTAGAATGATGATTTTAAATGTTTTATTCATGTGTTAATCATTCATTTTTGGTATTCAGAAGCTTGAGTCCCAGCTTTGATTTTCTGTTTAGTGCTGAACCTGAAAGGTGGAGGTTGGACTCAAAGATTTCTTATAGCTCCTAAAACAGTTCCAATAATTTGACTTACTTTCTTGTTAAAAATTAATGGTAGAAACTAGATTTAGCATTTTAATATAAAAGGGCATCAGTCTTCAAATATTAAAGATGTGTAAAATACTTTAAAAAGAAATATTAAAGTGAATTAAAGTTATTTTAAATATATACTTTGCTTAAGTAATAGTGGAATATTTGAGAATAAATTTACCTCTTTCCAATGCATATAAGAATTCTTATCTTTTAAAAGTACTGTATGGTGAGTTCATAATCATCCTAAAATACATGCTGTAAGTTAGGAGTTTGCATATGGGTTTTCTTAAATCACTGTACACTAATACAGCTCTTGCAAAACAGCAAAGTCCAGTTGTATATTCTAGCCTGAGTTGTGGTTAATACAAAAGTTGGTCACACTTATTAATGTCTATGTTCTTTTAGAAGCGTATAATTTTGTTTAGTTGTATAACATTTGCCCTACACAATGTTTAGAAACATCTCTAATACCTCACTTAGTTTTCTGCAACTTATATTTGTTGAAATTGGAGATTAAAATTGATAAATGTTATTTGTGTGTTTTGTCAATATAACTTACAAATTATAGCTTCAGATTAAACAATCTTTTCTTGAGTGACATAGTTTTTAATGGAAAGTAAATCATTTTAAATCTATATTGGTCTTATTTAGAAAAAGCAGATTCTTAGGCAATTAAGAGTTGAGCAACTATATTGGATGTTACCACTGTGTTGTCATTTCAATCAATTTTTTTTCCTCTTATAGTACAAACAAAACCCTGAAATGTTCAAACAAACAGCTCGACTTTGGGCACATGTGTATGCTGGAGCACCAGTTTCTAGTCCAGAATACACCAAAAAAATAGAAAACTTATGTGCTATGGGCTTTGATAGGGTAAGTAACAAAAAAGGCATCTTGATTTTGATATATGGTTGATTTTAAATCTTTGCAGCATATTCTTAGCTGTCAGAAGTGGTTCAAAAATACTCTAAAGTTTGTTGATAAACTTTCTATTATTAAAATAAGTCATTTTTTCTTTTCTTTTTCTGATTCCAATCATTGGTTTTAGAAGCTTTTAATGCACATAAAGTGGCAAGGCAACAAAGATAAAAAGATGGTGGTTTTCAATATAAAGACAGTGAGTGATTCAATATTTTAAAAATATTTCCTTGAGAATTAATTTTTTGTCCCCTTTTTCTTTTCTGCAGAATGCGGTAATAGTGGCCTTGTCTTCAAAATCATGGGATGTAGAGACTGCAACAGAACTGCTTCTGAGTAACTGATTTACCACCTGTATGAGTGAGAGAGCTGCTGATATATTCAAGTTTGCCCCTCCTTGAGGAGCATCAACATCTGTTATTTTTAGGATTCTGCATAGATTTCTTTTAAACTGGCATTCTTGCCTAATGATGTTACCTAGGCACCATTGGAGACTGAAAAAAAAATCCCTGCTATGTAAATAAAGCTAATTAAACGTCTGTGTAAATTGAAAAAGGGGAAATACTTTAATTTTTTTCTTAATAGTGTAAAAATTCTTTGAGCTAAGCTAAAACCATGGAAAAACATGCTACTTTAGTGTTTAGCAGTGTACCAAGACTAGCAAGAGTTTGCTTCAGGATTTCGTTGAATAATTAAGATAATATTTGAGTGTGTCAGGGCCATTCAAATTGTTGGTGTTGCATCACAGCTACCTTAACTGTTTTTAACATGGATCCTCTGTGCCTGTGAATTTACTTGCATGCTTGTACTTGACTTCTTAGGATGGGTAGCTGAAAAGACCACCATTTTAAGCATTTGAGAATTCTTAAATATGAAATTTATCCAGAATTGAAGATGGTGACCTATTCAGAGCCTTTTTGTCCTTGTTAACAGACTGGGACACCATATCTATTTTTTCCCTCTTACCACACACAGTTAATATTCTAGTAGTAAATTTCTCTATATTTGATGGGGAAATGTGCTGAAGAGCAATATCCCTTGCTCCATTTTTGAGTTGTTTATGTGGAATGTTTTGTCACAGATCTTCACTCTTAAAACGTTCCTATGTAAGTTAGTAAGTAATGTAAAATTGGAGGTGCCCATTTTGTTTCTCTTGCAAAACAAGTAAATACTTGATGTTGCAGTATTCCCAAGATTTGAACCAATTTAGTTGTTCAGTGAATTTGATCTTTCTGTTTTTAAACTTGACGAAATTTTTCTTTGAGAATTTGAAAGGATGAAATCACCTGCAGTTTTCTGGCCTAATTTTGGCTTTATGAAGATTGCTGTTGTATTGGATACTTTGAAAGTCACTCTTGCTTGCATTTCCCTCTATTGAAATATGAGAGCTGTGTTGGTATTTTACTGTACATACTTCAAATGCACATAGGAATAGAAGTGTGTTATCAATCTAGCTTTCTTTATGATGTTTCTGATAATATGAAAATTGAAAACTTTACCTTGTACATAGTCAGACTTTCTATTCATATTAAAATTACATTTCATTCTAAGTTCAAAAGTTTGAAAATTATTAGTTTTGCAAGCTCAAACACTAATGTGACCATTTTATGAGGGTTGAAATGGATTTATGCAGGTAGTTCTATACATAGAAACACAGTTCTTATTAAATTTTCAGGACCAATGCAAAATAATAAAAATGTAATGGAATCAGAATGAATTAAAGTAAGGCTGTATATTGAAAGTCATATTATAAAAGATATGCTTTTTTTCCAAGTGTTATTTATTCTAAATTATAATCATTAAGTGTTTGGAAAATAATTTTGAACCATAAATTCAGCATAATTTCCTTTGACTTCTCGATCTTAGAAGCAATAAAAAGAACCATTGTTAAATATATGGTATTGTTAAAGATGTGAAGGTTCTTCCAGAAACTTATAAGCCTTTCCTAATGAATAGTAAACTCTTGTACTTGATATTATTGCATACTAAACACAAGTTGCTATGTTTTTTTCCCCCTCTATGTTTGCTCAAGCATAGATTTCTTTATATATACTCACCTCCTTTAGTTGTTGTAGTTTAGTTATTTTCTAAAAATGCCAAAGGAAACAAGATTTTTCTTTCTTTATTTTAAAGAACTAAAACCTTGTACTTTTCTTTCTATTTTGAAGAAAGGTTAGAATTGTATGAAAGTGTAGACAGTTTTGTTGCATTGTTAGAATTTTTTTTTTTTAGTGCAGAGCAGCTTGGTAATATATTAGTAATATTTGAATTATTTCAAATATCAAACACATCTACCCAGTTTACTATTTACCTATATTATCAGGGTGTGTTTAATTGTCCTGTGGTTAAATAAAGGAGAGAACTCAGAGGTAATTACTAAAGGTCAAGCATTACACACTTAACTCTGGGAGACAACTATACCTTGCCTTTGATTTTTATGCACATTCTCTTTATAGGGTATCTACTCATCTAACTATAATTCAATATCCAATATCCAAGTGCCCAGGAAATTTAAAAAGTATAATATATGGTATGAGAGTTTTCCATAATGGATTTTTCATTTCAAAATATATTTACTTTATTTTCCTGTAATGTGATTATCAGTCCCCCTTTTCTATCTGGTACATATCTCAATGTCATCCTGGTGTTTTTTATTTTCTTGCTTTTTATTTTCACTTTGCTACAGGTAGATTTATTTCCACAGACATAGAAATGAAGGCATTCTTTTTTTCCTCTGGTCTTATATAGGTTTGGAAAAGGACACTAAAAGCATAGGTACCCTGGTGAAAATTATTTTTATAATTCAATTTTTTTATGCTTTGTCAGTTTTAAAGGCCTCAAAAATTATGGTTAAAAAATATATAGTGCTATTCTATTTAGAGCAGGCAGATTTTCTAGAAGCCACTGATACACCAATAGGCTTTTATTATAATTAAGTCTGTTTCATGAGTGTGTGCCTGACCTTTAAAGAACAAATAATTAGTTGTGTAGTATTTCAGTACAGATTACTGAATGTGAATAAATAGCAATTTGTGTCCTAAATAAGTATACAGTAAGTATATATATATTTGAGGAACATGTATTCGATGTTCTGAGTTGGCGCCCCCAAATGTTTGGAATTGGGACAACAGTGGTTTACTTAAAACATATTCAAATATATATATGTATATGTTTGGATTCCAAGTATTTTGCTTTTGAGGAGAATATGAAATTAAAATAAGACTGATTTGGGGGAGCTATTTCACATTTGTGATTGTTGGCGCTTAAAACTATGCAAAATAATTTTTTAAAGTATAAGAATTGGCAGTTAAAATGGATGTTGCTTTTTTATGCACTGCAGAATGTAGCATGTCATGTTACTCTTTAGGCTGCTTATAAGTTTATCAATGTGAAAGCAAATCTTGGGTATAAAATGTATACTTGATTTGAACTTTTTAAAGCTGCAGTAGGAGTGTGATAATGTTTCCACAGTCTTATAGCAAAATAGGAAATAAAACATTTTGTTACATCAAAGATTTAAGATGGATTTGGACAGGGAAGAATTGGAGCCAGGTATACTTTCTTGTACATAAATGGAAACGTTTGGTTATGAAAATGGAAGCTGTTTACAGTTAACTTTATTTCATGGACTTGTACAAAATTATGTTGTATTAATCACTTTTTCTAGTTAAAGAAATTTCAACTCCAGGGTACAAACCATTGATTTAAAGTTTTTGCATTTCCATTCTTTTAGTACCAGTTCAAAAGAAATGCTTAATATGTGCTATTTGCTATCTCTAGGAAGGAAGGCAACTTGAAGTATATACTGATAAATAGCCTTTTTCCCAAATATAACTTTTCTGCACTGTCTGCATATTTTGTCACACGTTCTATTTACACTGTTGCAATATGGATCAAAAATATTATGGCACAGGGTAGGGAAATGCCAGTATCTCCCTTGTCCGATTTGTTCGTTTACCACTTTGTTGGACTGATCAACCCTTATAAACCTGACATCACCTAAATGTAAGTTGTGAATGTGCCACCTTTTGCTTGGTTATTTCAACCATGTTGCTATATATAATCAGGTGTGGCACAAGTTATTAGTTTTGTTCTAAGGGTGAATGGATACAAATCATTGCTCTGTGCTGTTAACCAATCCTTCTGTGCTTGCTGTTCCTTACTTTTTACAGGCATCATAATAAAAGCTAGACTTTCTTTTTTGAGGGGTGGGGAAGAGACTTATTTAATGTAATTTAAAGACTTTTCCAATAGAAAATGAAATACTATTGAAAATACTATCTATTTTTTAGCTTTCAGCAATTGATGGTGCTTCGTTGTGTCTGCTGGAAGTCTACTGCCATTATAGGGATTCTCATTAATCTTACCAAGAAAGAACTTTGCTTGTTAGCTTCTCTAGATCTCTGTTCTAAACCATCTGTTAGTGATAAATTATGTAGGAGGGTCTGTTCTGAGCTGTCAATTTCCTGTAAAGGGAAGATGAGTGGGTTACCAGAGAGACCATGAAGCTGGGTGGGCTGTGGGTGGAGGGTTGGGTGTTTGTCTTGAGAGTTAAAACTACAAAACACTTTTGTACACAACTGATTTTTTAAAAAATAAACACATTTTTAAAGATGTTGAATTACCCCTGCCCCCCTTAACTGGGAATTCTTAAAAATAAATGCATGCATGTTTTTCCCTGAAAATGGTTTATATCTTCTTTTTGGTACTATGGACAGGTAGTTAAGCCTCCACATTACTTTAAACAAGAAAAAGAACCAGGTAGAGATTGTTAGGCAAGTTGCAAAGTGATGAGCATACAATGATGGAAGCAGTTAATTACGTTGGGTTTTTGAATTTTAAAATGGGTTGAAGTTGTTTAATTCTAATTAATTTATTTGAAAATAGAATATTATTTGGCTATGTTCTAATCCAGAATTTAGAGTAATTCAGAGTTGATTCTGAAAGTAATACTATTTATTCTATTTTCAGTATGTGGAAAGGACTCTGAATTCAGTTTCAGAAAGTCCTGGGTCACTATCCTTGGATTTACCCCTGCCTCCATTAGTGCTGATAATTAGAAGAGGCTATATTGGTTAGGGTTTGTACTAGTTATTTCACATAGCAAAACTGATGGTTACTTTGTGTCTCTAGGGCATTCATAACCAGCTCTCAGTAGTCCTATGAGTTTCTGTAGCCTGGAAATGGGATTGCTCTTGACTGGAATACAAATATAAAGTGCTGTTTCCATGGAGCAAGCTGGATCTTTACATATTAAAAATCATGGACAACAAACAGAATTTCAGTGAGCTCTCATGCGAGTCCTTAGCAAAGGATGGTCAGCTTTAAAGTGTAATAAACAGTTGGTACCTGTTTTGATCAAAGAAATAAAGTTTTTCAATGAATAACATGAATAATAAAGCTTTTAAGAGTATGTCCTGTAGCAATATATACTATCCATGTATTCACGGTGTAATGTTCATTTCACCCCATTTAATTTCAGTAAAAAGGCAAAACAACTTTTATAATTTAACCTTTTATTATATAAACCATTTATTAAAATGTTGAACCAAAGTCAAAAAATCCAAGTTGTTTAAATATTCAGTTTGCAGAACTTGTAGAGCTTTTTTTCAATATACATAAATAGCATACACTGTATAAAACTGGACAGAATATGAGAAACCCAAAGTATGTTTTATTACTGAGTTTGTATATCTAGTATTTTGTTTATCCTATACAGCATAAAAATTTTGCTGCATGTACGGAATAAACAACCTGATTAAGGTCAACTAGTACTTAATACAGCTAGCATTCAGCTCTTTAATTATTGTGTTTAGCAGCTCTTCATTTTCACTATGTGAAATACATATATGTTCCTTTGCTATACACAATGTTATTTGCATTATATTGGTAATATATTGGTTATATTGATTCTGCCCAAAACGATATTGAGAAACAGGTTTCATGACATACATGACATTCATATAGTGGAAACTGGTATCTTCTACCCATAGTTATAGAATTAAGAGTTTTTAAGGACAAAGGGAGTCTTCCAGTCTCTTTCTAGTATTTTTTTCTCCTTTTTAAAAATACATCAATTAAATGATTTGGATAACCAGATTCATGGGTTATTTTTTGTAGAAATTCCATAATATTGCCTACTAAATTTGGTAGCATTTTGAGATCTAAAATACTATTCTTGTTTTTCTTAATAGGAAATGTGGAGGGATCATTTGCAAGCATAAAAAGGAAAATTAGTTTAGGTGGGAGTGAAGTCTTTAAAGAAAGTGAATCCAAACAAGTTCTTGTGGTTGACTTGAACAGTGTTTTGATGAACTACTTTCAACTGTATTCAGGTTTCCATGACTTTTACATGCACCAAACATACTTTTTTCTTGTTTTTGGAAAAATAGAATACATGGTATTTTTGGTTTATGGGACCCATAGAAAATTATCTCCTAAACCAAGAAATTGATTTGGCCCTAAAAATCATTGTATTCTATTACAGATACTTTAATTCTTAATTGCATTAAAGTCATGCTTCGGTGTGTATGAAGAGAGATGTAGCTCCTCTCAGGTTAACCTTAAAATGTCAGGACAACGGTAAAATCAAAAGGCAAAATTTTTATAACGAAACATTCAGGATAATAGTCTGTTGAGATGATAATGAGCATGGTTGATTTTTTTCATTTAAAAATTATATTTTAACGTGTATTTTTAAAAATGAGTAGTGAAGACTTCATAGTGGGAAATCTTTCCTCCCTTGCTCACCTGACAGACATACTAGCTTTTTAGTATTTGTCAAACACACCAGGCTTCTTTCAATCGCAGGTCCTTTGAGGAGCCTTTTGTCTTTTCCTGGGATGCTCTTTCCCCTGATCCTCACATATCTTACTTAATCATTTATGTTGCTGTTCAAATGTCAGGCCTTCCCTGATAATCCTAACAGTTTCTGCCTCCATTCGGCTTGCCCCTTCCTGC
Organism: Macroglossus sobrinus; assembly: GCA_004027375.1. NCBI lineage: Eukaryota > Metazoa > Chordata > Mammalia > Chiroptera > Pteropodidae > Macroglossus > Macroglossus sobrinus. The sequence goes on along the minus strand of PVKZ01001036.1, from coordinate 239,418 downwards.
TTAATTTTTCTTTATTGCAGATTCAAGGCCTCTGTGAAAGGCAGATGAAGGGCTATTCTAAGAAATGAATTGGAAAAGGGGGAAAGTGAACTGAGTGTAAAACATCTCTGTTTATAAGAGCCCTATATTGCATTTTTCTTAGAAGGGTCTTTCTACTCTGCTTTTTTATTTATATCTTTACAAGTATCAAAAAAGATGAGGCAAGTTTTAGAAGCAAGTATAATTCATGGCATATTAATTCTATGAGGGCCAAGGAGAATAGAGTCAAGACCAAAGGACAAAAAGACAATGCAAAGCAAGAAATTGTTATACACCCCAAAGTGCTTATGCCCTCTCTAAGGGGCCAAAATACCATCAGTACTGTATTTAGTCCCAAGTCTAAGATCCCTTAGGTATGTCTGTTTCTCTTAACTGATCCTGTCTAGATATTATGCGACCTGCGGACTAAATTGAAGAGTTAACTGCAAAATATACTCTCTATAAAATAGTGCAGAAAAGTGGAAAATAATTTAAATCTATAAATATATATCACTGAAAATTTTATATAAATTACTAAAATATGTAAGTAGATTTATCTAAATCCTATAATTCATTGCTGCAATCCTTATATCCACAACTGGTCATGTAACAATAGTTGACAGATTATGGTTTCCCTGTATCTAATCCAAATCCACATTCCATTTAGCTAGCACCTCAATGGATTGGAGGTTTTTTCCATTATGATACTAGTCTCCTGGATTCCTCCCACATCCCTCCCTTATACTGTTGTGGAACAGTAATGGTTTCCCATTTAACATAGATCAGTCACCACAATCAGTATTGTAACGGTTTCCTATGAGTGACATACCTTGTCAAACACCGGATTATTTTTTAGCATCCTTTATGCTACAAAATTATTTTCAGTAATGAAATAATAAAATACACAAAAATTTTGAACTTTATGTATAATGTCAAAGTATAAAAAAGTAATAGACTATGTTTTTTAAGAAAAGGGGAAATCTATATATTAACGTCTTGTACAACAAAGAACCATGATTTCTATTTTTGAGCCTCTAAATTTATTAATGACATTGTCAAAGTTGATCTTTCTATATTAATGTTCAAAAAAAGATTATACCCAGATTTGTCCTCTATCTTCACTCATAGTTGAGTGAAGACATTTCTAATTTAAAAAATTAAGCAACAAATTATATGTAAGGATAAGGTGTCAAAATTTCATAGAAGTTTAATATCACTGTATATTCCAGAAATTGCTGTACTGTCAGTGTTTTTGCTTTTCAGGATTGATTCTGGTGACTTTAATAGAAAAAATTCAAACACTATAACTCAGTTGTCATATAGAATGACAAAGTTGAAATAACTGAAGGTCAGTTTATTTTTCTGATTATATCTAGGGGCTTCTGTCTTATGCCTATATTCTAGGCTGCTATAAAGAAAGTGGTTTCTACCCTAAAGAAGCCAGATAATCCACAAAATTTTAGCTTATTGAACCCATCAGAGAACTGAAATAACCAAATGGCCTTAAAGGGGAATTTATGCCTATTTATAGGTGCTTCTACATTGTCCTCTAGTGGCACTCAGGAAGACTGGGTCGAGGTGGAGACCAGAAGTAAGCCTCTTGTGGTAGTGCAGACCTGGGGGAGGTGAGTAGCTGCTGCTGTGGGAAAGAAACCAAGCCCTGACTGAACTCCACTAAGTAGCAAAAGCTGTATTTGCTGGGGAAGGAAAGCAACACTTCACACTGGGTGACGATCAGATGGTGCTGGGAAAAGAAAAAAAAAAATCCTTGTCCCATGTGGGAGGGGCAGAAAATTATCCTGTGGTCAGACCATTGAAGGTTGCTCCTGCTGAGACGGTGATCACTGAGAAAGGCTGACCCCTCAGGTGTTCTTGTGATCCTTCTTTTGGAGCAGACTCCCTTTCTGGATTGTAGATATTCTTGCTGTGTCTTCATAGGGCCATTCCTCAGTGTGTACAGGTCAGAAAAGATTGCACAAGCTAGTTCTCCTGTGTCTCCACTTATAAGGACACTAATCTTGGTGGACCAGTGCCCCACCCTTTATGACCTCATTCAACCTTAGTTACCTCCTAAAAGCCCTATCTCCAAATGCAGCCACATTGGCGGGTGGGGCTTCAACATGAATTTGAGGAGGACACAATTCAGTCAATAGTTGATAATCATGATCTTTTCACCATTGTGTCCAGGGTCTGCCAAAGTACTATCCTTTAGTACTGCTAGATATTTACTGCCTTCTTCCCTGACCAGATTGGGGAACTAATCCAGATTACCCCCATTTCCTTGAGTGTCAGCTGCCTGCAGCTACTTCTGATACCAATGTATTAGAAATAACTAGCTAATTCAAGGAGAAAAATTTATTGATAGGTAGAGTAGCTCAGACTCTGGGAAATTGTGGACATTATAAAGCCAGAAGCAATGCCAAAAATAGTATTGCAGAACTGGCCCTGTGAAGATGTGGCTTCCACTGCCAGTGCTTGGGGCACCATTAGTAAGTCCTCACCTGCTCTCAGCTGTTATTATTGGGTATCCCCAACTACCCCCAACCGGAGATTGGTGACGCTGCTGCTGTCCACCACCTTCAGAATGGAGTGGTCCCCATTCTGTGGTGTCAATCTGCATCTCAAAGTAGGCCTGGGTATTTGGTTGACAGCACTTAGGTCATATGTCTGAGCCCTAGCCCCAAGGGAGGCTAGGAAAAAGTAAGTCTATGAGGCACTCAGTATGCTATCTCCAAAAAATGATAAACTTTTACTATAGATATGGCCTCTTTGGGGCTGAACTGCATAGGAATGTGAGGAAGTAGATATTCTATTCTCTGGCTCAAGAAAGGCTAATTAACAAAAGTGTGTGTTTGGGGTTGGGGTTGACTCAGAACCTGGAAAATAGATACAACGAGCAAGAATAAAAGTATCTGAAACTTACTGGATTTGGTTAATGTCACCATAATAAAAATTAATTTAAAAAAAAAGAAAAAAAGTATCTGAGCCTGTCTTCAGTTGCTGTCTAGGATATTCTGGTGGTGGTTGGGGCTACCCAGTCTGTTTGCATTATCACTTTTCTTCATAGTGATAACAGCTGTGATGAGCAAGTGAGCAGTTACTATTCACCATGCATTGGGTGAGTTGCTTTCTGTATTTTAACTCATTTTATTCTCATAACTATCTAGGGAGCAGTTATTACCTAACAGGTGAGAAAACAGAGTTATAGGAGGGCCAATAAGATTTCCAAGATCTTGCTGTGCCAGGCATATCAGAATAGAGATGGATTCTGCAGGCAGTCGTAGCAAAAGGAGGTTGATCATGATGACCCAGCCAACTCTCCCTGCAGAGTCTTATTCAAACTCAGCTTTCCACAGAGACTTCTGGAACAGGGAGAAGGAACTGGTTATTGTGGATCTGTTGGCCTCTGTTTTACACATTTTTCCTTGGTTAATAAGTCTGGTCCCGTGGGCATGACCGCAGTGGAAAACACTTTCCAGACCATCCTAGCTGAGAAACAGACTGACCCTAGCAAGTAAACCTGTGAGGAGTGGAACTCACTGATGGGAAGGATGTCTTGCCTGTAAACTTGATCATTAATAGTGGTGCTTTTGACATGTAGATCTGACAATCTGTACTTAAGTAGATGCTGCTTTGCTTTATATAGTTAAACATTTTTTGGGAGATGTCTCATTTATCTTAAACTTTATTGAGGTATAACTTACATACCATAAAATACATCCAATTTAAATGTATAATTTAATGATTTTTAGTAAATTTACTGAGTTGTGCAACCATCACTATAATTTAGTTTTAGAACATTTCCATCACTCCATAAGATTCCCATGAGCCCATTTACTGTTAATCTTTGCTTTCAGCCCTATTCTCAGGCAACCATTTAATATACTTTCTGTCTCTATAGATTTGCCTTCTCTGGATATTTCATATCAGTAGAAGCAAATAATATGCAGGATTTTTTATGTCTGGCTTTTTTCACTTAGCATAATATTTCTGAGATTCATCTATGTTGTAGCATGATCAGTATTTCCTTTTTGTTGCTAAGTAGTATTCCTTTATATATACACATTTTGTTTATGTATTCAGATGGATCCATTCACCAATCGATGGAGTAGCTTTTAATTTTATCTTAAAGTTGTTTGCTGAAAGTATACAGTATACATGGAGGCAACAGAATCCAACAGGTGGTCTCATCCCAACTCCTGCCTGTCTTACGTTTACTATCCATTTCCTTCTCCTATATTTCATTCACCATCAAGTTCCAGAGATTGTGTTTTCTCTCAATAACCTGGTGGAAAAGCTTAAGCAGGAAGCACTTAGTTGTATAGTCAGACCATCTAGGTTTAAACTCCTGAGTTTAAACTGCCCTATCCTTGTTGAGGACACTTGGGCATATTGTTTAACTTCTCTGAGCTCCAATGGTGTGAGTAAAGTGGAGATGAACCCAGTAGCTACTTTACTGTGATTATTACGAGGATTAAATATGCCAGCATATTTAAGTGCTAAGCTTTTGACAAAAGTCATTTTTCTTAGCTTTCAGTGTGGTACAGGAGACTAGATGTTAGGCAGAACAAACAGCCTCTTCTGTGCCTCACTTTATTCATAGTTAGATCTAGGGCAAACTAGGTAATCAAGGATCAGCACTCTCTGATCTGATGGTTAGGGTGGCAAAGGTGCTAAGTGGCCATTTTCAAGAGCCTGACTGAACCCTGCCTCATGAGAGAAGGGGGCCTATGGTGTGAGGGAAATGAAAGCATCTCAGTAGCACTGAGTTTTATAAAGCCCAAGGATGCAACTCTTGTTTGGAACTGCTAAGTAGAAAAATATTCAGTCTCTTCCAAACAATGAACCAGTTCCAACACAAATGCAGGCCTGTGTGCCAAGCTCACATCCTCCAGTGTGGGGCCCTTTCATAGCCTCTAGAATTCCTCGACTGGATTTCCCTTGGGGCACTCGTCCTCCTGAGTATCCAAGAGTGGTGGTAAGGCCTCCAGCAAACCCCTTTCTTCAACAAAACCGGGTTTGGCCTCCTGGACTCTGAATTAGTTTAAGGCACATTTCCATCACCACCTGATTGTTGCCACTTGATTGACGCTGTCAGGTACTCAATCTAAGCCGCCTAGAATTTACAGAGCAAATGTTTCTCTTGCATTTGAGCAATCTGTCTTCTTATGATTCAGCTTTCTGAAGCTGATAATCTAGTTGTAATACAAGTCTTTTCTAGGCCTCTCTGTTCAACTATTATTATTGAAAAATATTAATCAGAAGCAAAATATTAAAATGAAAGTGAACCGAGGCAGAAATCATTCCAATCTGCTCCTTCCCATTTCAGATGCCTATTCTCCCCAAAGTCAAATGGCAGTGAAGGACATGTGTTTGCACGATGGCTTTCTTCTTGTTTCTACTTGTTATATTTGTAATTTCCTTCATCCTCCCATAGGAACTGTAAAATTTAGGTATCTCTGACCCTCTAAACACAAAGCCAAAATTATCAGTAAGATAGAAATTATGCATCAACAAAGATCAGGCCTTTGGACAACAAATACTTCACTGCCATTTATATTGCCATTGCGATGAAAAAGTGGAATTAATAGGAGACTGAAGATGTTCATATATTTGGATATATAAAATCTTTGTGCAAGTTTTCCTCTGAATCGGCTTTGGAGACTGGGACCTCCTTGACTATGGGATGGTGTCTTGTGGTCAGGAAAAGATCCTAATTGTGTGAATGTTTGGAGAGAAAGCAGTGATGATCTGTCTAGTTTTGAGCCCAATGAGCCATGACTTCTAAAAGAGGCAGGCCCTGCCTCACATAATTATAAGCCAAGCTGACAAAATGTAGACTCAGGCCTCCTGGGCCTATTCTACGCACCTTTAAAAGAGCCTCTGTAAAATGGTCAGAAGTCAGGTAGTTTTAGAAATATCAGCTTTCTGCCTTTTAGCTTATACCTGAGGTGAGATACAAAGAAGCAGGTCCTCTTCTGTCTTTGCCGCTGAACTTTCTCTTGGAGGGTACACTCCATCACAGGCCAGGGGAACCCAGATGGCAAAACTGCCAACACTTTCCTGAGGAAAAGGGTTTCAGGAGGTTTTTTAGGGTAGGAGTATATGCCCACCCAGGTGAATCTCCTCAAAAAGACTCACTTCCTGGGTCTCCAGTAAGTCTCCCTAGAATTAGTTTGTCCAAAGAAACCACAGTTACTATCAACCCACCCGAATTTGTGCCTGGGATGGATGGAGTGCACTCAAGATGGCAGACAAGCAAATTTTGGAGGCTGCAACCATGTGATCCACAGTCTGCAAATAAAGCAATTCTTCACACATGGTTTGTATTGGTGAAGTAGCAGTACAGTACCTGCCCTTCCTCAGCTGCAGTTTGCTCACCTTATGATTACTTCTGCCCAGAATCCCCTCAACCTGAAGAGCTGCCTCCTGCATGAAGTCCAGCTCATCCTAAGGCAGCACTGGCTTAGCTCAAACATTTAGGACAGACCTATATTTCACAATTCTCAGAAACAGCACTCTGCTGCTAACAGCATCTATCAAGTCCAGACTTAATGTTACCTGGAACAGTCCCACCTGCCTGTGTTGTGCTATTGTTTTATAGCAAGTCCTTCCAAGGCACCAACCTTGGTGTTTTAATGTCACCCCACAGAATAAATATGTGATGAAGGAAATTGCTACCCCCTACTGTTATTTTTTTTGGCTCCCACAGGTCTGGACCTTGCACTATAGCACTCCTGAGGTGTATAGCTGACCTCCAGCTGATTGTTTTTCAATCTTCACCTGGAAGAACAGATGCAGTATGTTTCCTAAAAGGAATGGATCTTATTCAGAATGCGTGGTCTTAGAGAATGAGAGGGAGGAAACTGCCTTTTGTTGGCAATTAGTATTGGTAAAAATTGAGAAATAATGAAAACTGAAGTCATGATCACCAGCCTGACCTTTAGCCACAGGACCTTATACATGTTCTTGTTGGACTTTGAAATGATACAAAATAATTACTTCAGTGGAGGTGAAAAATTTGGAAGTCTGGTTTGCAGGCTGAGGAAGTATGTGATTATACACACTGATTTTCATTATTCTACACTGTTGCTGACCTGTAGCCAACAACTTCTTATAAGCAATGCCATCATTACTATCTAGGGGAGCTGCAAAGCTTGTCACTGATGGATACTTCTTGGTCTCCAGTAGTTCCTGAGTTTATTTACGTGGATAGTGAAGACAGAAAAGTCTAAACAATTCAAGTATCAAAGTGTAGAATAATTATCCCACTGAGGATAGAATATGAACCAGAGAAAATAGCTTCTCTCATCATTCTGTTCACCTCTTATTCCAAATACATTTATGTAATCTATTTGCTCTCCATGAAGTAAGTAGCTTTTAAACTAAATAAGAGTGTTTAAACTTTGCAACAGATGTATCATAGATATATAAATGAAAGTCCACTTTTTAGTTCTTAGGTTAAAAAACAACTAAAATTTCCCAGATGTTCATCAGAATTTATCATCTATGTTCTATCTCAGTCATGGTAGGCCAGATCAGATTATGTAGCCAGGAAGTTTGGAGGTACATTTGATTTCTTAAGAAGATATGCAGACTCCAGAATCTAAACAGAAAATATGCAAAGACATTTTATCAGCTTGTGACACGCCAGAGGTGTACATGATATTCAGGGCTCCACACTGCTACATAATGCTGCATTTCTTGATTTTATTTGAAACAATGCATATTTTTAGCATTTTATGGTAGGATTTTACACTTGTCATTTACACAAATTACAAGGTTCTGCTTCAAGTCTTTAAAAAAATTTTAAAAATTCAGCCCATGTGCAGCACAATAATATGCAAAACTACTTTACATTATACACACTTTTTATCAAAGAAGATACAAAATTCTGGCTTGTAGTTTTAGACAAATACAAGAAGCTTCAAACTAGACACAAAGGGTGAACATTAATTCTCAAATATAAGTCTGCACTTTGTGTTGTATTTCTCTGAGATGTAAATACTAAATTCCTAAGGGATTTTACTTTTTCCTTTTTTAAAGGAAAACTGACAAGTTTCCCTTATGCAAGTCCCTCTCCATCAGCTCAATCTTCCTATCATCCTACTCTCCCTTCCCTTAGTGCCAGACACTTGCATCACATTAACAAAATCAGGGGTGAGCCATTTACATACATATGTGAACCAGATGCTTTTAGCTACCTCCTCTCCTGCAAAAATCTAAACAGCCAGAAGCTGATGCAAATGGTTCTGCTACATTATATCAAATATGACATTGGGTAATCTTGTCAGCTGTGATGCTAATTAATCAAAAGGAGTTGAGAAAGAAGGTCCCTACCAGTGTGCTTTTTATTGGTGACACATTCTTGGCGTTGAGAATCAAGTTGTCTGATGCTAAGGAATTTAAAAATTTTTCTAAACAGAACATGCCCAATGACTGCTTGAGGGACTTCTCTGATGTTTATGCATAGATAATCTTTTCAGCATGTTGGAAGCAGTATTTTATACTTTCCTTCTAAAGGGTTATGGAGGCAATAGGAAGAATAGGGCTTTTTCTGCCCCTTTAAAATATACTGTTTTCTATTACTGGAATCCATTGTTTTCTAACCATCATCTGATACCTAAATGTGCGTATATGCATATTTAAAAGAATTACCCATCTTTTATTCAGTCAATATACAGCCAACTCTTGATTATCTATGAGAATGTAAGTGACATTTACTACCAGTAAATTTCACATTTAACATAATCATTTTTTTTGGACACAGCTCACATTCACTGTTTTACATCCTACATAGAATACAGCCTATCAAGACCAAGTTATAAAGCAAACATTGTTTACATCTTCTAACCCATGTTAGGTATGTGTAAGGAAACTGAGCTCATTAAGCTAGGGCTTTGAGAAAGAGCCTAAAGTGGAGAAGGCAGGCAGGTTGTAACTCAGAGCATGAGACAGGACAAATTTCAAGTTCCTCCTGAATTAGTTATTATAATAAGCCTTCATGATTTTAAGTTTATGATTACTGAAAAAATTCAAAACCTGAGGCAGTCACTTTTATATAGATAATGGAGAGTTGACTGTAATCATGTTTGACTTTAGCCCTTTCACATAAAAAATTTACATAATGATAAAAAGATTAATAGACTACCATGACATCTGGAAGCATTTATTTTATGCAATATGATTATGTGTACACAAAAAGTGCACACATTATCTATGCTGAACAATGCCAAAAAACATTATATGGATGCAACAGCTGTCTTCTAAAATAAAAATAAAAACTGAGCCCAGACTGGGAGACAAAAGCAAAACACTTATTTCCCAGTAACACAATGCTGAAAACTGATAGAAATCCTAAATACCTCCAATTTTCCTTACAAAGCTGCCAAAGTCCAAATATTTTTAAAAATTGACTTCTTTACATCAATAATAAAAATCTGGTGACAAACATTATAAAAGCAACCAAAATGAGGAAGTCTTTACTCCTTTAAAAGTCTAAATATTCCAACATAATCACAGGAGTAAAAACCATTTTAAAGTATGATATGCATTATGAAACAACAATATGTACATTTACTGTAAATTATATTAAACTAAAATGGAGGGGAAATCAAAATATGAAGTGATATGAAATCAATAATTTTAATTATTTTCTCACTCTGATAAAAATCAGAAAGCAACATTTATAAAATTGCCACCACATCACTTTTCATAGCAGGGAACTGAAATCTGTACATCTCATTTTTGCAGAAAAGTAGGCAGGCAGGCAGAATTATACATAAAAGTTTCCAAAAAGGAAAAACAAAGAAATATTTAATGTGATCTCTTTTCTTCTAAAAAATTAATTCAGTAGACTTCTATTTTTTTCTTATGTAACATGGGAATTCCTGGCTCTAAAATTGATAAATTTTCAGTATCAGTGTAAGGACATCCTGTTACTTTTTTAAAAAATAAAAACTGCAGCATGGATATTAATGATGTATTATGCTTTTAAACTCCAGATATGCAAGAACTGGAACCAAGTGTTAAGCAATTTGCTTAATTATTGACTTTTCATAAGAAAAGTCTTGGGGAAGGAATAGAGTTGCTTTTAGCTTCTCAAGAGTTTCTGCTATACATTTCCATCAAAAGACTTATGGTCATGTGAAAAGGAAGTAACAGTTTCTTTCAGTTTTCAAGGCAGAAAGTATGTTCTGAAGTAACTTCATTTTCTGTTCAGGGACATTTTTAATCCAAATTTTTGCAGAAGCTGGAGCCTGCTTCTGTTTGGCCTTCATTTTCTTCCTTTGCAAATGAGTTTTCTTTTTACCTTGAGGATAGTAGAAGAAAGCAAAGTTAGAAAAGATATAAACAGGAAAACAAACCAGAATTAATTCATTTCTATAGTTACTAGCTAAAATTTGAAAAGCATTTTTTCCATTTTTCTCCTGAGACTTTACTTGGAAAGAGACTTGTCCTAAACTGCATAAAAACAAAGTAACAATGAAGTTTTATTTTTAACAATTAAGTGCTGCTACCCAATGCCTGATATGCTTAACAATAAAAGTAAAACCCATTTTTTAAAATAACTGTCATTTTTAATACTTTTAAAGTGGTATTATAGAAAAAAATTACTGTATACTATGGCAAATGAATTTATAAGCAGCAAAGTAAGTTTTGCCTCCTGAACTGTGTAAGCAAATACATTTTGCATTAAAAAAAGGGAAAATTTAGCTTAATTCTATTAATTAAGGTTAGAGGAATCCTCCACTAGTAGGGAGAAAATTCCTATCTCTGGAAGCATAAAGGAGTGGGGTATGATCTCTTTCTAGTCTTCCCTCACCTACTCTTTTTTAGGAGGAGGAAGACCCCATCTAATAGGTGAGGGGGAAAAGAGAGGAACTTGGCCTCACCTAGTTTTGTTCCCTTTTGCCCCCAAAAGGTGCATTCTGGTCTACCTGTGGTTCAATTTAGGGGCAAGGCATTAGTAGCCACCTGGCCTATATCATTCTATATTTTAAATGAGCTGTATCAGTACTAAGATTGTGTCTCCTTCTCAACAACTTCAAACTTGGGAGAGAAATAACGAAATTGTTTACTTATATTCTCAACCCCTAATACTAATATTACATATACACTTAATAAAAATAATAATGCTTTAAAAAAGGCTAGTCGATTAAGATTCTTACGGACTATTAAATTAACTTGTTATAATATACAAAACAAGTTCAATCATATGATATCAAAGAATCCTCTATAAGTTGCCTCTTGCATCTCCAGGAAGCATTCCTTTACTATCTCTGAGTCCTCAATACCTTCCTGGCTGCTCTCACAGATCCCTGGAAGAATTTTCTGGACTTGATTCTATGTCCCAAAGTGAAACGCCATCACTTCCGAGCACTTGGCTTCTGAAAAATTTCATACTATTTTGATAAAATTCACTTACTAAATTACTAAAAGTATATTCATATCAAAGTAATATACGGTTACTTAACACATGAGGATACACACTTAGGGGCCACTCTAATTTCAAGATATAAACTTATGTGATGTGAGGAAACTTTCTTAATATACAAATAAACACAGGAAATCAGGAAATTCTTTGCTTAAAAAATAAAAACTCCCAAGATTCTTGAACACTTCTACACTAAGCATGCTAAGCAAAATATATTAATTGAAAGATGGGAAAACTGTAGTCTGTTATCCTATGGATAATTTCTTTATAGTTTCCCCAAGTCCCAAGGTTAAGGACTATTTCTCCACTGGTGTTTATTGATAATTTCTTTGTGAAAGAGGTTGGCCGTAAGTGTATATAAAACATCCTCAAGAATCAGCAGACCTATAAAAATACATTTTTAATGTGAAATGTTTGAAATTATTTGCCATTTGGATAATAGCTCAAAAACATAAAGGAAGAACAAGTGAATTAAACAACTGAAATGATCAACCCTTCATCTAAAACTTGAAAAGTCAACATTAACTGTTCAGTTGTTCAGATACTGTTTCCTGACCATATTATACAAATAGCTGATTTTTATAAATGCATAGAGCGAATTCAAGAAATTTTCTCACAAGAAGTAACAATTCCAAATGGAGCTCAAAACATAAACAGGAACATTTATTGGAGAATACACACAAACAGAGTAAACAGCTGAGGGAATACATTTACTGCACAAATCCAAAGGGACCTCAAAATTCAATAGTTAAGTTTACAAGTAAAAATGCTCAGCATCAACTCCCAGATTATAAAGTAAAATCTATGTCAGTAAAATTTTGTATATACCATCATCCATGTTTTGGGGAATAAAGTATCCATCCTTGAGTTAGTAAATAAATTATATAAGTAGGAATCATACTAAATATAATTATTTACCTAATGTTGTCAGTAACAGGACCTAGTAAAAGAAATTCTAGAGGGATTAGTACTTGACACACATCATAAGTGATAGTTGTGGTATTAAATTGGCTCTAGAGGCTACTATTTATCAATTTTACATAACAGGGCTGAAGGATTAAAAGAAGTAACAAACAAAGCATCTAGGCTGTGTTTGGCATATACTAGGGCCTCAAAAATGGTTTTCATCAAGTATTTAATAAAATTTTAATAGTCATACAATATGATAATGATATAAATACCAAGTGATAAAATTGTTCAAATTTTCTGGAGGTGGTACTAGCATAAGACTTGGCTACTCTGAGGGATCCCATACTCAGACTGACAAAGGAGTACGTGGAGTAAATACGACTAAGGTAATGTTAGGAGAGGTTCTTTGCAGGTGTTACTGTGGTGACAGATGTGAACAGGGCAGAAGCTGACCATCTAGGAAGTGAGAAATTAGGCAAGTGAAAGGTGTGAAGAATAAGCAAGGTAAAAGACAAGACTAATAAAAGTGACATCTGGAGTTAGAATGCAGGGCCACTGACAAGCACTAGGGCCTTAATTATGCAAGTTTTGTATTCAAGCTTAAAATCCAGGAGTAAACTACTGTAGCGTAGCACTTCAAATCTGTCTCCACAATGCAAGGTCCCTAGGCTTTGCTTTGAGTTGCCAGGGCAGTATGTGAGTTGATTCCATTACTCTGGGTTCATCCTTAGACATTTGATAGCTCTTAGGTTTGGCAACCCTATCTCCTCTTTTACTAATTAGCTGGTTGAAACTGTAATGATAACCTTAAAAGGATGATTCAAAGTGTTATGTTAATTCTATATTCAGAATTGTTCAGTCCTGTGGCTTTAACCTGTATCTGATCCTCACCTGGTCTCAAGAAAATACAAGTGGAATGTCAAATCAATCACAGTTAATACTTGCAGTTAATAAGAATTATGTTTAGAATTTTGTAGGAAGTTACAGTTCCACCTAAAATAAAAATAACACTGGCACCTTCAGGATTTTAAACATTTAACATTTTCTCAAGTTGAAGGGCAGTTCAAACTTATCAGCGGAGTCACAGTGAACTCGTGTTTTAGTGTTTGTCTATTCCATCATTTGGTGGCCTATACATCAAAACACACCCTTTTACACATTAAGAGAAAAAATAAGCTTTTTGAATGTTCATAGTTGAAAAATGCTTCAAAATACTGCATAAGTTAGAGGAGAAACAAAACCATAGCTACCACTATTAGCAGTACACTGAGGCAGTTATTAAAGGATTTGAAGCTCTGCTGTGGGTGGCACTGGCCAGATGACCTTTGAAAGTAATCTTTTCAGGTCTAATCTCCTTATTTCTACTAATATGTGCCAAGAACCAGGCCAAACATCTCCCACACATTCTACCTAATTTTCACCATAGTCTGACAATGCTTTGTTTAAGTTTGCCACTTTCAAAAACATCTGATCTCTCTCTCGGTTTTTCCTCTCTCACATTAAAATGCAGGGGCTTTTGTTTGCATATACCCTGAAAGAGGTTTAAAAAAAATGACTACAGCTGATCTGTTTTATTTAACCTGTGATTATTTAAAATAAGCTAGCTTTTTATGTAATAGTTATAAAAATTCACTGTATCCAACTATAATCTGCTTTATGGGAACTATTACATGTACGAGCTATACTGACTATTTGAAATATGCAAGTAAGTTATTTTCAAAGCATCCTGTGTTATACCAGTTTTGTGTGCATGTGTAGGGCCTGTAGAATTAAGATTTAGTTTTACCTTAAAAGTACAATATATAGTATGGTAGTTACAAATGTCTAGGTTTAATCCTGGCCCCACTCTATTTATATAAACCAAGGAACTAAAAGCTACATAGACCCTCTATACCTGGGTTTCCTTCTCTTGTAAACTGGGACAATGAGAGAGATGTTTTAAGGATTAAATAGGTTAACAAAGAGCGCAGAATTTAGCCTGGCTCATAATAAACACTATATTAGTGTTAGTTATTCTCATGCATTAAGTTTTTGTAATAAAATATATATTACATAAAATTCGCCATTTTAACCATTTTTACAGACACAGTTCAGTGGCATTAAGTACATTCACATTGTTCTGAAATCATTGCCACGTATCTCTAACATTTTCATCTTTCCAAAATGAAACTCTGTACCTAGTAAACTCTCCAAAATCCCCTGCTCCTGGCAACTACCATTCTACTTACTATCTCTATAAATCTGATTACTTTAGGTATCTTAAATAAGTGGAATAATATAGTATTTGTCCTTTTGGGTCTGGCTGATTTCACTTAGCATAATATCCTTAAAATTCACCTGTTTTTTTTTTCAGAATTTTACTGTTTTATGTAATAATTGTAAAAATAATTCTTATATTTTTGCTGTATCCATCAAAAGACCTAAAAGTGAAAGTTTTGTGTTCTCTTGTGAAGTAGACAAGCTGGGGAAGTATACTCTTTGAGGGCAAGAATCTATCCATTTTGGATACTTTTGTATTGCTGGTACTCAGCACAACGCCTGGCACTCTAATCAATGAAGTGTTTCTTAAAAGAGTGAATGAGAAGTACAAGAACAATACTGATGTGCCTATAATGCATTTAATTCCATGCAAGAGGATATCATGAGCAAGTTCCTAAAGTTAGGTTTTGTTGAATAGTTCATCAGGATTCTAAGACTAAGTTATGATGCTAGAATTTAAGGAAAGAATTGTATATTAGGTTCAGGAAAGAATGGAAAAGACAAAAGGAAACTTAGCAGAAAGTTTCAGAATGTACTTCTATGCTGTGTGTGATGAGCCATACTCTTCTGTGTGGGTGAGGAATGGCTAGAATTCTAGAAATCCTTTAGAGCAGTCTGTGGCCTGTTAGGGACCAGGCCACATAGCAGGAGGTGAACCGTGGGCTAGCGAAGATTCATCTGTATTTGCAGCAGCTCCCTAGTGTAGCATCACTGCTTCAGCTCCACCTCAGATTATCAGGCATTAGATTTTCATAGGTGTACTGGTTCCTGGTGCCAAAAATGTTGAGGACTGCTGCCAAAAATGTTGAGAACTGCTGCTATAGAACTACTGTAATTAAGACAGCTTGATATTGGTGGGAAAAAAAAGGCACAGAACATTGGAACCAAATAGGAACCCCAGATGTAGGCCCAAACTTATACAGTCAACTTATCTTTGAGAAAAGAGTAATTTGATGAAAAAAGGAATAGTATTTTCAACAAATAACACTAGAACAACTGGACATCCAAATGCATCCATACAGAGACCACTGCTATAGAGAATTCTGGCAATCTCAAGGAAACTGTACAACTTATATGTAACTGAAATGTGTACTAAGGGGTAAAAAACTAGAATTCAAAACAATGGTTATAACAATTACTGAGTATTTATTCTGTGCAAGACACTTCATTGTTTTATATTTATTGATTCATTTAATTTTTAGAACATCCTTGGAAGAAGGAAGGAGTTATACTGTTTTAATGATGAAAAGGAGGCCACAGTTAAATATTTTGTTCCAAGACAAAAGTCCAAGAGGTCTGAGGAGAAAAGTAATCTGTTTCCAGTACTGGCTCTCATGACTACACTTATTTGTCCATAAAACAAGAAGTAGGAGAAACGCCCATTACTTAGATCAGGTTTGGGCCTGGATCTGCTGCTAGAAAGAAAAATGGCCCCAAACTTTAGAATTTTATATATAGTAATTTAGGAACACATGTGTTTCAGTAACATTGTACTTTATAAAAATAATGAAGTAGGATGATGGGGATATCCTGAGGTTATCAAAGTTGGCTCAGATGTTTACAATCTAATTCAGAGGGAGAGGAGTTAAGTACAGGTATACAAGAAAAAACAGGAGGAAGGTAGGGCTAAGTTCAAATTGTAGGTCAAATATGGAAGGAACCAACTTCTAGATCTCCAACTGGGGCACCCCTGTTACAGTGTGGAAAATCTGAAATCCCAGCCCAAGAATGATCAAAGATGAGCAGGCTGTGAGGTTGTTTCATTAATGTGGATGGGGGGAGAGGTAAGTTGTTGACTTATATTCCACTTGTAACAAGAGCAATTAAAGAGCAGGAATATATTTGTTCATGTGTCATGACTTCTATCTTCTCCATTCTGGGACTTCTGTCTCCAAAAAATAGCCATTTGTATTAAGTAAATCCTGTTAAGTATGTGAATGACACCAAGAAAAAGATAATATTGTCCTTACTATTTAATAGAATATCTAAATACCATATTCTAATTAAAAATTAATCAAAGACAAAAAAGGTAATCTCCCTTCTAATTGATGCACTGAATATTATGGAATAAAAACAATTGCCCTAACCTACTTAGGAAAACCAAAGACAGTTTTCACTCTCAAATGCCTACGTATTTAGGGGTGACTGACAGACACATACTAAGAATAAATGTCTAAATTCAAAGTTCAGAAAGAATGGTATACATTACCTTTGTAAGTCAATTTGTCTCTCTGCTGGTGCTGCCTTTTTGGCTACATCTTGCAGTTTGGGTGCTTTGGCATTACCTGCTTCCAAACCCCCAGGGCTTTCCTGACTAACTGCAGCTCTCTTTCTTCCCTTGCTTAGAGATTTATTTATATCATCATTTTTGGTTGTATTGCCCTGAGATTCAGACTTGGGTCGACGTCCTCTCCTGGGCTTTGAAGGGGTAGGTGGTCCTGATTCATCTACTTTCTCATCTGTTTTCTGTTGGATATTCTCTGCACCAGCTGCTGTTACTATTCTTTTCTTGCCTCGGTCACTGCTGATGTTGCCCTGGGTAGCCTGATCAGAATTAACCTCCTAAAAAGAGCACAAAACAATTCGATAAATACAAATTCCTTAAATATCAATGATGTGTATTAGAAGGAAGTATTCTGAAAGTATATTTTAAAGTTGGAATTCCAGGTTGTCTATTTAACTGCCTGCGCCCCATAAGAAATGCAAACTTTGAGGGTAAGGACTGAGCATGGTGTTTATCTATGGTGCTTGACACATCTAATGCACTCAATAAGTGTCTATTAAAAATGCACAGTGGATATAAGGTCCTTTTTATTTATGGTATGCTCTAAATTTTTAAACTTTTCAAAGGAGAAGAGCATGTTTTCATAGTTCAGTATGCTATTTTCTTTCTCTAAGAAAGATCCACTTAACTATAATAATCTTTGTAGTTCTGTGACATAAAGTTATTCAATTTTTCACTCCACTGAGTATTTTCCTTTTCTTATCCAAAATGTGTAAAGTAGTAATATCCCATTTTAATGTAACAGACATATGGTCCTTAGGAGTAACAATAGTTTTCAGAATGAAAGTGACCTTTTTATGAATTATATATTTAGGAATCAATAATTTTAATTGATTCAAGAGAAACAAAAGAACACTATCATCTGAAAAATTAGACTACATCTTTTCAATTAATAATTTAATATTCATTCCCCTCAGAAAAACTTTTCAGAAACTGAAGAAAATATTACAAACCTTTCACATTTCAAGAAAACAGCTAAGAAAATTGGTTGCCATAGTTAAAAAGTCAACAACAAAGAATGCAGCTATTAAACAAAAACTCAAACATTTTAAAAGGTTCACTCAAAAGTTTAATTTTAATAAATAGAAACAAAACAGTGCTGACCCTGGCAGGAGTCAATAAACTTTTGAAAGTAAGATCTCATAAACTCTCAATTCTTATTCTTTCGAGAAATAGGATGAGAGGATACGGTACCCATTATAAACTCTTATAGAATGAAGTAAGTGGATGTAGGCAGACAGTGGAGGCACACCAAGTAGAGCACGGAGTGGTTTAATATACATATTATATGTATATTCTTCACTGTATGTTTAAGCTCTTCACTGTGGGTTTCTTATTACTACCTTGAAATTTTAAATAAGATTCTCCATGGGAGAACTCTACTTGCTAAATGTTAAAATTTACCTTATTCTTTACTGGGTCAATATTCTTTACAGGTGTGACAGAAATAATTCTCACAGGGTTCTCTTCATTTTCACTTACTCCAGTTTCTGCTGCCTCTGAACTCTGTTCCCTGTTGAAGGAAAATAAAACAAAGCTACTTTATTTTACCACATGAATAGAATGTTACTCTTACCATGCCAATAATGAACAAGAGGCTCAGGCTAGTTTAGAGGTCTGGCCAAGTGAAGCAATGTTAGCAAGATTCAGATCTGTGTTTACTGAAAACTGCTCTATGATACCACATAATTTGAATGCCACTTAACCTTACTAAGGTAAGACAGAAATGACTGCCTAAAATCACCTGACAGAAAGATTAGTTGCCAAAAAACAAAGCAGCACAGGTATTCTAAGCCCATCTCTTGAGGGTAGAAAATCCTAAAACAAAGTACAATGACAGATTATAGTATAGTTGTCTCCAATTTGTATCAATTCTCTGCAAGTGTGAGGGATGCAAGAGGCCACAGGGAGGGTGTTTGAGCACTGTCATCTATATAGACCACAGATGTTCATGTTAATTTAATTTTATATTCTAGGGTTGGTTCTATTGCTATAAATGTGTATAAAACACTACCAGTTAAGTTTATTCTTAAAATTTCCTGAGTAAGAATAAAACATTTAGAAGCCTCTTAGTGTTGAGAAGAGTATGTTAGGTAGAAATTCTTATGCAGTAGTTATGATAGTAAACATCTGACATGTTAAACGTAGAACATTTTTGTAAATGGGAAGATTATTTTTACCCATGCTAATTTCATTGAGTTAAAAATTCAATTTATTTAAGTTATATGTTTATGTTTTCCTATGTGTTATATTTTCTTATAAACATTTCCATGTAAATCAGATTAAAAATCCTTATGATTTTTCCCTTTAACTTTACTACATACTTAGATGTAGAAAAGTATGTAGTACTCTCAATTTACATAATTAATTTTACCAAATTTCAGCACTATTATTTTGTACCAAAACGTTTCTTAAAGTCTATTTTTGCAATACAGTGTTTTAGGAAAAAAATTAAAAGATGAACCAAGCAGTGAGTGATAGTAACAGAAACAAGTGGAGACAAAAATTACCTTGATCGATTCCCAGTTGATGGGTTCAGCTCTGAATTTATATTAATATTGCTTCCAGCCTCAGCTCCAGTGCTTCTAATATATGGTTTCCTTCCTGTTGCTGATAAAGGCTTGTTTACTGCACCTAGTACTCCAGCAGGTTTTGGCTAAAAATTACACATATGCATGTCATTTTATACCTTACTGAAAACAATATATATAAATTTAGACACATGTAAAAGGTACTGTTTAGCCTAAACCAAGGAATTATTGTTATTTTGGAAAGTTAAATTCTAAATTAAAAAGTTAAAATTTAATTACTGCTCAATCAAAATGAAAAGTGACCCTAAAACACAAAGAAAAATACATAAATGAGACATAAGAAAAGGTGTTATAAACTACTGAAGGTACATAGTAATAATTCAGTGTTAATCAAAAATTAAATTCCTTTTTGTTCTTTTAGTTGCCATATTAGTTTTATAGAATATAAACTCATTAATACTTTAAAATGAATTCTTCTCTTTGTTATACATCTAAATTTATTATGCTACTTTTCAGGACTAACTCATGTGTGGATTCTGAATAACCTGAAGCCTATCAGAACTGATGAAAACACATGGTTGTAATTCAAAAGAGTGGTTCATGGCAAAAAAAGGCCTGAGAACAAATGCTTTAGAGGCTCAATCTACAACATAATCCCTAAGAATCAAGAACTACAGAATCTGGGGGACATTTAAAGGTTATTTTTAGGAATATCAAAATATATGCATGAGATAAAGATCCCCAAATTATCTAGCATATAGTACCTTTCCTGTTAATAGAAGTACTCTTGTCTCTTCTGAAATGTAACTCTTGTCATTACAGAAGTCCTATAAAAAAAAATCGAAGTGAATGTATATTTTAACTATATTTCTGCTAACATACTTATCAATATCAAATAATCGAAGCATATTTAATGAACCACACTGTAAGTCTAGCTTTAAAATTAAAATTTAGGTAAATGTCAGAGATAAATTACTTAAATCACAGTTAAAACAAAACACTCATATCTTTTTCATATGGTTCAGGGCAAACAGTCTCCAGTTTATTCACTGAATTATCTTCTCCACTCTATTATATAATCTACTACGTTTGGGCTCCCAAAGAATCCAAAATGGTGCTATCCATATATTAGGCACTTAATATTTACTAAAAATATTCCACACTGGATCTCAAGAAAATTATCTTCATTGAAAAAAATCTGTCAGTTTAAAATATTTTGTTTCTTAGAACTGTAAGTAGACTGTCCCAAACATAAAAGTAAATACACCACCAAAATACAATTAAGTGTATTATAATGTTCTTTGGCAGCTGTGATAAACCAAATGTGGACACCGATGATACTTTCTTGGAAGTTACAGCTATATAAAACTTAAGAAGAGTTCAAATTTGATCCTTTGATACATATCTTTTAAATATCCTGGGAATGGCATACAAACCACAATGGTGTCACGAAAACAAAATGATTTACTACAATCAAGAAGTTCATTAATTTTTAAATAATCATACTTAAAAAACTGATTTTTTCTTTTATTGTTTACCTTCATACTAGTGTCATAGGAAAGATCAGAGGGTCTGTAAAGAAATTACACTTTGGCATGTGTTCTAGGCAAAATTGTATCACTCATCCCACTCCAGCCTAAAGACTTTTATGTAGCTAAAATAAATGTTACAAAGCCTGGAAACCAAAGTTCATTCATTTTATACATGAAGATATATTATAGCCACACTAAGCTTATTATCTTAATATACCTAGTTTTCCAGTGTCAGAATTTATACCAAATTAAAAGCAACATATTAGATAAGGAGATGAGGGAAGTTACTCATTGGAAACAGAGAAAACCTAAGTTATTGTTAGGAAGGCTAAAAACACTACAAATATTAGATATTAAAATAATAAACAAGCAAAATGAGATGTAGTGACAAATAACAATTTAATTCTTGAGGATGGAATCACTATTGTATGAAGATTCTTTTTGGGTAGTAATCCAGTCATGACAATGGGTCAACAATAAAGTAAATTTAAATTCAAGAGCTCAGTTAGAAATATTTATAAAGGTCAGTAAATTCAATTAGAGCACAAATATCTTTGCAATCCATTATTCCTATCGAAAACTAGGCATAGTAAATGTTAAATACTAAATCATTAAAAAAATCTGATTAAAATTTTTGTCCAAGTATGGCATTCAAAGTAGAAAGTTCTATTTCCTGGAATTTTGTATAATACTGTAAGGAGTGTATTACTCTGAAGCATATCTTCATGTTTGTTTAGAATTGTTTTTTAAATAAAGGACAGGAAACTTTAAAATATCACCTTAAAGCAGGCAATAAAGATTTTTTGAAAACATTAAAAAAAGTTTATAGTAAACCATTATTAAAGAAAATATTTAAAAGAAAAATATTAACTATTCAGTATTTTCTCTTTGTTATGATTAATTTAAAAAAATTAGCTAGAGAAACTTAAAGGAGTTTTATTTAGCTGGAAAGCTTATTTAAATGGAAAACTTAATTTGCTGATAGCATAATAAATGTACTATGTAATTATTAATATAATTTATTGAATGCTTATTATTACAAACTCTTATAAACCTAGAATTATACAAGTTATTATTCATAGTTGGTATTTTCATCTGCATTTTAGAGATTAAGAAATTAAGGCTTAAAAGAGTTAATTTGTCTAAAGTACTTCATGTTAGAAATGACTGATTAGAATCCATGTTTATCAATTGCCAACATCAATTTTATATATACACACAAACATTATACCATTTTGTTTACTTCTTGTCTGAAAGAATACTAACAAATCTGAAAAACATAATAGAAATACCCAGAAGGAATAGCTCACTTAAGTGTAACACCACCACAAAGCTTAATTTGCATTCTCCTATTCTGTAAAAGGTGAGAATAATATTGTTCAGTGCTCTGGAAGACAATCTCCCATTTCTTCATAAATTCACAGAGGTTATTTTTTTACTCTATAGTTGACAATCCAATATTTGCCACTAGGGTTGATGGTAACTGAAATTTAAATCAGTTTAGTGTAGCAGAAAAACAAGGGGGAAGAAAATACCTTTTCAGGTTGTGTAAAAAATTTCATTGGAAGGACTGGATCCTTTGGTGAATCTGCATTGCACAAAGCACTTTTACTATTTATAACACATAGAGCCACATCACATACTGTGTAAAGTTTCTAAGGAGGAAAAAAGAAAGATCATATATAATTTTCAGTAGTGCAAAATAAACACAAGTACAATTCTACCCAATGCATAAAATGGAATCAAAAGAAGGATGTGTGGCTAATATTTATTCTTTGAACATTTCACATCTGTTATTTGGCATTTCTTCTTATGTAGCCTCCTAGTAAACAAAAAAGTCGTTTACTTTAATAAATGCTAAGAATGCATTCAAAACAGCAACCAAACCAAACTAAAACAAAGGAAACATAAAAATATCTACTTGTCTGTAACACTCACTAAGTGTTAAGATAGCAGAGTTGTAAATTTTAATAGTTCTTATCCCCCTGCTCTGTTTTAATGTCTTTTTCAGAGCAGTAAGCACTCCTCAAATAACAGAATTCAACTGTAATGAAATATAATAAAAATTGACTATTTTTAAATAAATATTCTATAATATAATTTATTATGTAATAGAAAAAAGTGGGACAAGGGCCATGATCTTTTCCTGTAACATCTTAATACCCACTGGTCTAAAATATATCATACTTCATTTGTCTTGGATTCATCTGGAGACTGGGCATCTTTTGTTAACTTGATGTTCTCTGCCATCTTCTTCATAAAGGCATGGCTGTTGTTTTCATTCTTTGTCATTAAAACTTCAAGCATGAACCACAGGCACCTAAGTGGTAAACATATTCACCTATTAAAAGAGACTAAATGTAGGTGCTTTTGCTTAATAGATAAAATACCTTATTGGGAAGTTCTGTTGTCCAAATATAAGGATAAAATAAAATACAGAGAACCCCCCCCAAAAAAAAAGATTAACAGAGATATCCTGTTAATATTCAACTCAAATGAAAATAATTCAATTCAAATTAAATCGAAAATATTAAAAATGAAAACACAGCTTAATGAGAAAATCTGGCAGTTTCATGAGGCATATAAAAATTTATTCTAAATGTATTCAATTAACATTTAGATGAACTGACAGCTTAGCAATAAGTAGTCATGTATCAAATCATTTTTGCGTTTTTGTTACTTGTTACTATTTAATACATAAAGTGTCCAAAGGAACCACCTGAATATATAAGTAAAAGTGAATCCCAAATCAGGATGAATATCAGGGAACTTACATTGACAAATCTAGGTTAAGGCCTGTTTGTATTAAGTTCCCGAGATGATTCTCAGGTAGCATGGGACTACTGCTTTACTGCATCAACAGGAGAGAAATCATTTGATGATAATGTATATGTACTTATTTGCCTATATTCTATGTAAATTTTAAAAACTACTGTAAGGGAGAAATTTAGCATTAGGTTAATGGAGTTTGTTTTTAGCAGATTTGTGTTGTAAGAAATACTACACTGAGTCTTTCAGGCTAGAAAGGACACTACTAACCTGAAGCTATAAGAAATAAAGAACACTGGTAAAGTAACAACATAGATAATATAAAAGCCGACATTCTATTTTTCATTTTTAAACATATGATTTTAAAGGTAAATGTATGAAACTTGATTATATCTATATAAAAAGAAACAATGTAAAAAGATGTAATTTATAACAATAATATAAAAAGAGGGGGACAGAGATGCATAGGAGCAAAGTGTTTGTATACTCCCGAAACTAAGTTGCTATTGTTTGAACTAGGTTGTTGTAAGTTTACTTGGAAACACTAACAAAAACCATAGACAGAGAAAATAAATACTTACATGGCAGAAATAACTCCTTCCTTTTCAATGACAACAGTTTGAAACACTTCTTATCCCAAATAAAAAGCAGAGATAAGAAAATGGATTAAGGAAAAGAAAAAGATCCTTCTATACCTTGTCTATAATAGACTCACTTCAGATGCATTTGAAAGTAAAAGGATAGGAAAAAAATATATTTCATGGAAAGAGTAATCAAAAAAGAGCTAGTGGCTATTTTATGATCAGACAAAATGGATTGATTTAAAGTGAAAAAAAGATTACAAGAGACCTAGAAGGATTATACAGATAAAAGTTCAATCCAGCAAGGAGATATGACTATTATATATATGAACCTAACGAACAACAGAGCCCCCAAATCTATGAAAATGGATAGAACTGAAGGGATAAACAGATGATTGTATAATAATGATCAGAGTTCAATACTATATATTCAATAATGGACAAAAAAACCAGACAGAAGATCAATAAAAAAACAGATAATTTGGTTTGATTCAAGATGGCCACGTAGGAAGATCCTAAACTCTCTCCTTCCACGGATAGAGTCTACAGCAACATATGGAACAATTTCCTCTTAAAAAACCTAAAGACAACTTGTTATATGCGAGGGAATCCCCATAAGACCACGAGGAGATTTTTCAATATAAACTTTACAGGCCAAAAGAGAGTAACATGATATATTTAAAGTGCTGAAAGAAAAAACAAAAAAACAAAAAACTTCCACACACACAAATACTCTACCGGCAAAGTTATTATTCAGAGCTGAAGGACAATTTTCCAGAGAAGCAAAAACTAAAGGAGTTTATCACCACTAAACTGGTCTTACAAGAAATGTTAAAGCTGGAAAGAAAGGGTGCTAATTGGTAACAAGAACACATATGAAAGAATAAACCTCACTAGGAAAGTAAATTTATAGTAAAGGTAGTGAATTATAAAACTAGAATGAAAGTTAAAAGACAAAAGTTGTAAAAACAACTATGATTACAAAAATTAGTCACAGAATACGTAAGATAAAAAGATGAAAAATGCGACATCAAAAACAAGATGGGGGAGGAAAACTGTTGAGTTTTAGGATGGGATCAAACTTGTTATCAACTTAAACTGTTATAAGCAAACCACTAAAAAGTCATCAAATCACCGAACAGGGTAAGAGAAAGGAACAGAAAGAACTACAAAATTAGCTAGAAAACAAGATGGCATTTTTTTCAATCCCCGACCCCTCTGGCAATCTCTGTATCTACAAGGTCTGCCTTCACTTAGTTTGCTTGTTTCTCTTGTTCCTTAGATTCTGTCTATAGGGGAAATCATGTGGTATTTATCTTTCTCTAATTTATTTACACTCAGCATAATACCCTTTATGTCCATCCACATTGTTTTAAATGGTAAGATTTAATTTTTTTAATGGCTGAGTAATATTTTATATCTTCTTCATGCAATCATGTATTAACGGACACTTAGGCTCTTTTCATATCTTGGCTACTGTGAAGAGTGTTGCCTTGAACATAGGGGTGCATAGATCTTTACAAACTAGTGTTTTGGTTTTCTTCAGGGAAATACCTAGAAGTGTAATTTCTGGGTCAAAGGTAGTTCTATTTTTTTTTTTTTTTGAGGAACCTCCAAACTGTTTCCCTTGGTGGCTGTACCAATTTTCAATCCCGCCAGCAGTGTATAAGGGTTCCTTTTTCTCCTTTCTTGCCAACATTTGTTTTTTGATTTATCGAAGAAAAGCCAATCCGACAGGTGTGAGGTGATACAATATCTCATTGTGGTTTTAATTTGCATTTCTCTGATGATTAGTGACCTTGAGTATCTTTTCAGATGTCTGTTGGCCACCTGTATGTCCTCTCTGGAGAAATACCTATTCAGGTCTTCTGCTCATTTTTTAACTGGATTGTTTTTTTGTTGTTCAGTTGTATGGGTTCTTTACAAATTTTGGAAATTACCCCTTGTCAAGTATATCATTGGCAAATATCTTCTCCCATTCAGTAGGTTATCTTTCGTTATGTTGATGATTTAACTGAAGCACTAATACGTGCTCTGGCACTGTATAAAAATAGGTATTTATATATACAAAAAATAAAGATAATAAAATATAAAAATCATAAAAAGGTTTTTATTCTAATAAGGAAAAAAATCAGCATTTTTTAAAAAGTAAAAATAATTTTAAGGGTTCTTGAAAATCAACATGACTTACTCTTTAATATCACGAAGCTGATCAACATCTTGTGATCTTGTAAAATCCGGATCATGGGCTAACAGGTGAATCATGTATGGAACTACATATTCAGGCAGCAGTGATAATAATTTCTCTAAAGAGAAAACATTATTATTAACAACAGCAATAACAGCTTTTATAAAATCTCTCTAGTTTTGCATTGTAACCAATTGTTTCCATTTTTCTGTTATTCTAAATTAGAGGCAACATAGTATCTAACACTGAAATACTTTTTTATTTCTATTTTAAAAGGCTATTAAAGCCAATAGAATAATTAAGATTAAACAGAAGGTCCCTGGAAAAGCTAAAATAATTCTTTACTCATTGATACCTGAGCAAAGTATTTTTATCAAGTAATACTGCTGATCTCCTAAGAAAAACACAGCTCCCTCAGAAGTTTTATGCATTATAAAGAGGACTCAGAAACTAGAATTTTACATTTTAAGTACATCAAAACTACAGTGACAGCACTGTATAAAAATCCCAGTGTTATTATAAACTATAATAGAAATATGTGAAATACCCTACCACCCACTGATATGTTGACAAAATGTATTTTTGCACACTTTTTACTTTCAAAGTAACTTACCAGTAGCCATAGGGTTCTGTTTAATGTATTCCCTGCGTATACTGATATTTTTTAGTAAACACTGTCGTGCATGTGCTCTTCTCTCCTTCACAGGATCTTTGGCACACAAGGCAAAGATCGCCATATACTCCAATGGGAGAAGTAACTTCACAAGTGCCTTATGTAGCTTCTGAGCAAATATCTGCCTTACTTGGTAGCACTCATCCTACAGCAGTACAAAAACAAACATATTTAAATATAATTCCTTTTGTGCACATATCCATGAAGGCCAAGTAACTGACAAAAATTAGATTGTTACTTACATTAATAACAAGTGCACAGAGCTGAAACTGTTCTGGGGTTATTATTTCATGGTAACAAGGTTCCTGAGCAAGCTTCATTATGGCACTACCAGCAGCTAATCGCAAGCGAGACATATCAGATTTACTATAAACAAACAGAAAAGAAATAAGTATTTCCTATAACCATTATTCAAAAAAGTGCTTTAATCTCTTTTTGAGTGCTAAGATCTTTAGTATAATTAAGGCTTAAAATGACATAATGTACAAATATGGGAGAGCTACTTTGAGTCCTTGAACACAGGGAAAAAGGCTCAAATCATTGTGATTATCTGTAAGTTCATCTGCTCTCATTTTTAGTTATGCTGTAGCTTAGATACTCCTTCACAACAGCCAAGAAACTATTTATTATCACAGCTACACTACTGCAGCTCTAGGAAGAATCATTTACATTAGGAACTATATTCTTCATTTGAACAATACATACTCATTGAAGAAAACTTGATTAAAAAACAAATTAAAAATCACCTATCATTTTAAACACATTTCCTACAATTTTAATTTATATACACATATATGCACATGTAAGAGAAATCTAGCTTAAGCCTACATGTCTGATGAAATGCAGGGGCTAAAAATTAGGAGTTGATTGGCACCAA
The DNA here is from genome assembly GCA_004027375.1 of Macroglossus sobrinus. Lineage (NCBI taxonomy): Eukaryota > Metazoa > Chordata > Mammalia > Chiroptera > Pteropodidae > Macroglossus > Macroglossus sobrinus. The sequence continues at coordinate 211,360 of PVKZ01001036.1, read as the reverse complement.
ATATATAAAAGTAAAGTACATGGAGATGAGAGCTTGTTAGTCTACCTCAGGTACTAATCTCTGGGCAGAGTGTTTACCTCAGGTACTAATCTCTTTTCATACCATATAGTTTTTAAAGGGGACCTAGGAGGTCCATGCACTCCCACCCCTACCCTGTGGACTTTTATTACCTAAATGGTAAAATGTGACACTAAATAGGATGAAAGGACAATCTTTTTACTTCAACTTCTATGTGGACTATAGCATGGCTTTTATATTTTGAAGACTTTAGGAAATATGTAAAGCTGGCCTGAATCCAGAGGGACCGTTAATTAGCATATAAGAAGAGAAAATACACCACTCCTGGGTAACAGGACTGCCTAAGTGAGCACTAGTAACAGTGAGGGACCCTCAAATGGCTCCTAAGGAAAATGTTTCAGGAATTAAATAACAGCTACCATTTGAGTGCTTACCTCTATGCCAGGCAGCATGAGAACAATTTACAGGCTTTATCTCATTTAATTTTTACTCCATAAGATGAAGAAATTGAGGGCTGGAAAAGTGATTTATACAGGCTCAAAGGGCTAGCAGATGGAGTGTAAAGTTGTGAAAGTTTCTAATACTATAGCCCAAGTTATACCACGGGATAAATAATATCTAATTATGATCCGTCTAACATATTTCATGATATATGTGTTCCATAATTAACCATTTCCCTATTTTTTGTAATGATAAAAAATGCTGGAAAGAACAAGTGTGTAACATTTTTGAATGATTATGATTCTTTTACTACTTCATGAGTATAACAACAGTCAAAGCATAACATTTGAAAGGATCTAGACACAAAATATCAAACCATCCTACCAAGGCTGTGCCAGTTTATATTCATAGGAGTAAAGAGAAGACCCATTTCTCTGATCCCATGAAGCATTAAAAATAGTTTTTGCTGATTTGATATGCAAGATGTACCACTTAAATTTAAATTGTTTACTGTATTTAATATTAAACATTTTTAAAAGGCAAACTGAATATACAATCTTAATCTCTATTGGGGATCCTGACTTTGCCACACACTGTACATAGCTTCCTCAAATTTAAAATTTCTCATTATCTCTAACTCAGCTCTAATCTTCAATCTGTTCATACAAAGCTACCCTTAACTTGGTCTATGATAAAAATAATTTTTCATGGTTTTATTTATCAAAGCATTCAGCATTTCTATTATACTTGATCATTTCCTATCTCTTCCACTAGAATGCATATTCCTTGATGGAAGAGATTTTTGTATATTTAAAAAGCATTTTTAGTACCTGATACAATAGTGCATAATAAATACTGAATGAATAAATGAACAATGAAATCTGTCCTCTAACACAAAGTTTAAAGTAGAAATGCATCACAAGTGCAATTCTTTAGTTATTTCTGTTGGTGCTTCCGAACTCTAGTAAATCAAGAATCTGAAAAAAGAATAATGAAAACTTTCACTTTCATTTTCATCCTTTAAAAAGAACAGAAAGATGGTGATTTCACAGATTTGAAGAGTGAAAATGTGTAGAAATGAAAATAAATTTATTTTGTATTTGTAGAACCTTGTATGGTCTTCTGCAAACCACAGGAGGATGCAACTAACTCTTTCTTCTCTGAACTGCCACTGAAATTTTTATTACTTTCATGGTACCGAGTCATTCTACTTCTTCAATTATATACTACAGGGTAAATTCCTTGAAGGCAGGAACTGAATCTTATCTGTTTTGTTGTAATACTTTTCATAGTATCCTACAAAGGGTAGTAATTCAACAGATATTTGCTGAAACTAATGCTGATGCTAACTGTAATAATATTATAGTAAGTATGACTAAAAATTTCCTGGAAAAAGTTCAGTCTTTAAGAATGAAGAAAATATAACATCATTACTGAGATATAAACCCTAAGTGAGTACATGAGATATGACTCTAAAGTACATGGTGCAATTAAAACATTCAATGTTAATTAGGTAAATAATTCCTTTGTAAGCTTTACTAATATTTTGCGCTAAAAAAATTGGAGAGGAAGAAAAATCTCACCTGATCCTCTTTTGCTCTGTCAGGTCACCCTCACTAACCAACATCGCTGATAATAACCGAAGAGTTGAATTGGCAGATTTAGATTGGTTGTTTTTCATACCCAACAGCCACCTTACCAGAAGTTTAATTGCCTGTACCTATAAAATATTAACATGCTAAAAAAAGAAAGCAACTTAAAATTCCAATTAAAAAGAAGACTGATTTATGTTAATTAGTGAGACTGCTTAATTGCCAGCAGACATGTTTTATTAAACAAGTCTGTAGGATAATAACAATAAAATTAATGTTTATTCTATTTAATCTGTACCAGGCACTTTTCCAAGAGCTGCATATGTATTAACTTATTTAATTTCCCAAGCAACTCCATAAGGAAAATATTCTTATTTCTACTAAAAAGGCAACTGAGACACATTATTATGATAGACATCTTCCCCAAGGTCTGGCTCCTGAACTGAAGCTTTTCACACTTGAACACTTGCCAAAAATTTTCAAATTATTTGAAAATATGTAGTTTAAAAATAACCATTTAAACCATAAATGATAAGAGTGATTAAAAATAACTATTTATACAGACTGTAATTTTTCTGCAGCATTGATAAAGTATTTTGACAAAACCATAATGTCTGATTCAGTCTCACTTAACATTCTGATAAAAAAAACAAAACAAAAAAAAACAACCTAAAAGGTTCCATAATTATTTGTGGTCATAATTACTTGGAGGTTTATATTCAAAAGATTGTTACCAATATATGTGAAAAAACTAGCTAAAGAATCTAGGTATTATTTACTATATTGTTGACAATCTGGAAAAAGCTACATAAGGTGTCAGATTATCAAGGAAGACGATAATGAGAAAGTCTAGTGTTAAATCCCAAGACCACCACTTTAAAAATTAACTTTATGAGGAACAATTTACAAGCAATGAAGGTTACCAATTCGATGACAGCAATCTGTTTTGTTGCCAAGTTAAATATGCTTGTAGATAGATTGTGCTGGTGAGGCTGGACCTGAGATGCTTCTTAGCATCAACATTCTGCAAACAATCTCTTCGGAAAACAGCCTTACTGAAATTGTTTTAGTAGGCAGGAAGGTCTATATAAAAATAACTCAATGACAACTATAACCTCTTTGAGAAACACACAGCTTTTGATTTAAAAACAAAGTACCTCATTCAGAATTATTAACTATTAGGTTAAAGAAAAGATATATATGAATGTTCATTATTTCAAAATAAAAGTTATAAACACCTACACAAATTTACCTTTGCTAGCACTTCAGGTGAAACCTCTTCATCTGGAGACCATAATTTCCCATTCTTCTCACCTGTTGACTATAGTTAATTGAATAAATTTAAGAATATTAAATTTTGGCTCATTAAGTTTTTAATGTTGAACAATGCAGTGTTACAGGCAAGTCACCAAATAGAGCTTGCAGAAGAACAAAGTTGAAGGACTCAAATTTCCTGATTTTGAAGCTCACTGCAGATCAATAGTAATCAAGACATTGTGGTTGGTACTGACAAGTACAGACTTACAGACTAATGTAACAAAATGGAGAACCCAGAAAAGCCTCACATATATAGTCAACTGATTTTCAAAAAGTGTGCCAAGTCTATGGCCATACACCCTGAACCAGCTCAATCCTGTCTGATCTCGGATGCTCAACAGGGTCGGGCATGGTTAGCACTTGGATGGGAGACCACGTAGGAAGACCAGGTGCTGTAGCCGTAAAAAATAAAAAAATAAGGGACTGTAAACTGACAAGGTCCTTGTAATCTGTGAGGTCAACCAAGGGTTGCCTCACCTAAAGTAAAAAAAAAGTGTGCTAAGACCAATTATTAAGGAAGAAGAATCTCTTCAACAAATGGTGCTAGAAACCCTAGATATCCACATGTAAAAGAATAAAGCTTAACCATTACCTTCCATTATATATAAAAATTAACTCAAAATGGATCAAAGATCTTAATTAAAGAGCTAAAACCATAGGAGAGAATCTTCATGATCTTGGACTTAGCAAATATTTGATAATGGTTTAATATTCGGAATATATAAAGAATTCTTAAAACTCAACAACAACAAAGTAAAAACACCCAATTAAAAGTGGGCAAAGAAGAGGGAGGGAGCAATTGGAGGGATTGTTATATGAACTATATAGATGTCTAACCAATGTAGTATATACATGAAAGAAACAAATATAATTAATTAATTAATTAATTATGTGCCGAAACCCGGGAACTACTTGAAACGAATTTAAATAAATTTTTTTAAAAAGTGGGCAAAGAAATTGGAATATCCAAAGAAAATATACAAATGGCCAAAAGCACATGAAAAAAAAATATCCTGAACATTATTCGTCATTTGGGAAACACAAAGCAAAACCACCAGATACTACTGTGCATGTACTAGGATGGCTGTTAAAAAAAGAAAACAAAACAAAACAGGAAAAAATAAGTATCGGCAAAGATGTATTGGAACTGGAAGACCTGAGCATTGTGAGAATGTAAAATGGTACAACCACCGTGGAAAAGTTTAGAGATCCCTTGAAGAGTAGAACATAGACTGACCATGTGACTCAGAAATTCCACTGGGTATATACCCAAAGATATGAAAACGAGGACTCCAAATGTTCATGTCAGCATTATTCACAATAGTCAAAAGGAGGAAAAATACCTAAGTGTCCATCAAAAGATAAATAAACAAAATATAGGGTACACATACAATGGATTATTATTCTGGCTTAAAATGAAATTCTGATACATACTATAACACATCCTTGACACCATTATGTGCAGTAAAATAAGCCAAAGACAAAAGGACAGATACTGCAAAAAGTATCTAGAATAGGTTGGGGAGAAAAGGCAATGGGAAGTTTTGGTTAATGAACACAGAGTTTCTCTCTGATACAATAAAGTTTTGAAAACAGTGGCAATAGTTACACAACAATGTGGGTGTATATTTTAGGGGGTAGTTTGGGCCATTTTGGAAGAGTTACTCTCCTTTCTTGGGTATTTCCTATGTATACAGGAAGTATACATGTTGTCAAACTTCTTTTTGTTTTTAAAACAAATCAAAACAAAAACACCCGACAATAAAAACAAGAATGTGAGTATGACATAGGTGAACTGTACACTTAAAATGGTAAAAATGGTAAAATTTATTTTATGTATATTTTACCATATACATAGAAAAAAGAACCATCTTAAAACAGGATCAATAATCTAAGTGGTGTCTCAAATTTCACATTTGTTGCCAGCCACATCTATCAATAGTGCAAAGAACTGCACAAATATGTGGAGTAGGAATGAGACTTTGGCCATGCCCTTTTATCCTTGTCTGTTATAATCATCTAAACAGGGGAAGGGAAAAAAGGAGGGAGTGCTTCAGTAAGTATCTCTCCTTTAAAGTTCGGATACTGAGGGCCTAAAGACTATTGGACCATGTGGAAAGATTAGGTAAACTGGGTAAATTAAGAATTGCATTGAAAGTCATTCACAAATATCCAGTAGGTAAGATATGTGTCTTTAATTCAATAACTCTTTAATTTATGTCCATTTGGTAAAGTGGTGATTCTTAATCAGAGGTGTGTTTGGGCTCCAACCCATAGCTAATAAATCAGCATGTACATGCGAGTGTGCATGCACTTACACGCATGTGCACACAAACACAATTCAGTAACTAAAATAGAATACATAAAAGTGCCAAATTTCAAAATGCTAGTCAAATATATTTTTCATTTATATTTTTAGCAATGTTTGATAAAACCACATTCTATCATTCAGGTAAATTGTCCTTCAAATGTTAGAATAATAGTATTTGCCTTATGTTTTTTACTTCATAATTCATCCATCTTGTTCTCACTTTTTCTTTCTTAAATGTTAATAGCTACCTGAAGTCAGGATGTCATTTGGGAATTAAATAAATAAGGAAGAAAAACAGATAATGATTTAAAAGGAAAAGAGAATTATATATAAAGAGAAATGCTGTTTCTGTGATTAAGATGTAGATAGTAGTACTAATCTGATGATAAGAAGTTTAATTAAATGAGAAACTTACCCTGTCATTCATTAGCAGATCTTTCACAATAAAATTTGCTACTACAGATTTCATTGGGGAAGCAAACTGATCTGGTGCTAACATAGAAATGTGGCCCAATGAAACCAATGGTGTTATAAGTTGCTCTGGTACATCAGCATTCAGACTCCTACTGAGAGGCTATAAAAATAAAAGTCAAAATTACCAGTTTGTTTTATAAATAACTAGACAGTCTATGGAAACAGTAAATGTTCCTTAGTCCTCCTCCTGAATTTATCATGCCCAAACAAATCTGTTCTAATGATATGATCAAAAAGTAACTTCAGCTATATTACATATTTAATTCTTATTTTACCTACTAAAATTTAACAAGATTGGAGAACGCAGAAAAAAGATAACAACAACAACAACAAAAACTCAAGTAAAAGCAAGAACATTTTTACATTATCAAATTAACATTATTTTCAAGACAACTACATTTGGACTTTTAAATGACCATAAACCATAAAAGAATTCACTGGGTTTTGTTCATACTGTTATCAAATTTATAATAATAAAAATGCCTTTCTAGTAGTTGAATCAGACCAAGAGTCATATACAAGGAAAGGCAAAGAGGACTAATTTTCAGGTAGGGTTGTCAGGTACTTTAAAGTTGGTGGTCCAAAGTCATCTACTAGTATTTTCTGAAGATAAATGGATCACTGAGCCAATAAAGCTAAAATTAAGTGGACTATTAACACACACACACAAAATTTCCTTCCATATGTAGTATTTGAACATATAATTTCATCTAAAAGTTGGGAATATAGTGCTAAATAAAACAGAGTCCCTGCTCTCATGGAATTTATATTCTAGGGTATGATAAAAAGCTAAAAGAAATCCTACCTTCTATCTTCAGCAAACCACAGACCATAAAAATAAAAACCAATATAAACAAACCCTATATTATATATACCTCAAAAATCTGTGCAAGCTGGACTTCTTTATTTGTGAATATGGCATGTATACAATGAACAGCCTGTTTTGCTTGATGTGGAGTACCCCTCTTTGCTTTCTGATGTAAAATGGGAATTAAAGTCCTGTAAAAAATAATATGATAGTTAAAAACAAAAAGCCTATACACCAGAAGTAATTCTTTTGGTTGCCTCCTATATCTTCTCTTTAACTATTTAGATGTATGCTGGTAGAAAAGTTTCTATTAAAAATTACCAGATCAAAGATTTAAAGCTCTTTCTCTGTTCCCAAGAAATACAGTGCCTTAAGAAAAAGGCTACTTCAGGAGGTAATTTTTGTTTTAAAGCCAAACTACCCTTAATTTATAATCTAAAACTTGTTCCATGCCATATTTTTACATTTACACCTTCTAGGTAGATATTCCTAACTTTTCACTTCTCTTCCATAATCTCCTTTAGTATTTTAAAGCAGCCATGGAAAAACTAGCAAAATTCCAAGTTTTATTAAAAAGTTGAAATAATATACCAGTGAAAGTATGCAATGACATAGACATATATATTGGTAGAAGAGTAATAAAAATATCTTAACAATTATTAAAATACTTGTACCAAGCACAGTTCTAAGTATTTTTACATGGACTAATTCAATTAATCCTCACAATCAGAGGACTATTATTATAGTCTATAAAGAGATGAAAAAACTAAAGCACAAAAACATTATTTAAGCTTCTTAAGGTGACAGCTAGGAAATGGTGGAGTTGCAATTTGGAGATAAGCATTTGTTCCAAAATCCATGCACTTAACCACCCTCCACATTTCTTTCTTCCATGTAATGTTTTCCCATGTCATCAACAGTCTTAAAAGCATTAAGTATTCACGACACAGGAAAACATTACATGGAATAAAGAAAGCAGCATGTCTATACCAACCTATAAAAAAATAGGCATGCACATCAAGTAGACAGTCAAACATTCATTTAAAAAATATAAAATGCTAACAGTGACCTCTTTCTATTTCCTAAAGTTTCAGCTTTTTATAATGAATATGTATTTTTCTAATTAGAAGGCAAAATAAAAATATAAGGATATTTGCCATACATTTAATACAATGATCCTACTTTACAGATTATAAGATCAGTGGTATTAAATGCAGTGGTTACAAAGGGTCCTTTTATGGTAATGAAAGGCTAGACATTAAAGAGCAATATTCCAGACTCCATGTCATACACCTTAACCAAAAAACTGGTACATAGGATAGGCAGTGTTAAGTTTGATTTGATATGTATGAATGAATATGCCACATTTTTCATCATGCAGGTTTAAAATTATGACACAAGGCTAAACGGAATGATGATGTGTAAGTCAACTTCAACCGTTCTCCTTGCTTTTCTAGTGTGTTATAATCCAATAAAGCCATGAGGGTTGTTACTGAGATCTATTGTATTGTGCTTCTCACTTTTCAGTGATTCTCCTTCTTCCCATTTGTCTGAAGAACAAGAGGTTTTATTCCTTGTGTCCAAAGTTAATCCATTTTCCCATTGCTTCCTTAGGGATAGAATTCCTTTTAAGACTAAATCCTTTACCTTAAAAAAATGTATAAGTTTTCTTATCTTGAAAACTCACTAGAAACTTTATCCTACTATGTCAATGATTTTTTTCTATAATGTACAAATATAAAGATCATCTCTAGACTATAAACTCCTTGAGAGCAGGGACTATGGTAATTCTTTTATATTGGCCAGTGACAATAAAGAGAACATACAATAAATATTGAACTGTCAAATTTACCTATTAGCTCACAAATTTAAAAAAAAACTTTAGGAGTCATGAGTCTTCTAGGAGTCATGAAATCTTCTTGTCCTCTGATTACCCTATGAGGAAAACTGGTTTGATCTGGATATAACTAAAACTATTTGCAAATAGCCCTGAACATCTTATCAGCAACTGAGAAATCTTATTAAGCCCATTACTTGATCATCCCATTCTTTGCTGGGATATCAAAGTAGTAGCTATTGAATTATAACCCATCTGGAGAGAAAAAGATGAACATACATAAATAAGGAAGATATATTAATCACAAATTATAAATTCTGTGATAACTTCTGATTATTAATACCAGTATTTTAAAATCACTATGTTATAAACAAAGTTGCAATTTGTTCCTCTGCTTATATTCAAATAGGTGGGCTGGAGTGAGGCAGAGAAAAGATGAAACAAAGAATAAAGAAAAGCAGCATCTAAATAAGTTGTCTTTCCCCATCTCCTGTCTTCCTATGTGAAAGGAAACAATGATCCTAATGGCTCCCACACTTAGAAATCTACTTTAGTGTTTACTATGAAAAAAATATATACTCACGATCGTATCTGGGGTAGGTCTGTTTCTATTTTGTGGCCTGTATTCCTGAAAATTTGTATAGCAGCTTCTGCTACCTTGTCATCTTCCATTCTGAGGCACTGTAACAGGGACTCATATGTCTCTGCAGAGTGGAACGAGGTAGGATGTGTGAAAGACAGAACCTGGAGGAATAGATACAGCTTTAGAAGTACAGACAATGGTTTAATCCATTAAAATAAGAGAATTATTTTCTACAAAAAATATAATTTAAAATAATGGGCTGCATATGCTAGCTCCACACAATAAATATTTATATCTAGTAGTCTCCCTTGCAGTTTGGTATGGCTAATGAGACAGTGTAAGAAATACTGTGTAGTAGATTCCTTAAGATGGTTGATATACAGTCTTTGCCCTATTTTCTCCTTACCTTAGTCACTTCTGATACTGGGAATGGAGAAAATGTAACTCCTTTTTTATGGTGTGTGATATTGTGATGTTAACGAAATGTTAACACAGAGCTTTATTTCACTGGCAAAAAGATACTCTATAAGGAAATATTTTAAGTGAAATCCATCACAAAAAGTTTACTCATCATATTATACACAAATAAGCCATTGTGAACTTTTAATCACGATTACAAACATATAAGTAATTATTCCTTTATTTATTATGACATAAGTCCCAGCCTATCCTTAAGAAATTTATGAGAAATTAAGACATCATGTCTACGAAGGTTACCTTCCATGAAGCAAAAACAATTTAGTTAGCATAATATTGGGAATAAAGGTTAAAAGTTGAAAGGCAGGAAGGGGGGGATAAAGTTTTATAGTCTTCATGAACTTATTAAATAAGCATGTAATTAATAGGCTATAAAATGGAGAGACTGTCTCATTTGGTGAGGTATACAGTGATATTTAGTTATGAGATTTTAATTATTTATAGAAAAATGGAGAAATATGAAATACTGAAATCAACCTACTAAAAATGTTTAAAAATGGTTTTACCTTTAAAACTTTAAAAATATAACCCTATTATTAAAAATATAATTAAAATCTTTCTCATGAAGCATTGTAATTCTTTCCATGAAATGATATTTAAGACCATTCCAATACAACCTCATCATTCTTTTTTTTTTAACATCCATAGCACTGGTTTGTTTCTTCTCCCTTAGTTTATATGTTATAGTGGTCTAAATATCTCTTTGTCTTCGATTTCTTCTCCTTTTTACACCATTTAATGAAAGCCTTATCAAATGCTGTATCATATTAAAAGGTTAAAAGGCCCCAATAGTACCTTTCTGCCTCTAGGGCACCCCACAATCTGGAACCAACCTGGTCTCCCACTACTTCTGGAAGCAATCCTTTTCTCTGATAAGGCTAAACTCCCAAGTGATCTCTAAAATATGCCAAGAATTACTCTCTTTTTCCCTAGATTGTCTTATCTTGTCCACAAAGTCTTACCTGACTTGAGTCTTATTAATTGCCCAATTATCTGAAATCCTTTGGAAGCTATTAAAATTAGCAACTGTTTAAAAATTCCCTGATCAGATAGATGCTGTTATATAATAATTCCTGTGAGTAGTCCTACTATTCCAGATACAAGTTCTCTAAAAGGTAAGACTAGATCATTTAGCATATAATATTACAAACACAGCAGGGATATAAGCACAGCAAAACCAAAAAAAACCCCAATATTTTGTAATGTAAACTAACAGAATTATTATAATGCAAAACAACATACATTATTCTTAAAATATTTCTACCAAAATTTAAAATCTTTTGAATAGTTACCAATGAAACTATTCCAATAACTCTTGTATATCCTTAAGGAAATTCAAATTATGACTACTGAAATGCATGGAGACAAAACTGTTTCAAAAATACCTTAAGAAGTTCAAGTCCTGAACGAATAGCTGTATCTGGACTTACACCCTCCTCTTCATCATCTGCTGTCCCCTCTATTGATTTATTCATCAGTTTTACCAGCGCACTATTAAAACAAGAAAATGTAAATGAGTAACACTACCAGATTAGTAACTGTATCCTAATTGCATTATGGCAGGAATTCACCCCACCCCTAAATTTAATGTATAATAATAATTCTACTAAAAAACAACAAACAAATTGAATGACACATACCAGAAATATTTATTATAAGCAATTTAATATTCATTTCCATATGTAAAGAGATTATTTACAATTTCAAGAAAAACAATAAGATAGCAGCTGCTAAATGAACAAAAGACAATTCACTTAAAGCAAAAGGCAAATAAATACATGGACAAAAGCATTAATCACTGGTAATTTATGAATCAGTAATTCCATTCCAGAAATTTTTCCTAAGAAGCAATTAATCAGAAGCATGTTATATTCATAAACAGATTCATCAATTAAAAACTATTTAATTGTCCAGTACTATGGGATTCATTTTTCAAATATATCTAACCACAACAAAATGGAATATTATCTGGTCAATAAAAATCAGACTATGTAGTTACACGGCACTATTTTAAGTAAAAGCAAATGTGATTTTTGGTTTTGAGATTCTGTTTCCTCATCTAATTTTGAAGAAATTTATTTATTAATAAATTTATTAATAAATAATTTATTTAAAATGATTTATTTTACTTAGTTTCAAGTATACAGTACATTGGTTACACATCTATATAGTTTGTAAAATGATCTCTCCAACTCTTTCCTCCCTCCCCTGACCTAGCCAACGTATTAATGCTAACTACATTCCTTATGCTGTGCTCCCCATCCCTGTGACCATCCATCAACTACTAATTTGTACTTCTTTAACCCTCCACCCCATTCTCCCAGTCCCGCAAACCTCCCTCCCCTCTGTTTGTCACCAAATTGCCCCCTATATTTGAGAGTCTGTTTTTGATTAGTTTGGTTTTTTTTTGTTCCTTAGATTCTGCATATAAGTGAAATCATATAGTTTATCTTTCTCTGTCTGATTTAAATACCTTCTAAGTCCAGCAAAGCAATATCTTTTTCCATTTCCTTCCTTTTCATATGAAGGGGTCTTGTTTTCTTATCCTTTCAGCCACTCTATCTTTTGGTTGGAACATTTAATTCTTTTCCATTTAAGGTACTTATTGATAGCAATGTAGTTGTTACCATTCTTTATTCCTGTTTTTGATACATTTTTTTTAATCTTAAAGAAGTCCCTAACATTTCCTGTAATACTGGCTTGGTGGTAATAAATTCCTACAGCTTATTTTTGTCTGAGAAGTTCTTTATCTGTCCTTCAACTGGATAAAGTATTTTTGGTTATAGATCCTGGGTCTTCATCACATTGAATATTTTGTACTAGGCCCTTCTGTCCTGCAGTTTCTTTTGAGAAATCATCTGCTAGTCTTATAAGTGTTCCCTTATAAGTAACTATCTGTTTTTCTCTTGCTACTTTTAATATTCTTTGTATTTAACGTTTTTAATTATGATGTGTCTTGGTGTGGGCCTCTTTGGATCCCTGATTTTTGGAATTCTTGGAGCTTCCTGGGGTTTTATATCTATTTCCTTCACCAAGTTAGGGAAGTTTTCCATCATTTCTTCAAACAGCTGTACAACATCTTGATTTTCTTCAACTACACCAATCAGACGAATATTTGGAGCCTTAACAGTGCTCCTTAAATTATTTTTATAATCTTGCATCTTTTTTCTTGCCATTCTGATTGCGCATTCTTGGCTTTCCTGTCCTCTGGATAGGGCATTTGATTCTTTTCTTTATTCACTTTGTTTATTCCATTTAAAATACACTTCATCGCAGATATGTTCATTTTAGATTGGTTCACTTTTATAATTTCCATTTCCATTTGTACGTTTTTCATCTCTTTGTTGACGTTCTCGCTGAATTTATAACCAGTGTTTTGAACTTTGCATCTGTTAGATTACTTGACTTCATTATATCTGGATTTATGTTCTAATCTCTCATATGGTTTCTGCTTCTTTGTCTTCCCATTTTGGCTGCCTTTCCATGTCTGTTTCTATATATTAAGCAAAGCTCCTAAGTCTCCTGTTATTAGTGTGGATTTGTGAAGTAGGTGTCCAGTGGCACAGTCCTGAGAGGGTTCAGCTGCAGGACAAATTTAGCCCAAGTCTCTGCCCCACCAGGGCCACCTGTTAAGATTTAGTAAACAATCCACAGATGCTGTGCTTATAGTTGCCTCAAAAGGCCACACCAGAAACCAAGGCCTGCTGCCTCCAGTGTGAGTCTTAAGCTCTGCTCAGCAAAGAGCACCTGACTTGCTGGGGATATATCTGGATGTAGCCTGGGTGGGGCTGTGAGTTGGGGGAGGCAGGGTTTCAGGGAATCTTCTGGGCAGAGTGACCTGTTATCCAGTTTAATGAAGTCATGGCTATGGTGGCGCTGTGTCAGTGCACTGGAAAGGGGAAGGGCTCAACAGGGAACAATGGATACTGTGAGTATTTCTGTACTGGGCGAGTCTCACCTTGGCCCTCACTTGCACAAAGTCTCTCTGTAAGTCCATGGTGCACTCTGTGTACAACCTAATCGATCCTGGTGCTCAGAGAGAGCAGGTCCATCACCGCAAAAATCTGCTCAAAGATGGTCCCTCTAAGAGGTGTCTGATGCTGCCGCAGCCTCTGTCCCACTCAGCCGCTCAAAACTGAGCAGCCTCGGGTCCTTGCCCTGTCCTTCCTTTTGCTGTTGCTGGGTGATAGCTCGGATTCCTCCCTAGTTATATGGCTTGTTCATCAAGATACCAGGTGATTTTTTCTTGCTGTTGCTCCTTGGTTCTGTCAAAACTTTAATTTGGTCGCCAGAGGGATGAACAGAGCCTCTATCATCTATATCATTTTTTTTTCCCAGCAATATTATTAATAAAAAAATTTAAAAGTGTAAAATATATGTAACATGTACAAATACTGAAATGTAAACTACTTGTATCAGTACTTCATTTCAATTCTGAAAAATGTTCCAGTATATGCATATAAGACAATTTATTTATTCATTCACCACTTGGTGACATTGGGTTATTACCCCTTTTTGGCTATTAAGATAATGTTGGTATAAACACTCATATACAGGTTTTGTACAGATGTATTTTCATTTCTCTTGGGCATTTAAGAGTGAAATTGTTGGGTCATATGGTAACTCTATGTTTCAGATTATATTTTACTTTTGGGTGAATATACTTCCTAGCTTACCTTATGGCTTCTGAATCAATGTGCACAGGTGCAATTCTTTCCAACAGAAATTTGACCATCTCAAGGAAAGGATTTGTTGGCTGCTTAGGATTTGCAAGTTTCCGAGCTATTTCTCTCTACAAAAAAGAAAGAATTTTACCATAAGTATAATTCACTTTCATGTTTTTCAAAATAAAAATAATTGTAGGTGTCAAAAGTGTTTAAAGATTCAAAACCAGCACAAGAAATAACAACTACTTCTGCTTACACCCTGACTAAAATTATATACTCATTAGGTAATCACTGTGAAATCTGGATTGTGGAGAACAGAAAGGGGATAACATGGTGTTACTTATACTGTTTGTCTCATATTTCTCCCATGAAATTACTGTTTAGTAAACAATTTTTTTAATGCTCTACTTTTGAAAAAAATTAAACAAAATACATACTTCTATTAATACGTTTAACTGGATTATTTCACAATTTGATAGAATGCTGTTTTATTTCAGTTAATTTGTGTTTTTTTAAAATATGAAGAGATTCATAAAAGTATAAATATTTTAAAGTTTTTCAGTTTTGAAAGAAGCACAGCTGAGTTCAAAGATGGTGGCATTACATCAAACAGTTCCTACAAAGAAAAGACATTATTGATGGAAGTTTCTAAACAATATAAGGACTTAATGATTAAAGGGGCTGATTGTTCCAAAGATAATGTTTTCTTTACTAACAGGGCTTTTAATGGAATATCTCTGACGAGTAAATATAAATTTAGCTGAGAAGATAATTAAAGTGCTCTCAAACTATTAAAAAATAAGAAATAATGTCACTCTAAGTTTTTTTAAATAAAAAAGAACATTTTAGTGATATATGTTCAGGGGGACAAAGATAAAAATCTTGACACAAATATCTTGACACAAATTTTAATTACAAAGGTCATATTAAATTAGATGCCATCTATATTTGTTACTGAAGTCCAAAGGACTCAGAGTCTGAAGAATACTTATTAGGAGATGCCTGATATATTTTGCAGGCCGTAATTAACTAAACAAAATTTCGGCATTTGAAAAAAAGTTTTAAGTCAGTGCTTAGTCCTTATATACCTTGCTCTAAGCCACAGGTACATATTTTAAATCTAAATTTAAATACTGTACTATCTTTCAAAAACAAACTTATTTTGTGCAGGTCTCTCCAAAAGGGGATACTTTTTTCTAGTATAAAATTTAATTGCTTTAACCTAAGATAAAGTCAGTAAAATCAGATAAAGTCAGTAAATGTCTAACAACAAATAAGCCTACTAGAAAATTGCTAGGCAAAATATATAGTCAGTACTTTGTAACAGAATACTAAAAAGTGGGGAAAATAAGCATTAGGAGATAGTTATGACACTATATGTAAGTGTAAAAAAATTTTGAAAAAGGAAATGCTTAAGGGAAAATGAATTCACAATTACTTAAAACATAGCAACAGCACTATATATATGTATATATACAGATATATATATATATATGTAAAAATACATATACAAATATATAAAGACATTATTAGAGACAGTTTTTAAAACCTGATGTTTTGGTATGCCTACCAATCTTATATTTAAATAATCCTTCATAAGAATATTTTAAGTATGTAATATTTAGGTAATTCTCAAAACAATTATTTAAAAATATTCTGTGTAATAATCTTAAGTGATACTGGTGATAAGCAGCAAGCCAAATTAGTTTGTGGCAGTTTTCTTTACACATTTCAGAAAAAGGTACCCATACACACAGACAGAAACATCTAAGACCAACAAAGAGTTTTATAACTAAAAAGTAGTTGAGAAAGCTCTAAACAAAAGTAACCATATGTAATATTTTTAGAAAATTACAGCAGAAAGAGTAAGGAAAATAAATTCTTTCTGTATCTCTGACAATATTTCAGAAATTTCTAATCAAATCTATGCTATCACTGCAGACTGATACTACGACTACTGATACATATTTACTAGTTACATTTTTTTTTAGTATACTTAGCACTCTTAAGGAATATCAAATGATAAGGAAATAGCTCCAATTCTCAACAGGCTTATCAATTCTACCATTATAAAATTTTTAAAAAGAGCTTAAAAATATATATTCATTAAAAAATAGTATTCATTCATGTATACAGCATTCCCCCTTATATACTCTATTTTTCTAGTCAATCAAGTTGAGTCCTAAGGGGAGTTAATATTATCAATACTTTTTGCAGCTGTAATCAGTAAACTAGATAAAGCAATTTCTCACAAGAAGCGATTTCCAAAAGCTTAACTTTCATGTTACAGTGACATATTCCTTTGGGTTCCTGGACCTAATTCCAGTATAAGAGGAGTTCTCCCCACCAACAAGCAATTCTCTGGACATCAGCAAGGTGCCCTACAAATAAACTCAATTTTGACACTCTACCTGGAGATAGCATCAGATTCCACAGGTTAAGGGTTCAGTTTTGTGGGACTTCCCCTCACCCCAACTTCAGATACTAGTCACAAGCCCAGGTTGTAAATGCTCTCACAACCCCCCTCTTTCCTTAGGTTTGATTAATTTGCTAGAGCAGCTCAGAACTCAGAGAAACATTTTACTTACTAAGTCACAGGTTTATTATAAAAGGATATAACTCAGAATAGCCAGATGGAGAGATACATAGGGCAAGGTATGGGGAAAGTTTACAGAGCTTCCATGCCCTCTATGAGTTTGCCATTCTCCCCAAATCTGCATATATTCACCAACCTGGAAACTCTCTGAATCCTGACCTTTAGGGCTTTTATGGAGGCTTAACCACATAGGTGTGATTGATTAAATCCCTAACCATTGGTGATTGAACAAAATCTTCATTCTCCAGAGGTAAAAGAGAGAGAGAGAGTAAAAGTTGCAACCCTCCCATCACATGACTGTCTCCACTGGCAAGTCCGCATCTTTAGGTGAGTTCTAAAAGTTACCTCCTTAATATAACAAGACACCTTTGTTGTTTTCAATACTTAAGAAATTCCAAGGGTTTTAGGAGTTCTGTGTTAGAAAGAGTAGAAGACTAAATATGTATTTCTTACTATAAATCACAATATCACACCTGTGTATAATTCTCATTAAATTACAGAGGTTAAATTAAAAGAAAAAAGGAAGCATTCTATGATTGTTACTAATTAATACAAGTTAGCATCATGTCTTTTCATTCTTTTCTTCTTTACCTCCTCCAAGAGATAATACTGTGCTAATACATACCAATCAAGCAAGATATAGAGCAGTCATTCTTGACACAGCAGTCTAATTTCTTCTCATCCTTGAAGGCTGTAGGTAAATTTCAACTTATTCTTTTAACGGCCCTATGAGATTGTTCACATACTGAACAATTTCCTATTAGTATAGCTGAAATTCAAACCTAGGACTATCACAAATACTGAATTAACAAGCTTCTTAGAAAATCTTTAAATTTGGTAACCATCTTCTAGTACATATTTCAATACCACTGCTCACCCTCTCTCAATATATCATCATGGATTTATGTATTAATCTACAGTATAAGTCTATTGTTATTCCTTGCTCAAAATAGTTTTGCAGAAAATTATCAGGAATGAAACTGAGACAAAAGGGGAGAAAAATATTACATTTCCATTTCTATTAACTCTGTTACTGAGTAATTTTCACCTTTTGAGAAGTGAGAGGTAATGTCATTTAGAAAAAAAAAGATGGTGGTAAATATACATTAGTGGAGGGACAGAGAAAGGACAGAGCAAGGATAGAATGAAAGCTACAGAGAATGACAGAATTTCTTCTTCATTTTTTTCTTTTACTTCAGAATAAAACTATCAGGGAAAAAGGAATGTGGATAACTAGTATCAGTAGCCCTTAGAGAGAACAAAATGATAAAAATATTCCAGAAAATTGAAAAAACTATTCTAACAGTGGTTGTTTTCTTGAGTGTTTAAAGGGCATTATAAGTCCTACTTTATACAGGAGAAAATACAGATAAATAATGTCAAAACACACAATGCTAATGTAAGAGCTAGAAGAGAAGTTACTGTGAAACCATTCACCAAAAAAATGAACTAAAAAAAGAGTAGAAATTTTCCTACTCTTATATAGTTCTATTAGCTTTTTTGTGGCCCATTACTTAAAAATCCTCAGAGTAACCTCCTCACCCAAAAGGTATTAATACTATGCTCTTTCTTGTCCAAGTACAGACCTCATCCCTACTTTCCTGGTTTTTAAAATCAGCAGCCCTGATTAGTTGTAGTATTCATCCTGAGATAGTCTAGTTACAAACATCTGTTTTGCATATACTTTTTAAATTTGAAAACTCGTAAGAGATTTCTGGTCTGGCAAACAGTAAAAATTTATGTTACTGCCATTTTTTTCTCAAGCTCAATTCCTATTTTCTTTCAGAACAAGAATACCCCATGATTATTCTTTCTCACGGTGCATGTTTCTTGAGCAGTACTCAGCTTGTACTGGTTCTTCCTGCAACAATGATGGAATGTATATAAAGAACATTACCATAGATCTATGACATCTAGACCTCACCTGCAACTCAGCCACTATAACCAGCTGTGAAACACTGGATAAGAAACTTCACTTACTTAAAATCCAATGTTCTTATCTATAAAATGAATTACTCATAGGTAATTCAGAACTCACAATATGGTTAAATTCACATAAATCAAATATTTTTAAGGTATTTCAAGTTATTTCATTTTATGATTCAATTACATTAATAGATGACCTGCAGGACACAATACTTTGAAACAAAAATTCTCAAAGCCAAAGAAGTAAATGAAACCTTTAAATGTTCTCAGCAAACCACCTTGCTCAGAAGTGCAAAGACTAAGGTAGTCTGAGAACTTGGCACATCCACATCCCTAGGCCCAATAGAAGAGGCCACACTGTTCTCTCCCCTACACTGGCTTCCCCTTTCTCTTCCTAATTACTGGTCTTTTTAGGTCCACATAGAGACCCTGTAACTCTAGACTGAATAAAAAATACCTACTCCATTGACAATTTTATATAGACATCTATGAGAGTCCTTAACTCTTATCACATATTTAAATAATTATCTATCCTAATTACTTCCAGAACAAAGCTAGACAAAAATATCTGAAATTTTCTTTAATTTCTGTAAACCTGATCCCAAGTGTTTGTCACATATTTGTAATACCATAGACATATAATTTATTTAAATCCTAAAAGGCAGTGCAGGGCCATGTTATTAGAATATATACACATAAAATCTTCTAACAACCCTACGAAGTTTTCATTTACAGATGTGAAAAAAAGACTAAAAAATACTGAAGAACTTACTAAAGATCACATTGCTAGTAAGTGGTGTAGATGAAATTCAAACACAGAACTCTCTCATAAAATGATGAATAAATGAAGTTTTCCTTCCTGATATTTTTTCTCTGATATTTTCAGTGATACTAGTTTTTATAAAATAGTCCAAGAATAGAATGAAAATGAAAGCCTAAATAGGAATTACCTTATGTGTACATGCATATATATTGCAATGTAACTACTGCTGATTTATTGACAAGAATTATTTCCATGCTTATACATGAGAGAAGAAAATGCATGCACACACAAGTATTTAGAAAATTCTTATTTACTTAACTCATGTCAACTAAATACAAAGCATTTTATCTTGCTCGATTCCTAGGACCATGTCCCTGGCTTAGCTGCCTAGCTGTTTTTTCTGAAATTTGGTTGAAGAGTGGTAAGTAGAGAACTAAAGTTTACCAAAGATATACTATTAAATAATTCAGAGCTCACAACATTGGTAAATTCATATGAATCAAGTAATCTCTGTAATGCAGTTTTTAATAAAATAGACATTTCCATAAGCAAAGTTAGAAGAACAAATGTGAAAGTGTAATTTACTAACCACACAAATGTCTGCCTGTTTGCATGAACAGGTTGGGCTGATTAATAACTCCAACTGAGAACGCAGTTTCTCATCATCACCGAGAACCTGGTTAAATTTCTTCACAAAATCTTGTGCTTTCCCAGGGTCAGGCAAATTCTCTATAAAATTAAAAGAGAATCAGTATTACAAAAGAAAGCTACTCCACTAACTAAAAGGAAGTTGTCTTAAAAAATAATGCTGAGCCATCAAAAAGACAATCAGCCTAACTGGTACTTAGAAATAAAATTATAAGAAAAGGATTATTTCTCTAAGTATTAAATTGATAGTTCCACTGGGTAAATTATTTTTCTGTTTTGATGTTTATTATATATATATGCACAGAGTAAATGAACATACTCACTTGCTATGGTCATCAGTTTTCCAAACATGGCAGAACAGTTAGCTTCTGACTAAAATTGAAAACAAAAACAAATTATATGTGCTAACAAATTTCCATAAGAAAATCTATGCTTAGTATTATAACTTTAAGTTAAAAAAATCACAATCTACCCACTATAAAATGGAGTACCATATCTACACCCCAAGTTGGTCTAAAAAAATTACAAAGTAGCAACAATTACTAAATTCAAAAAAAACAGAAGAAAACGAAAGGTCAGCAGGAAAGGTATTTAAAATTTAATGTACGAAACTTTCATAAGGAAATTAACTTGCCAGAAGATTGAACAGAAGATAATTAAAACAATTATATCAAAGATACTGTGAAGCCATACTCCGAAAAAAAATTTCAAATGTGAATAAAAAATTTTTCTTCTTGAATAGAGTTCTATTAACTATTTTGTGGCCTACTAGCACCTCAGAAAATCATCTCTTATCAAAAAAGTACTTCTTTCCTCCATCACAATAAAGTATGACTTTATTAATAAATCTGTATGAAACTTGAGAAATTTGGATAAGAAGTTATAAACTATGGTTCCAGATACCATCCGTTTTTGTTAAGTTTGCTGGAACACAATAATGCCCATTCATTTACATATTATCTACGACTGTTTTTCCACTACAAAGGCAGAGTTTAGCAGTTCATCAGACTGTATGGCTGGCAAAGCCTGAATTTTTACTAAATGGTCATTTACCAATAAAAGTTTGCCAATCCTTACTTTATTGTCCCTTGAGGGGTCTCAATCTATGGTTCCCTGGTTCAGACATGTATTGTAGCAAATACATTTAGAAGTATATTAAGAGTTCATTCAAGATTCCGAATTTCCTCACTTTCTAGAAAATGTCGGGCAAAATTTCTTGGTTATTTTGACTTTGTCATAGTTATAAGATTGATATCTGATTTGCTACTGACTCTCCATGAAAGGGCCAAAAATCATGGAGTAAAAAATATATGACTTCTAATAGAATTTTATCTTGAGGTTTAATTCTAATTATTTGAAAACTGATATAACTATGAATCAAATCTTAGTGTCTAAATACTTGATAAACCAAAAAACACCTTTCCTTTCCTCATGCTGGAAAATTAGATTTCATTTGAAATGGAAATTTAACTTCGGTAACTATAGTAATTATGTTTAATGGACATTTGTAAAAGACTTGAGATAGTTTGCGATTGTTTCATTATTATATATAACTACAGAAAAACTGAACAATGACAAATTATGAATTTAAAAAAATCATGAACCTACTGCAGGCTGCTTGTGCAAATCCAACAGTTCTCGGACGTGACTTCTAAGCATGTTCTGACACTTCCACATTTCATTGAGAGCTCTGTAAATAAAGTTATAAACATGAAAAAAGTACACAATCCAACAATACTGGTAATCAGTCAACTTTATTAATTTCGTTGCATATTGTAGATGTAGTCTCACTTATTTTTTCCTTTGTTTCCTGAAGTGATATACCAGAAAAAAATATTACAAAGAGCAATGTCAGAAAGACTGCTGCTTGTGTTTCCTTTTAGGAGTTTTATGGTTTTAAGTCTTATGTTGAAGTCTTTAATCCATTTTGAGTTTATTCTTATATGTGGTCTAAGAAGGTGGTCCACTTTCATTATTGCATGTATCCATCCAGTTTTCCAACACCATTTATTGAAGAGACTGCCTTTACACCATTGTGTATTCTTGCCTCCCTTGTCACTATATAGGCGTGGGTTTATTTCTGGGCTCTCTATTCTGTTCCACTGATCTTCTTGTGCACGTTTTTATGCCAGTACCATGGTGTTTTGATTATTACAGTCTTGTAGTATAGTCTAATATGCTGTAGTATGATACCTCCAACTTTGTTCATCTTTCTCAAGATTGCTGTGGATATTTGGGATCTTTATGGTGATCTTTATGGTCCCATGTACGGTTTTGGAGTATTGGTTCTAGTTCTCTGAAAAATGCTATTGGCATTTTGATATGGATTGCATTGAATTTATAGATTGCTTTGGGTAGTATGGCCACTTTAACGATGCTGATTCTTCCTACCTGTGAGCCTGTTATGTGCTTGCATTTATTTGCATGTTCTTCAATTTCTTTTTTTCAATGACTTATAAAACCTGAGTACAGATCTTTTACCTCCATGGTTAAATTTATTCCTAGCTATTCTATTGTTTTTGATGTAAATAAACTGTTTTTAAAATTTCTCTGATAGTTCAACACTGATGTATAAAAATGCAACCAAGTATCCTGCTACTTTACTAAATTCATTTACCAGTTCTAACAGTTTTTTGATATCTTTAAGGTTGTCTCTATATGATATGTCACCTGCAAATAATGACAGTTTTACTTCTTCCTTTCCAATTTGGATGCCTTTTATTTCTCTGACTGCTGTAGCTAGGACTTCAGTACTATGTTGAATAAAAAAGTGGATGTCATTGTTTTGTTCCTGATCTCAAGGAAAAATGCTTTTAGCTTTTCTCCGTTGAATGTGTTAGCTGCAGGTTTGTCACATATGGCCTTTATTATGGTGAGGTATATTCCCTCTATCCCCACTTTTCTGACATTTTTTATCATAAATGGATGCTGAATTTTGTCAAATGATTTTTCTGTACCTATTGATATGATCATATGATTATTTATCCTTCACTTTATTTGATGTGGTACATTGATTGGCAGCTATTAAACCAACCTCGCATATGAAGAATAAATCCCATGTGATCACGGTGTACAATTTTTTTTAATGTATTGCTAAATTTGTTTTGCTAATGTTTTGTTGAGGTTTTCTGCATCCATGATCATCAAGGACACTAGCCTATAATTTTCGTTTTTTTTGGGGTAATATCTTTGTCTGGTTTTGGAATCAGGGTAATGGTGGCCTTGTAAAATGAGTTTGGGAGCCTTCCCTCCTCCTGAATATTTTGGAACAGTTTAAATGTTAATTTGTTTTAAATGTTAGCTAAAATTCATCTGTGATGTCATCTGGTCAAGGACTTTTTTGATTACCGATTTGGTTTCATTAGTGGTAAATCTGTCGGTTCCGATTTTTCTTGGAAGATTATATGTTTCTAAGAATGCATACACTTCTCCCAGATTGTTCAATTTGTTGGTATATAACTGTTTGTAGTATCTTCTTATAATCCTTTGTATTTCTGTGGGGTCAGTTGCCACTTCTCTTTCATTTCTGATTTTATTTGGGTCCACTCTTTCTTTTTGATGAGTCTGGTTAAAGATTTATTAATGTTGATTATCTTTTCAAAGAATCATTAAAAAGATTTCATTAATCTTTCATACTGTTTTTGAGACTATTTCATTTATTTCTGCTCCGATCTTTATTATTTCCTTCCTTCTACTCACTTTTGGCTTTGTTTGCTGTTCTTTTCCATCAAGTGTAAGGTTATAATTTTATTTGAAATTTTTTGTGTTTCTTGAGATAGGCCTGTATTGCTATGATTTCCCTCTTAGGACTGCTTTCACTATGTCCCATAGATTTTGAGTTTTTGTGTTCCCATTTTCATTTGTCTTCTAAGTATCTTTTGATTTCTTCCTTGATCTTTGTTAACCCATTCACTGTAGCATGTTATTTAGCCTCCATATGTTTGCATGTTTTTCAGGTAATTTATTTTGAGTTTTGTACTACTGGGGTCAGAGAAGACGCTTGACATAATTTCCATCTTCTTAAATTTGAGACTTATTTTGTGGCCTAACCTGTGGACTATAGTGAAAAATGTTCCATGTACGCTTGAAAAGAATGCATATTTTGCTGCTTTGGGGTAGAATGCACTAAAAATACCAAGTAAATCTATGTAGTCTAGTGTGTCACTTAAGGCCCATTTCCTTGTTGATTTTGTCTGGAAGATCTGTTCATCGGTGTCAACTGGGTGTTAAAGTCTCCTACTATGAGTGTTATACTGCTGATTTCTCCCTTTATGTCTGCCAATATTTGCTTTAAATATTTAGGTTGGGTGCATAGGTGTTTATTAGAATTATATCTTCTCGTTGGATTGATCCTTTATCATTATATAATGTGCTTGTATCTTATTATAGCCTGTTTTAAAGTCTATTCTGTGTGATATAAGTATTGCTAGCCCAGCTCCTTTTTTCATTTCCATTCGCATGAAATATATTTTTTCTAACCCTTTCAGTCTGTGTATCTTTTGATCTGAAGTAGGTCTCTCATAGAGAACATACATATGGGTCTTGTTTTCTTATCCATTCGGCTACCTTATGTCTTTTGATTGGAGCATTTAACCCATTTGCATTTAAACTGATTACTGATATGTACGTAGTTATTGCCATTTTATCATTTATATTTATGTCCTAATTTTTCCCTTTTTTTTTTAAAAAGGCCTTTTAACATTTCTTGAAACACTGGTTTAGTGGCGATGAACCCTTTTTAGTTTTTTGTCTTGGAAGCTCTTGATCTCTTCAATTTTAAATGAGAGCCTTGTTGGGTAAAACAGTCTTGGTTGTAGGTCCTTTTTTTTCATCACTTTGAATATTTCATGCTAATTCCTTCTGGCCTGCAAAGTTTCTGCTGAGAATTAGCTGACATTCTTATGGGAGTACCCTTGTGCGTAACTGCTTTTAACATTCTCCTTTGTCCTTTTTTAAGCTTACTATCTGTTGAAAAACTCACTGAGATCTATTCTTCCCCTAAGTTCATTGAGCATCCTTATAAACAATGTCTGTTAGATTGCTTGCCTTCATTTCATTTAGTTCTTTTTCCAGAGTTTTAGCCTGTTGTTTCATTTGCAACATATTTGCTTTCTCATTTTAGTTGCTTTTCTGTCCTTTTCTATGTATTAGGTAGATATGTTATATCTCCCAGTCTTGGCCAAGTAGCCTTATGTAGTAGGTTCCCTGTGTGATCTAGTAGCACTATCTCCATAATCACCTGTGCCAAGAGCTCTAGGAGTGTCCCTTGTGTAAGTTGTGCGTACTCTCTTGTTGTAGTTAAGCCTTGATTGCTGTTAGCACATCAGCAGATGGGACTGACTTGTGCTGACTGGCTGAGAGGTCTGGCCACACCCACAGGATATGAGCTGCTGTGTGAGGGCTGACCCCACAAAATGGGAGTTGCCTCAGCAGGTTCCTTATACCTGATGAGACCACCCTTTGGGTGTGCCACTCATGGGACTAATCAGCTGGTGCTCTGTGTGGTCTGACACCAGCTTCCAGGTATGTTGGTTCTACGGCCCCTTGGGAAGGGCTCTCATGTAGGCCAAAGTCAGCTGTAGCCTATGACCGTCCAGGGCTACACAGTAGAAACTACAAAGTGATCCAAGAATGGCCACTTCCAGTGCTGAACCTGGAGGCAAGTGGGAGAGACCATACTGAGAAATGAGCCCCCATGTCACCAGTACTGGGCCTAGGGCAGCTTAGCTAAATGTCCAGGGCACCCAAAAGCTTGAGGCTGCCTGCTAGCAACTGAAAGAGCCTTTGGGTGCTTATAAGAGTTGGGTGATACAAGGACCCAGGGAGTCACATGGGTAAAGTGAAGCAGATTTCACCCGGTCAAGTAGATTCAGATTTGTTGCCAGTGCTGAGCTTGTGACTACTTGCAAATATCACAGACCACACCGAGTACAGCCACTGTGAATCTTGGGCCTGTAGACACCTGAGATTTAATAGATACTTGGGTCAGTGCAGGTTCCCTGTCACCAAAATTTTCTCCCAAGATGCGTGAGCTGAGTCCTGTAGATTACTGTCCAAAGTTCCCCTGCTCAGAGTGCAGAATGGGGCTGGTTACTGGGCAATTTGTGAGTTGGGTGGGGCAGATTCTCAGGGAGTCATGGGGTGGATTGAGCTGATCTCACCAAGCCAATGCAGATTCAGAATTGGCTGCATGGGGGGAGAGTTCAAAATAGGTAAGATAATGCTTGCCTGTAAGCTACACAGGAGAAGGACCAGATAAAGGAATAACAGCGGCTGTCTCTCTATAGCCCTTGTCCCAAAGCCATATAACTCAGTCTTTCCCCATATGTCTCCTGCACCTTCTGAGCTGGTGACCCTCCAAAGGACTCCAGGGTGAGTGTCTGTGAGTTTGTGCCCGGCCCTTTAAGGGGATATCTGGATTTCCAGGTTCCTTCCATCTCTCCCAGGTGGTTGGAATCCCCACTGATTTTTACTCCTCTCCCTGGTGCTGGAACTCTAAGTTGGGGCTCCTCACTCCTTCAAAGTGACCTCTGCAGCAGATATCCTTCTCGAATGCTGAGCTGCCACACATATTTGCGGGGCCAGCCCAATTTTCATTTCCGCCCCTCCTACCGGTACTCTGTATCTTGTTATAGGTGCTATGTTCAGCTAGACTTCAGGTGGTTTTCCAAGTTAATTTAGTTGTAATTTTAATGCAGTCACGGGATGAGACAAGCACCATGTTTACCTACCTTGCCATTTTGACCCATTCTCCAGACTTATTTACTTTTTAAAAAGCTTTACTGAAGTGGAGTGACCACATGTCCTAAATGGCCTGGGGACATTAAAGTTAAGCCAATTGTCCAAACAAAAGTATTAATAGTGTTTCTTCTCAGTCTAAAAAACATCTCAGTTTGGACAATCAATCACATATTCATTCTACATAGAGATGCTCACCTGACGAAGAACCAGTATTTAGGCTTAGTATGGTAAAGCTCCACCAGTATAATTTAGACCCCAGTCAACAGGTGGACAAAGGATCATTCTGACTTAGAGACTTCTGTGAATCCCTGAAACCATACTACTGACTCAGCTTCCAAATATGCCGATGCATACAGGAATATTCTTGCTTTTGACTTACCTGAACTTACAAAATTTTTCTCTATAAAAATTTATCTGAGGTTTTTGATTCAACTAGATGAAGCAACAACCCTATCAACAATTAGATAAGATGAAGTAATTTTATAAGATATTCAGGAAACACTCCAAATAATTATTTAAAAAGTAACTTACTTGACAGCATTTGGATCCAAACTAGCATATAAATAATACAAGCATTTCATTCTTTCTTCTGTTTCCAGGTTGTGGGGAACAAGATATTGAGCAAAGATTTTCTCTACCAATAGTCTATGAAACAAAAAGAAACCCCAAATAACAGAATTATTCTATCCTTTAGAGATTTTTCTCTAGTCTATGACACAAACCAAAAAGAACCCTAAATAACACAATTATTCTTTTTAGTCATTTCATATTTTAACCATTACTTTTTTAGAAACAGAAGCCATTTCATATTTTAACCACTCATGCGTAACATACCAATTTTAATCTGTATGTGTGTAAATGCAATAAAAAAGATAAGTATGTGATCAGTTGTTCTCCTTGGAAGTACGGTTATTTTTAAATTTAGAGCTATGGTTTTTATTTGTGGCTTTACTTTGTAATTTGTCAGCATAAAATATTTGTCATTTTAGGGTTACATGTTATTCCTAAACACAGGGTGGTAGGCTGTTCATTCCACCTATTCTTCTTCATTGGTCTGGAGCTATAGCAAATAACTTAACACTACATATATAAAGCTATAATCTCAAGAATAGCTAATTCTCAAACAAACAAACAAACAAACCAAAACAGAAACCCTGAAAACATTAATTCCTTATGATTACAGTTTGGTTCCTTTCCCATACGATCATTTAGTAAAACCAGGGGGATCTTCCTTCATACTACTTCCTAAAATTTAGCTTTTCCGGTATGCATTTCATCTCTTCTTTCCACAGCCTTTCTAATAAGCTTATATTTATTATTCAATATCACCGCAATAAGAAAATATAAGGGCTCCTCATTAATCAATGGCATCATAGATCCAGTGATGCCAAAGTAGTCAGTCTAATTCAATAAAACATCACAAATTATTTTGCAAAAACCAAAATCATTACAATCCAACAAAGAATTATAAGTAACATTCAGAAAATGAAAATGACATAAGGTTTCATCATAAGAAAAAATAATTGTAATTATGTATGGGGAGAGATGTCAATCAGACTTAACTGTGGTGATCATTTCACAATATGTACAAATACAGAATCATTATGTTATATGCTTGAAACAAATACAATTGTTATATATAAGTTATACCTCAATAACGACAACACAGTAATACCCATAAAGCATTGCAAAATGGAAAAATAATAACTAACAGTTATTGAATAGTGTTGTATTTATTGCAAGGCATAGATAGGGCTAGGGGCTTTCAGAGTCATTATTTTATTTAATCCACATGACAATTCTGTAAAGAAGGCTTTGTTATTACTCCTTTTTAGATAAAATTGAAGTGCACAGAAATTTGTCAGTAATGCAAGAACACAAGGGCAGAAATGAACATCTATTCTCTAGTTTGACTCTAAAACTCATGTCTATTTCACCATTATTATGCTACCTCACAATCTTGGCTAGAGTCTTATTTTGACATAGTATGTATAAATATATAGAAAATGATTTCCAGGCTTATAAATAAATTAAAATATTAAGAAGTAAATTATAGTTAAAAAATTAAAAGCACTTTTACATTCAATCATTTTACTCACTTGTCATCGATGCTATTCTGATAATAAATATGCAAAAGTTTGTCCTTTATCCAGCTGACTTTCTCTGCAGCTTCCTTTCCTGCTTCACCATGAAGACAGTATTTCTTATAAAGCTGAGCCAGACCCATCATAGCTTCTTTTCTTACTCTCCACTATAAAGTATAAAATTTATTGAATGAGCTAGATATCAAATTTTAGTATACTAATCAGCAAAAATTGCCAATTTTTTTACTAGGCCACACAATCAGACATGCACAAAACTGGCATGATATTTTTTGTAATAGACAAAATTACTTTACCAATAATTTTGAATATATTCTTACTTAGAAATCAGGCAACTTTAGAAATTATCCAATGTAAATACTGTTAAATCATCTGCCAATTTTTTATTTCCTTCAAAGCCAAGTAACAGTAAATCTTACAGAAATTTCATTTGATTCTGTCTAAAACAATTTTGGCCAAGTTTTAGAAGCGATTAAAAGATAAAAGTGTGTGATTTGCTCTAAACAACAGCTTTATCATCTGGACTGTTTTATCCTAGTTATATCCTTTTTCATGTTAATTCAGAATAAGGGGAAAATTTAATACTAAAATCCTAGAATCACCAAGTTGGAAAGCAACTTAGTGATCATCTTAAATAAACTACCTTACTTTGCAGATTAAAAGGGCAAATGCTTTATCCAGCCATATCCTAGTTAGTAAAGGATTCTTTAAGATTTCTAACCTCCAGGGATGGTTTACCTAGAGGAAAGAAAGGTGATGGGAGGAATGTGGACAGAAAAGGAGACTATAAAAACAGAGAGAACCATAATAGTAAGATGTAATAAAAATAACCAAAAAAATGTAGTCTCAATAACAAATCAGAGTATACTGTCTTTGGTTTGAGTTAATACTCCCTTATAAAACTTTTGTATTATTTTCTCATGGGCTATTTAGTGGATGGAATGAAACTGTTCCCATGTAACACGTAAAAGAAGGCTTGACATTGCCTACATAAAACCAAAGAATTTAAGCAGTGAAATCTAAGCTTAAGTCCTGTCCGTATAGTTTATAGAGGAGAAAACAAATTTCAGAAAGGCTATACACAACCCAAGGTCATCTAATTTACTATAAAATCCAGATCCTAAAATGTTCAGTAGGTGCTATTATGCCTATATATCATACAATCTCAGGAAGATTCATTTATTCACTCTTTCTGAAACTGTAAACAAACACTGGTAGAAGTAGGAGTGAAATGCTTCTAAAAGGAAAAAAATAACATAAATGCCAATACCTTAAACCACTGTGTGTGGGTGGTGTGTGGGCCAGTTACCAACTAATTACTAGGGAGAGTGTCATTTCATTTAAATTAAAGGCAAGGTGAAAAAAAAATCTTTCAAGTGAGAATTACTGATACAGTTGAACAAGTTACACAGTGTCCACTCTATATAACTGCCTCCTATGACTATTTTAAAAAGAACTTAAAGAATACCTCTTGCTTTATTTCATAACCAAGAAATACCTCCTCTCTCACCATGAAATCATAGCTAAATTACATTGGTTTCAGGAGGACATCAGATTTTCAGTTATCCCCCTCAATAAAATAGCACAGTGCAAAGGCAAGCATTTTAAAAAATGTTAATAAGTAGCACGTCTAATCATCCTGCCTTGCATGTCTGTCTCTTGCTTAAAGATGACACTATTCCTTAGCAACTGCTATTGCTGTTCTTAGTAGTAGCTTGCCTTATCTTCTCACATTTTTAACTGTATCTACAGGGAGGAAATCACGCAAAAAAAGAGTAAACATACAACCATTAGTCCTGTCCTGATAGCAATATGAAAACATCACCATCACAGAAAATATGATATTCTTTTAGTTTAATGACTGAAAGATCCACCTAATTTATAAAAGAGTCACTTCTAAAAAATAAGTATAATAAATACAGATGATCAATCACTATTCTTTTGAAACGCATCATATAAGTGAAAAGGTAATCATAAAACTTTAATTTAGCTGTTCTTTTTAAAAACATAAGCTAAAAGAAAAACCTATACCTAAGCTATAAAAAGGTATAGAATCCAATAAATTCATTTGTAAAGATAATTAGAAGATACACAAAAAACAAATTATAAGCTCTTATTTGGTACTGTATTAATTTGATTTTCACACAGAAAAGCTTTAAGTATAATAGAAATTAGCAAACAATATAAACAAAGTAAATTACAAAATAATAAAACTCCTCAGAGTTTACCCGTTTATCCAGTGTTCTTTCTCTTACAAAGCCAAGTAGCTGATCATTTACTAAGGCAAGGTCTCTTTTGGCAGCTGTTATTATGGTGACAATAACATCATGACGAATAGCTTCTTCTGGATCATGTGATCTAACTTTCAAATATTCTGTAATAAGAGAAAAAAACTTAAGATAAATGTTAGCGATACTATTTGTCATGTTCAGACAGATTAATACTTTAAGCTTTTGTCCATACTGAAACATTTGTAAAATATGGCATGAATTAAAATCATTTTAATTTTGAGGTGGCAATACCCTATATAATTACAAAATAAACTGAACTATATTATTTATTACTTCATAGTAATATCTAAATAAATAATGTCTTTTACATCAACTGTTCTGGAAAAGTCAAATCACAATGCAGTAGCTGATTAAACATGAGAATTTAAGTTATAATAAAAATTAAAAGAAAAAAGAAAAACAGTAAAACTGTTTCTAGCAAGTTTGCTGATATGTTTCTGCACATTATAGAATATAAAATACAGAATTAACATTCTATGACCTATAAAAAATTCCTAAAATATAAACAAAAATTAAAAAAAATGTTATTTCTTTTAACAGCATTTTGAGAGAAGCCATTTATTTGTAGGTTCAAATGCTCTACATTCAAGTGAAGACTGAGAAATTCTAGTCTAGCCCAGAAGATAATCACTTTTTCACTTATTAGATATGTTACTATATTTAATTATCAGATAGGTATAATAGTTTGTGCCTAAACCAGTATCATAAGAGTCTACTTCCTTAAACTATGATTTCCAAAAAATTCCAAAGAATTACAATATGAAATGTAGTTTTAATGTATAAACGTAAAATCATTTACTAGTCTATAACTAATATAGACCCGAAATAGTACCAGAATTAAAACCTATTCAGAAACTGAAGTTAAGGTCAAAGGCCACATCTAAAATATATATCTGCATGATTACTCTCTTAGTTGTAATATAAACCACTTGCTTACCTGTGAGATCCTTTGCTAAATCTGGGTGATTCATTAAACAGTGACTGGCAAATTTCACACTTTCTAATCTCACAGGAACATGAATGTCATTAAATCTACATATAAAAAGATTACTTAATTAAGGCAAAATAATTATTTTAAAATAATGTATGTATATCTAACATTATGTAAATGCCTATAAACAAAAAGTTACTGATCAGAAATGTGTTATTATAATAAGTTAATATATTCTGAAGGAAGAACATAAAGTAAAAAGAGATAATTTCACAAAAACTTTTGAAAACAAAATTTACGATGATAAAACAAAAAGTCTAAACAGCCCCTAACCAAAACTACTAACTTTGTAGAGCCAAAAATTTAAGAGCTTAAAATTATGCTACAAAACAAATAAAAAATAAATATTAAAAACACAAAATCTACTTGAATATATTTTATAGGAGAAAAATAATAGGGGGATATGAGGTAGAAAGCAAATCATAAATGAGGCAGATCTAGAATTCAAAGATGAGTGCATGAAATGCATATGTCATACTGCCTCACAATAAAGTTTCATATGGCCGGGACTAACTTGTATTAAAGTGTACTTTTAAAGGTATTTTAAGAAGTCAATAAATATAAAATATGACATGTGAATTCAAAACAGCACATATAAGTGGAACAACTCTCAAATTTAAAATTATTGGGCAATTTAAAAAACATTTATTAATTTATAAATGTGATTTTAAACAGCAGAAAATATTTTTATTTTTGAAGTGATCACATAAACAACCAATTAAACTTAAGTTATTTAATAAATGTTTTAATATCCATGGCCTTTTTCACCAAGAGATAATCATATTTTAATAAAATCTTACATTTTAGGATTTAATTTTCTAGCTGCAGAGAAAAATAAAAACATTGCCATTTATTATCAAGTAAATTACAAGTATTAAACTACTTATTGCCAAATAATTAAATAAAACAATACAATAAAAGACTTAATACTCTGTTTCTATAAATCAGAGACCCATTGGAGATAGCAGTGAACGTAAAATTATGAATGTATAATTCATAAATATTGCTATAAATATTGATTTCAATCACTTCGCTGTGTATGGATAAGTACAGTTGCTTCATTCTTTTCTAATTTCTTATAAATTCAAGTTTAATTACTCAAATAGTGTTTATTACTATTAAGATCTTCAAAATGGCCTGTTTTGAGCAAATAACTTAAGATATCATTATATCTGTGTCTGAGATTTCTCAGATTTGTTATACTTTAATATTAACCTAAGAGCATTATGAGTATTATATCAAATTTAAGAAAATTTGAGCCCATTTTCTGAAACCAGCTGAATTATACAATAATGAATCTCAAACATTCTCCAGAATACTAATAGTAAAATTGACTTTTTAGCCACAGTTTGAAGGAAAAAAATATGTACACGGAATGCAAGGGGGTATTTAATAAATTTCATAGGTTATTTTCAAACTTACCATCAAGTTGATAAAATATAATAATTCTAAGTTCTTCAGATGGCACATTAAAAACTATTTGAGTAAAGAGCAATGATATTTTCAATTTAAAAATGTGATAATACCAAATTAGTTCAAAACACATATCATGCAATTAGATAAACTACAGACCTAAAAGATTAAGTAGCAGTAAATCAATAAATTGCTGGATTGAAAAATGGCATGGATTGGATTACTGTGTCTTCTGTCTCACGATTTAAAAATCTTAAGACTTTGAACATTCTTAGATGTTGTCTATTCTAATGACATTATTTATTAATAATAAGCTTTTAAATAATAATTTGTCCACAGTTTATTCTCCAAGAAAGACAACAACACATATTAAAGAGACAAACATATATCAATGAAAGTTTTGATATGTGTGATTTTAAATCAAGTAGACCAGACTGACAGGCCTCCAAAATATAAAGAATATATAAAATTCTATGTTCTCTTACCGTCCAAGAAAACACTGCCAAAGAGGACGATTCTGTGTTGCCAAATCAGAATCTTTAGAACCAAACAATTTAGCTAAAAGTCTAACAACAGCTAATCGCTCTTCTCCATCATTGCTCTAAGGGAAAAGGGAAAATATATGAATCTTGTGGTTTATTCATCAGGTCACAGAAAATAAAGAACATTTGCTACAATTTCGTATTTCTGCTTACAAGGATGAGAACTTTGAAATGTCATATGCTCTCCTTTACTATACACTGACTTAATGTTAGATCACCAGGTTCTTTGCTATTAATTCACATCCTCCCAAATGCTAACTTATGCCTACTTCACTGCTTGTTTGCAATCTACACAGACATCATAGAAATATGAAGACAATCATTCAATTTTAACAGTCTCTAAGCTTCCTAGAAGGAGTTCTGTGAAAGGCAAAGCTGCAAATAATTCCCACCCTAATGAGTCTTCTTTACAGGAAATCTTTACTATAATTTGAGCACCAACATAAACACATATCAATTAAAGTTTTGTGTTATGTGATAGGTGAAGTTTTAACCAAGGATCCCCTACTTCTGGGGAATAAGACACAGAAAAATGTCATAATTCAGGAAAACTCATTTTAACAGAACAAGAATCTTAAGAGGATCTAAAAGATCAGGTGAACTGAACACTACAAAAAAGCAAAACTTAGTTTTTTGATAAGGGCCCATTTTCTTAACAGGAATCAATATATGTTATAAAAATTCTCTTCTAGTTTCACTAGTGATGTCATATCAATATAAATTATTTGGAAACCATATATGTCGAAGTGTTAAAAATCACATATTTACTAGGAAAATAAAGGCAATAACTAAAAGCAATTTCAAATTTAAGTGTTCAATATCTAAAGCAATACCAAAAATCCAATTCATGGAAAAAGAGAGTAAAAGAGTAAAATAAAGACCATGCGATATACTCTCTTGCTTATGAATATCTTTGAGGAATAGGGGTTTGGTGGGTAAAATAGGTACCCTTATCAAACAGATGTAAATAGCAGTCCTTCTGTCTGTCTCTCTCTGCATGCCATGAAAAAAGTCTAAGATGTAAAATGTGGTAAATTTCCTGATAACTATAGCCAAGGCTACTAAAAGCAGAACTCCAGGTACCCCTGAAACATATGAAAATAGCACTTAATAGACCTATGCAGTAGTGACAGTGTATACAACTGCATACAGTGGCCCAGTATAGAGTAAAATCAAAGAAATTGT
Organism: Macroglossus sobrinus; assembly: GCA_004027375.1. NCBI lineage: Eukaryota > Metazoa > Chordata > Mammalia > Chiroptera > Pteropodidae > Macroglossus > Macroglossus sobrinus. Next base: position 175,637 of record PVKZ01001036.1, on the reverse strand, counting down.
AACTTAGGACTCTTAACTATGAAAAGCAGTAACTAAATGATTCAGAGATGTAACTACAGAAAAATCATCAGTCATAAAAACTTCCTAGGCTATTGGCTTAGCACATATCAGTGACTTGAAAAAGGGTACCCTAGTATATAGATAGTACCTAAACTATTCTGATTCTCAGTTTCTTCATTTGCGAAGAGAAAAGTAATATTGGTACAGGCTAAAGCTATAGTCAGGAGCAAATAAGAACACAGGTGATGGCACCTGTTGTATGACAATAAACAAAATATGCCATTATAATTATTATTTAGACACAGTATTCGTTCAGTAATGAGTTTAAAAATTAAACGAATTTATCCAGAACACGAAAAAACATAAAAACCAATGGCCTTATGTTTTATAAATATAGTACTAAAACAGATTACATAGTCAGAAATAACATTAACTAACTATAGTGTTAATTTTAAAAAAAGGAATTAAGAAATCTATAAAAATTCTTATTCACGTACCTTTAAAGTACACCCATGAAATCAAATTGAATCAGTGAAGAGAAGCATATGGTAAAGAAGTCATTGGGGACTGTGGTAAACTGAAAAGCTCATAACTCATTTAAGAAGGTGCAACTACTCAGTTCTAGTTATTTTGTTGTCATGTAGAAATAAGGACCCAATGTTGCCAAATCATGTTTTTTTAAAAAGAAAATGCACACATTTGACCTTTTTAAACAAAATTTGGTTTTTAAATTTATTCATTCATTCAATGTTAGCAACTAAAAAAACACTTTGTATGAGATTTTCAAATAAAACCTATCCAAAAAAATCAATTTGGGGCTGAATTCAGCTTGTTAGCGACTTCTGGTTTAGATAAACAAACCTACGAAAGAATAGAGTATGAACAAACTCTATAACTTAGCCTTCCTCAGTTTACATTAAGTCCACATATGGAAATCTAAAAGTACAGCTTCTAAATATTTTTCACCATCTATCATGGCAGTCTTTTTTAAGGATTAAAGAGGCCTGACTTTTCATATTCAGATTCTATGAACAGATTGGAAATAACTATTTTAATGCTTTCTACTTAGAAATAATTTGGCATGGAAACATCTTTCATCTTTATAGGCTGTTAAAATAAACTCTTAATAAAACAAACAAAACCTTATTCTCTATTCAGGGGCCCCAAACCACTGGTACCAGTCTGTGGCCTGTTAGTAACTGGGCTGCAACAGCAGGAGGTAAGATGCAGGTGAGTGAGTGAAGTTTCATCTGTATTTGCAGACAGCCACTCCCCAGCACTAGCTAGCATCACTGCCTCTGTTCCACCTCAGATCATCAGGCATTAGATTCTCATAGGGGCACCAGACTCTGGTTCCAAAAGGTTGGGGAATGCTGCTCTATATAACATTTCCCACACAACAGAGTTCCTTAGAAGCCTGGTACAATGTCCTTTATACTAAATAACAAATGTTTGTAATAAAGACAGTATGGACAATTCTTACCCATTCATGTTTTAAGAGTCTAAAAATCAAAGTTCTAACCTCGATTCTGTTTTAAATGTGTAACTAAGTGAAATATTTCATCTTAAGTTTGTCACTCCAAAAATAAAAACTGTCATTTTAGTCCTAATTGTACCATAGTTTAAGGATCAGGTAAGAAAAAGCCTTTCAAAAAGTCCAGAATATTAAGAAACCATAAGGTGTTATCTTCTGCAGTTCAGCTAGGATAAGGGATCAAGTGTCAGCTTTTTCATATTGTTTGAGGAGTTATGAATTCCTCATTAAAAAAAATACACTCCCAACTCATATAATAAAGATTTTGTTCTTGATCTATACTACCAAAGGGTCATATAGTTGTAATCAAGACCCTTTGAGCACTCAGTTTGAAATCTTTTGTTCTTCTAAAACATATCTAATAATAAATATCATTTAATAACAGCATGTATTATAATCCTCTGAAATAATACTATTTTTCATATCTATTATTTGTGTCACCGTGTATATCAGATATTTAACTAGGTAAGTTATAATTCTGCAGTGTAAATTCTCCTATTGCCCAGATGAAAGATACTGTTTTATTCAAATGATTCAAAAATGGGTATCTTAACTAAATATAAAAAGATAAATTAAACTCACATTTTATTCTTTTAAAGAATAACTATGTGATATATATTTTTCCCTTAAAGCTTAAAGGACTTAAAAATTGTAGTCAGTCCTACCTTCAGTTTGAATTCAAGCTGTGGCATGACAGATAATAATAAGTGAGGATCTATAGCAAAAAGCTCCTGAATCAGATCAAATACATGTTCTGATAAATCACTTACTGACGATCTTCCCAGCACCAGGACTTGATTGAAAAACTATAAGAGATATTAAAACAAAAATAAAATATGCATTTCAATAAAAACTTAGGTTGTTCAATAAACACGTGTTTAAAAAAATATAATTAGATATTACATATACAACTGAAGGGGATGAAATAGAACAGACATTTCAATTATTAATGTATAATATGATGGTCACCAAAACAGATGAAATAAACCTCTAAATATCAAACTATGAATGCTATATGGAGAAAAAGGAAAAAAGAACTGAGTTAATTAGCTTTTTTTAAAAGTTATATGACATTTCTAGGAATCTTAACGTTCATCAAAACAATTTAAATAGTTTTTGTAATTTATCAGAAATAATTTTATAGAGAAATTTCCTCATAGCAGAGAAAATTCTTAAAGTCTTAATCTTTTTATTTTTATTTGTCTGACCAATTTTACTATGACTTTAGTAATAAAGAGTATCTGAAGGTGGTGATGAGATTTTTTTTAAATACTAAAAAAAGTCAAATACATTTTGACTCAGAGGACAAAGAGAAGGAAAAGGTGATGATACATAAGTTAACCAATAATTTAAGACTGCTAGGAAGAAACAGAGAATATCAAGAGCATAAATTAAATGACATCTCCACTCCCTGCCAACACACGTAGAGGTATACACTTAGAAAAAAAATTAAATTTAAAATGCTAAAGAGGTAGCTCCATGTAACTGATAAAAGCATATATTTTTCCGGTAGTATCATCAAATGATATATTTTTTTAAAAAAGAAATATATTAAGAGTTAGAAAAAGATTCATATTTACTATGCTGACCTTGAAAATAATAATAAAAATAGTCTTAAAACTGAAAAATACACACATATTAATAAGCATAGACTAGAACACTAATTCTGGAAGAGATATGAATATTTATTGATGATGGTTACTTATGAGACTTTAGAATTGTAATTCAGAGTTGAAGAGACATTTTTCACTGTATACTCTCGTGTTATTTAGGAAACCTTTTTTAAAAACCATCTTTAAGTATTAACTTAGTAATATAAATACTAGCAATTTATACCATTTAATATACTTTCATTTGGGTTTTTATATGTGGAAAATAATTCAACAGTAAATACTACATTCACAAAGATAATTATTAAAGGAAAACACTAATAAAAATCTAAATATAAGGTAGTAAGGAAATGGTTTGGTGAATTAAGGGTGTGTATCAATTTAAATGTTCATTTAAATGTCAAAATATGGGTATATATAAATTAAGACAATTTATATAGAGTATATGAAAAACATTTTGAATGTGAGAAAACTGCTAAATTAAGGAGTGGAATTACAATAATTCGTTTTGAATGAGAGAAAACTGCTAAATTAAGGAGTAGAATTACAATAATTTTTTGTTCCAAATTATTGTTTTTTTAGTGGGCAAAAAATCCAAACTTCAATAAAGCAAAAACAAGTATTTTTATTAGTATATAACAACTATTTAAGAGGGAGGAAAAAATAGATTCAAAAGAATAACTTGAGACATGAAGAGGAAAATATACAGATACCAAAGATGAAGATGAGGGGAGAAAGTGAAAAAGATCAGTATATCCAGAAGATAAAAGATAAACATAAATACAAAGGCAGTAGATGAGCTGCAGACAAGTTTTCATAAAATAACATCACCCATCTTGTGCCATTTAAAAATAATGTCAATAAAACTTATAAAGGTATGCTGCATTTGGTCACATTTGAACACATCAGTTCTTTTATATATTTGTTCTAAATAGATGCAACTGTTTATAGGCTAAATAAACCTATATGTGAAAGGTTCTAATAAATTAGTACGTGGATTAAGAATTACACAATTATGGAATAAATATAGGCAGAAATACATACATTGGCAATGCATGCCTCAATGGTTTGGACTGTCCTTTTCAACAGGACTTTTGCGAGGTCAAAGGACTGTTTATTTAAGTTCTGAAACAATAAAAATATGCAAAGTTACAAATGATTTAGTGAATTTATGAGATAGCACCTTTAGAACACTACAGTCTTCAAATCTACAAATATGAAGAAAAAAATACTATGAAATCCCATTCAAGGTTTTATTCAACACCCTCTAGTGGTCTTAAACGCAGAATATGGAAATAGCCCAATTATGAATCAAAAACTAAAAGCCATTAGTTAGCCAAAAGCCCCATATCAAGTTTAGTTTCACTAAACACGAAATCAATCTAAGGCTGATATTGTTTTTTAACCAGTTTGAACTGGTAATTATACCCATATATCCTAAACACACACACACACCCCTTTCTAACTCATGATCTCAGTATTTCATTGTCTAATCAATGTGTGCTTTGAAGAAAAATAAAAGTGGAAAGTTTTCCAAGTAAAATTATCAATTATATTTTTAAAATACTGAATACGATGTTCGCTCTTCAAGATTCCCTATGCATTATCACATATTAAGGGTCTGAGAAAGACTGTAAAAAAGAAACATTAATTTTTTAAAACACTGAAAATGGAATTTTTGTTTTAAATAACTTTTTATTTTTTAATTACAGGTGGGATACAATAGTATATTAGTTTCAAGTATACAACATGGTGACTAGACATTTATATAACTTACAAAGTGATCACGCCCATAAATCTAGTACCCATCTGATACCACACAGTTATTACAATATTGACTATATATATTCCTTATGCTATACTTCACATTCCTATGACAATTTTGTACTTACTACCAATTTGTACTTCTTAATCCCTTCCCCTCTTTCACCCACCACCCTCAATCCCCCTTCTATCTGGCAACTCTTGAAATGTTCTCTATATTTGAGTTTTTGTTTTGTTTTATTTTCAGATTCCACATGTAAGTAAAATCACATGGCATTTGTCTTTCTCTGACTTACTCCACTCAGCACAATACCCTCTAGGTCCACCCATGTCGTTGCAGATGGCAAGATTTCATTCTTTTTTTTTTTTTATGGCTGAGTAATAGTCCATCGTGTATATGCATCACCTTTTCTTTGGAATTCTTGTTTTGAAGAGTACCTATTAACATCGCTATACTTTGAAGTTTTGAACCAAACTGAAACTCATTTACCATCATTTTGCACTTCTCCCAAAGAGAGATTAGGAAAACCGGAACTCTAGGTCAGTAATCAGCAAACTTTTGATGCAAAGAGACAGATGGTAAACATTTTAGGTTTTGTGAGCCATATGGTCACTGCTGCAACTACACAATTCTGCTGAAGTGTGAAAAGCAATCATAAACAAAATAAAAATGAATGACATAATTATGTTCAAATAAAACTTTATTGGCATAAATAGGCAATGAGCTAGATTTGGATCATAAGCTGTTGTTTTCTAACCCTTGCTCCAAGCTTTTACCCATGGGCAAAAGGGTATCAGTTCAAAATTTTAGTAGATATGCTGCCGAAGCATGAATAAGACTACATCAAAATTAAGGCAATCTTTCTATTTCCCAAAAGGGTATATTTCCTATTCATAAAAATACTCTATAAGTAAAAAATAAAAAATAAACTACCTCTTCCTCTCAGTTTTTCTCTTATTTTGCATAACATTTACTACTCCTTTGTTTAACCTCAAAATTTTGACCAATTACAAAGTCATTTGAATTAATAAAATGCAAACAATGTTTAGACAGTAAGTCAAGAGTGGAAGAATTTATAATTAACTATATCTAACATCTGATAATAGGTCGCTGAACCATTAGAAGAAAAGACCAGGAGGGTAAATATCAACACTGGGGTAGGCCTGAGTACAGTCCAGTGGTAGAGCTTGGAGAGCGCTAAATCTCTCAGTTCCTTAGGAGAACCTAGTAGAGAGAAACAAACAAAACCCCAAGAGGGAATACATAGCTCTGAATCATCCTTCCCTCATTAACTATAGTTAATGTGTTAAAAACTAATATTAATTAATGAATAACTACGGTTAACATTAAACATAGTTCCTGCTTCTGCTCAAATTTTTTTCTGGAAATACCTAAGAAAAATGTAAGATATAAGTTCTGCAAAGAAATCCAAATTCCTATACTCTTACATCTATGTTACAAAGAAGATAATTTTCTTTTCCAAAAAAACCAACTAATGAAAGAAACTAAAAACTAACCAATACTCTAACCTCTTGTAATTCCTAGATGAGATATGACTAGTGAATTTGAAACATTTTTAGTTTGCCAGAAAATAGGTGGCATGAAAATAGGAAGAACGAAAATCTTCCACAATATTAACATATTAATCAAGGTATCTTCTAAAAACAATAATAGCTACAAGACAGATGTGTGTTTCTCCATTTTATTTGGGTCTGGGGAATGACAATAGAAATAATTATGTGGGATCACAAATGGTGAAAAAATTATTTTTCATATGTGTAGTACTTCCTTTAAATATTAACCTTTAATATTTTCATATATACAGACCTTATGTGCAGGAATGAGGTTAATAAGAATAGAGTCCAATAATTCTTGAGTAACTCCATCACCTTCCATGATGATAGAACTCATCAAGTCTAACATGTGCATCTGTACCTTCTTATTGTGGCTATTGCTAAAAAAAGAAACAGAAGAAAAAAAAATTAAAGCTTACAAAAAGAAAATTAAACTTTCTAGCTTAAAACAACTATCTCAGATACATAAGAATTTTCACTTTAGGGAACCATACCAATAACGGCAAAGAAATTTTGGCTGCTCTATTAATTTTCTTCTTCTGTTGACTATTATAATAGCTGTTAAGATTCTGTAAGGTATTTTATAAAAACAAAGACCTTTAAAATGAATTAAGTCCCTAATAATTAGGATACAAATGGTAAGTTAAATTCAACCAAACAAAAATGTCAACTTCAAAGAAAGACCATCTCTGCTTACATGGCCTAATTATAAAACATGATAAATTTTTAAGAAGACAAAAAAATGACAAAATAATGAAGGTAGACACTTCATGTTTTCAATCCTTTTAGATCTTAATACATTCCAACAAAATAAAATAAAACTATAAACACACAAAAAAGCCTAAACCAATAAATAATTTTTTCTACACATATTTCCCACTAGAGGTTTTAGTTCACCAATACTGAAAATCAAAAGTCTAATATAAAATGCTTACCAGAACTTATGACTAGAAGGCTCTGAAAATGTCACCCTCATATCTCTCAAAGAACTTCAAACAAATAAAAAATCAACAAGGTATAAAGAATCGGTTTTGGTCCTGCTTCCTTAGCCATGAACAGTCAACTGTAGGTCTACTAAATATGTCTACTGCTCATACAAATTTACCTAAAAAGACTGGTTACAAAACTGTTATAACTAGTAGAACATCTAGCCTTCTGACCTTATGACTGCATCTTAACAAAAGACTTAATATGTCCATTTTCACACTTAGAATATATATGCAAAGACAAATCAAGAGCAATTTTATAATTTAGTTATACTTCTATAGATATTGTAAAGTTTAAATCAAGATAAACTAAATTTGAATATCATTTATGTATCTCTCACCTATATTTTAACATATTAACTTGAGATAATGTATAATAGATGTGTTGGGCACTTAGTGGTAAAATGCAAAAGATGAAAAATTTTCAAGTTGGTAGAAAAACTGTTATGTTGTAAGTTTTCTATAACTACTAAAGGCCAAGACTGTGCTGGAGAGTGGGGGTGGGGTAGGGTGTGTGTGTGTGTGTGTGTGTGGGTGTGTGTGTAGGGGGTGAAGAATAGAGGTATTCAACTTGATTAAAAAAAAAACTGAACAGAGTATTTTGCTTACAGATCCATGTATACTTGGGAATAGGAAAGGAATGAAGTGGAGAGATGAAAACAGACAAAAATGATTTCCACAGTTCTCAGCCCTGATGCAATAAGAGAGAATTTACCTTCCTACCAAAAGCAACTAAAAATTGAACAAAAGATATGAAACAACAGTTTTCAGACATTGGACATCATGAGAGAGGAAAACAAATGAGATAAACCCTACAATTTCCCCCAGATTACTGCCTGGTAAATTGCCAGACCAGGGTACGAAGGGAAGATCCTGCAGAGCCTAATGGTTTTCTTGAGTTAAGGGAAACCAGAGTTTGCAGGGCAGACTATACGAAGGGAGAGAAAGCTACTCAAAAAATGAGCTCACAAAGGGTAGCCCCTAAGTTTTCAAGTGCTTAGTGATCAACACAAACATAAGAAGAAATTTCTTGAGTATGGGGAAGAAAGCACTATGTGAAAGGAAAAGAGGGAATAATCCCTGAAACCCACACAGCCCTTAGGATAGTGCATGTTCTCACTACAGTGGAAAAATCTCATAATTCACAGGGCATCTAGTAAATAGATGGGTAAACCCACATATCCAAGAAGCTCAATGAGTCCCAATCACAGGAAACAAGAAGAAAATACCATGGTACATCATATTCAGATTGCTTAAAACTAGTAATAAGGAGAAAAATCTTAAAAGTGGGTAGAGGAAAAAAAAAAAAGATAATGTACAGAGGAACAAAGATTAAAAATGTAAAAACTTCTCTTTAGAAATAATGTAAATCAGAAAAAAATGGAGCAACATCTTTAAAAGAACTTATTTTCAGACATATAAAAACTGAAAAAAATTTATCAGCAGCAGGCATGAACTATAGGGAATACTAAAGAAAGTCCTTTGGACTTAAGAAAATAACACCAGACAGAAATCTTTACCTATGCAAAGGAGTGAAGAATACCACATATGTGGTAAATGTGTCATTAAATACAAATCAGTAAGATCCTCTTTCAAAGGCAAATCTTTTATTCACTCATACCTCAATGTGAACTACTTTAATTAGTACTTAGGTCAATAAACTTAGATCTTTATATATATGAAACAAAAATATTAACAGGATCAAATAAAGGTGCATGTATGTGTGTAAGTAATTACGAAAGGAAGTAACTGTAATTGCAGAGTGGGAAGTGGACTTAAGTCGGTAGGTAAGGTCACAAAAGGGGCAGAATGATGACAATTTCAGGAGGGTTTTTTTTTTTATTTTGTTGGTGATTTTAATTTTTAGAAAAGTTTCAAAACTGTGGTAGAATGAAAATGAAGGCCACAAATTGTTCTTCTCGGTATGTACATGCCTTTAAAATCCTGCTTCTCCACTCAAGATATGGAATTTATCTAACCAGTCTTTGAATCTGGGCTTGCCTGTGTGCCTTGCTTGGCCAATGAAATCTAAGTAAACATGAAATAAGCAGAGGTTTAAAAAGTGCTCATGTGGTAGGGCTTGCCCTTTCTTGCTAGTTTTAAAACCCAGTTAGTGTACAAAGAGGCCTGAGCTAGCATACTGGACGATTAGAGACAGACATGTGACTGAGTTGTCTTATTACCTCAGCCAACTACCAGATGTCCTGCCCAAAGACTGCAAATATTTAGGTACAAGTCCAGCCTAGACAAAAGGACTGTCAAGCAGAATCATGAAAAAATGGTAGTTGTTTAAAGCTATGAAGTTTTGTATTGTTTTGTTATGCAGCAAAAGCTAATATATAAGGTAAAGTTTATATATAGTTTATCATTTATTTAAAGGCTTTCAGTTAGTTGCCACAGGAAGTTTTTTCTCATGAAGTCTCTTTATAAGCTTCTATTTCGAAACTAGGTAAAGCCAGCCCTTTCCTGTTTATTCCAGAATAAATTCTCTTTCTGCCATTCCATCTAAGGAAAATGAAAACATGATATAGTCTTCATATGAAATGTACTGTTCAATATGGAAGCCATTAGCCAATAGACATTTGGCTATTGAATGCTTGAAGTATAGATAGAGCTACATGTTGACATAACAGTCCTTTGGAGACAGTGAGATAAATTAAGGTATATTATTTAAATAAATTTCATTTGTTTCTTTTTTACCTTTCTTAATGTGGCTACTAGAAAATTTACAATTTATGTAAGCTATATTATGTCTGTATATAATGTAATTCTGTAGAACACATCTCATACCAATGTTTGGTTTACTACATACAAACACAAAACAAAACAGTGGACTGAAATCAGAGTTTGGGCTCTCCTGTTCAGCAATTTGTCCTTGGGCAAGCAACCACACCTTCTTCTTTGTGCATTAGTTTTCCTATTTCTATAAAGAAAGATTAATGCTTCAAGATTTTTTTCCTAGCTCTTAAATTTGAGAACATATCAAAGTCTGTGTGCTTAATAATTGAGCTATTATGCTTCCCAGCATTCACTAATGGTACTTAGAATACTTATAATTTCCACCTCAGTATTTAATACTTCTTTATATAAGTTCTCATACCATTTGCTTTATAAGAGTCAATCAATACAATTGATATCATAATTTAAAATGGTAGTATAAGGGCAAAGGCAGCTTTCATAAAATTTTTATTTATTTTCCTCTTTATGGTAAGTCTTCTATGAAAAACATTTCCTTATAACTCCAAAAAATCTTAGTGTATATGCACAGTACACATTACTTCTAAATGCACAGCAACAAAAGAGAAATGCTTCAAAAATAACTTACTTGATCACTGAGAAGAGAGTCCTAAAAAGTTGAATAAAAATTTCATTGCAATCTTCCAATTCAAAGCAGATGTTATATGATTTAACCCAAGCTAAATTCTTAAATAAATAAATAAAAGTTATTATACACACAAAATAGTTACACAAATGCAAATTATTAATAAAACTAAATTTTAGAATTAGAAATCTATTTAAAGCTTATAAAAGTCCAACATACAAAATTACAGTTGTTGTTATGTACTCTAACCTGTAAAAGACTTATCTGTTGGTATTAACCTTCTCTAACTAAAAAATATTAAATTGTTAGAGGCTGGTAGGCATATTTACATACAAAATACAAGAGGCAGTGAAAATGAATTCAACTTAATCCCTTTTTTGAATAGAAAAGAATAAAAATAGAAGGATGAAAATAAAGTTTCAAATAATATAACAGTTTTTTCAGTGGAATACTTATCTTTCAGGATATAAGGGGCACTATATATATGTATGTATATGTAAAATATATTTTATTAAATGAGCTTTACATAAAACAAAATGCAGTTTACATTTTAAAGCTACTATTAAGAATTTTTTACTATGTGAAATAGGATGTTATTTTTTAAATAAAATTTTTTTTACCTCTAATAAATAAAAGTATCTATTAAACTGCGGACTCTTTGTATCCTCCAAACCTTTTAATTGTCTGGTAATAAACAAAAATATGTCCTGTTAAAAAAAAATAATAAAATATATTTAGACACAAATACTTATCATTCTTTCACAATACACTAATAGCCTGTGTTGTGTACACACACACACTTCATTACAAACTACAATAAAAGAAAATTCTCCTTTAGCCAAATGACTGGCCAAATCTATTATTCAAAATAACTGGTAAAGGGCAAATCATATAAAATCAAATCCTTTAGAAGCAAAAATAAAGGCTATTACTGCCACAAATCTTTAGGCTTTCTCATTCTGACAAAACCATAGGTTCTCTATCTTGTTACTCTTTGCTACAGAACTTCCATTTTACTACCTTCATCATGTATCATGGTAAACAATCATTTTCATTTTGATTGAGTTGTCTTATTACCTCAGCCAACTACCAGATGTCCTGCCCAAAGACTGCCTGGAGTCTTGAAGACCTGGACTTGAGTCTTTATTTTACTATTTCCTACATGTAAATAGTTAATTTTCAGTACCTAGTTTTGACTTTGATGTATGACATCAAAGTTCTGGGGAACAAAAGCAATAATAGACTGTCCCAAAAGTTTTACTTTTCATGATGATCGTGCTTCATTTCTTAGTAAGCTTTCTTTAGAAGCTTAAACGCAACATAATACTAACAAGGGATAAACTCATTTTACAATTACTTAAAAGAAAGTAGTCCATGTAAATTGTTATACTACTGTTTTAAAAGGTGTCATTAATACACTATTTCTTCAATTCAGCTATCTGGGTTTTGTGACAGGTTATCCTGAAGGTTAGATATGAGCAGAAAGGGACTAGCTCTGACCTGTACCATTTAATGCCTCATAAAAATATAGTCATTTTTGTGTATATTCAATGAAATTAACAATGAATAGTTTTGCAACTTATGATATAATCTTCTAATGATAAGATGAATAATATGAAAGCTATGTTTCTAGGATAGGAACATAACATTATAAGATAAACTATAAAGTAAACCAATTTTGTAAAGATTGTATTTATTACCTTAAGTTTATCGTGGGAAGTATATGGAGCTTCTGGAGCATAGATTCGAAAGATGTCAGCCAAACAACATGCTACAAGGAGACGCACATCTTTATTGGGATTCCTGAGGAAAAATTCAGATGCAAGATGCAAGGCTAGTGGGAGATACTGCTGTTTTTCATCTTCTGAGTCCTGATCCATATCCATAAAAGTTTTTACTATCATCTGTAAAAATATATAAAAGAAAAATATAGTCAACTCCTGATAATCAGAAATCAAGAGGATATATTTTTTAAAAATTATCATTACAACACAAACTAGTACTCAATTACTATCAGGAGTCACAACCAGTTTTTATAAATCTACAATTAAGAATCTGGGTAAAGATCATGAGCGTGAACAAGTGTCAACTTTTGGATTATAGACACATTATTTGCACTTACATTATATTTATGAAAAACTTAACACTCACTATTTATTTTAAAAAGTTCTTGGCCTCATATACACAACCAAATTCATTTGATATTTTACAACATCAACTATGTTTCTTTTATATTTTATTATCAAAGCTGCCTTGATTTAGGTTCCTTAAATTGCTATATCATTTCACACTTTAATAGTTTTGCAATTCACGATAGAAACTTTAAATATTTTATATATTGTATTTCTTAGTAAAACCTTTAATTATAAAATAACCTCTGTTGTTATTTATGGTTACAAAATTAGCAAATGCACATTTTAGAATTACTCTAAAATGCAAAAAAAATATATTCTTTAAAATTCTAATTTCTCAACCTCAGAAAATAACCACTATTTAATTTTTTGTGTATTTTATGTTGGTCTGTTTTCTCTATAAATATGCAAATAACCATAGTGTAATTCTCTATTTGTTTATCACATCATGATCATTTCCTCATGCCTTCAAAATCTTTCAATAAGTCGCACTTTACCTAACTAGTTAACATTGTGAAGTACTGAATTTGTACTTCTATTTTGGCAAGACTTTTTATCATGAATAAGTATTGAGTTTTATCAAATGTTTTCCTACAGCTATTGAAGTGATCAGACTTTTCTAATTCTGATAACAGAGTAAATCCCACTGACTGATTTCCTAATTTTAACCTAAGTTTCCATTCATAACATCTAATTCTAGTCTAAGTTTGTATTTCAAAAATAAAGCCAACTAGGTCATAACACTTCTGTATATCGCTAGATATGATTTGCTATTACACTGTTTCAATTTTTGCATTAATATTAATGAAAATAATTGACCAGTAACTTCTTTAAAGACAACCTTGTCATTTTAGTACTGAGGTTATAGTGGCTTGAAACAAGTGATCCCCCACTTTTTTCTATTTTAAGGAAAGTTTCTAGTAACAGTGATTTTATTTTTCCTTAAAAATTTAGTGAAGTTCAGCTGCTTGAAGAAGGAATACTAATAGAATTTAGAAAATACCCGGAACTAAATGATCATGAAAATATAAACTACTGATATTTGTGGGAGTAATGCAGTTAAAGTGGTAAAGGGAAATTTACGTCCTTAAATGAACACACTACAAAAAGAAGGAATGAAAAATCAGTGGGCTATGTCCATTTCAAAAAGTTAAAATAAGTTATGCCCATCTCAAGAAGTTAAAAAAATAAATAAAATATTAAAATCAAAGGGAGAAAAAATCAAAAAGAGACATCAATTAATTGGAAAGTAAACGCAAAAATAAAGCCCCAACAATGCCAAATGTCAATTGTTGAAAAGACTAATAAAACTGACATGTCCCTACTAAGAATAAATAAAGAAGAGAGGAAGTCACAAATTACAAATATCAGGAATGAAAAGAGAACATATTATTACACATCCTAATAATCATACATTGTGGGGAGGGGACCTGTCACATGAAAAGAAACTGAATATGAAATCAAAAACCTTCCCACAAAGAAATATCCAATGCTAGCTAACTTCACTAGTAAAAAGCCCCAAATAAGACAACTATATATAAATATGTATAATACTAGCTACTCTGCTCAAAATATCAAGCCCCTCTCTGCTATTCTGCTGTTGCAGCTTTATGCCTTGGTTTAGTTATTGTAGACATAGTCAACGAGACTCTACTTTTAAAGTACAAACATCTCTGTGAGAGTTAATATCTAGTAAATTTTATATCTTGGTTATCTCTTAACATTTTTGTAGATTGTTATCTAGTTGGAATTAAGAATGATACAGAAGAGAAACATCTGAAGTTTAGGAATTCTTCAAGAAGCAGAGCACCAAAATAGAAGTTGTGAAGAGATCAAAGATAATTGTAACATTCAGTTTGGTAGGAGTAGGCAGGCCACCTGAAATGATACAGATCTCTTCTCCACAGACATAGTTCATCCAACCTCAACCAACAAAATATCAAAACTCATATTTAAGGATGAGTAAACTAAGGATCACTTTAAATCTTCAAGCAAGCTGACCAAAGTCAAAGGAGCATGCAAGTCATAGATATTTGGTTTGTATCTTAAGGGCAAGAATGAGCCATTGAATTGTTTTGAGCAACAGCATATGGTCAGATTTGTATTTCATAAAATACCTCTTCAGTCAATATATAGCCAATAAAGGAATGTCTCACTCACAGGTTGATGGATCCATCAAGGTAATCAGCAAGATTTTCAAGTCATTGGAGATACCTTACCAACTATTCTGAAGCAGTCAGAGCAAATTCTGTGGGGGGGGGGCAGATGAGAGGTAGTGGTGGTGGTGAGAGATGAAGTGAAACACGCAAAGTGTACTCCTAAATGCCATTACTAAGGAGTTTTCAATTTTATTATACAGGAAATGGGAGTCATCAAAAAGTGTTTTCTTGTCAGTGGGAAAGATGGAAGATGTGTATTTGTAACCTATTGCTATGTAACAAAATAAAGTGCCTTAAAACAACAATAAACATTTATTTACCACAGTTTCTGTAGATGAGGAATTGGAGAGTGGCTTAGCTATGGTGGGTTTAGCTTGCAATCTCAGTAGTCAAGACTACAGTAATCTGAAGGCCTGATTTGTTGAATTATAAAATAAATGACTAGTTCAGACAATTTCTACATGTATACTTATCTTTCAACAACAATAAAAAAAATCTACACTTCAGGGTGAAATATGTAAATTCTGGAGTTAAATAAGCCTTATAATTTTTACATTAAAATGGTTGTTCATTAGTATATACATGGACTGGCAGATTAGAATGAGCGCTATTTGACTAAATACACTTCTTTCTAGTTTAATATAATTATTTGTAACATAAATTCTTTTATCTAATGTACATTTGAGGTGAAACCTGATTAAATTAGGCAAGGCAGGGGCACAGTTCACACAGAAGCCATTAGAACTACAAAATGTTAAAGTCTACCTAATACACTTCCTATTTTGGAATTCAACACATCAGAGCAACTTTTGGACTAAAAGCTCAAAGATCAAGTGACTCACTGACAAATTCATCATGCTATTATTATGTCTTTTCATTGCACCTAGATTGCAAATTCCTTTTAAGAAAACTTCAGTATTCTTAAGAATCCAGACTGCTAATTTCAAACGAGTGAGTTTCATACTGAATATAGTTAATAAAACATACATTTAATTGCTATCACATCTAGTTTAGGCTCTTCTTACATCATACCTGATTTTAGTCTCTTCAATTCTCAAAATCAAACACAGTGCTTCTAAGTTACTCTTAAAACATCTACTTTAATGTTACCCTAATTCAAACCATGGTTTCCCACTGCCTAGTACCTTATGACATTTAAAACATTATAATCAATGTATAATTTCATCTTATTTTTATGGTATACATATACATACACACACACATATCAATGTATATGTGTATATATTATATGCAAATATAAAATGTTATAATTTTCAACTCTCTAATTAAACTGGGTTTATTAAAACATCATGAGCCATTTTCACAGCTTTGCAAAAAAAAAAAAAAAAAAGAGCTCATAGAGAAAGCTTTAGGACATATGTGAATATGTCCTAGAACTGCTTCTACCCCTAGATACAATTTTTCACCTCAAACATACTAAAATTTTACCTGCCTTTATAAAGTGAGATATAAGTGCATAATACTTTCTGAAGAAATGACACATTAATTTTTTGACATGCTCTAGACTTCAGTAGTTGACCAAGTCTGAGAAAAAAATCTCTCTGAAATTCTAATTTGTCAATAGCTATACAATAAATATACATTTTAAGACTAAGTGCTAATATTAAGATAAAACAAAAAATTAAAATAGAACTACCATATGATCCAGCAATTCCACTTCTGGGTATTTATCTGAAAACGAAAACACTGCAGCATTATTTACAACAGCCAAGATATGAAAACAGCCTAAGTACCATCGATAGATAAATGGATAAAGAAATTATAGTATATATGTGCGCGCGCGCGCACACACACACACACACACACACACACACACTAAATTCTTATTCAGTCACAAAAAATAATAAAATCTTGCCACTTACAATTACATGGATGGAGCTCAAGGTCATAATGCTAAGTGAAATAAGTCAGAGAAAGACAAATACTATATGATCTTACATGTGTAATCTTTAAAAAAAAAAAAAACCCACAAACAAACAAAACAATGCAGCTCATAGATACAGGGAACACATTGGTGGTTGCCAGAGGCAGAGCGTGATGGTTGGGAGTAATGGGTAAACTGTGTTTGTTTTTCTGGTTTAAATAAATTGAGTAATTTATAATTTTCAAAAAGAAACAAAGAAACTCTGCACATGGATAGAAAAACGATAACCTTTTTTTCTAATAAACCACTAAAGACTACTTGAAAATATGTTTTGCTATTAACATATTTGATCAAGGTTAGTATTCTTTAATGAGACAAGGTTATTATTTCATATCTAAATTATGCGGTATAGAAAAGTTAGATGCTACACACATTCACTATCTTCTTCCTGAACTCCAAACCCAATTCCATTCTAAAAGCTTATTCTATCAGCCCCAAACCAATTAATAAGCATATGCTACAATACTACACTTTTAATGATTCCTAAAAATTTCTAAATTAGAGGTAGTGCTTTACTCACTTATTCTTCCTTCAAGAAAACCAGTACTATTAGGGTTCTAAAAATAAACTAGATACTGACTATAACAGAGAGTCATCATAGAAGCTATTTTAAGTTTCAAGGGAAATTCATATGGTGCTAAAATATTATGAGAAGCCTTAAAGCCTTATAGTCAGCCTAACACTCATATTGAGGCTTGAGACAGTCAGTCTAACACTCATATTTTGACTTTTGGTTTTAACATAAGCTTAAATGCTCTCTTATTTGGGAACTAATAAAGCAGGACAAAACAAATGAAGGCAACAAGGTGCAAACCAATTAATTATTGGTTTTATATATATTATTATATAATTAATTATATAACAGAAAATTCTCAATTCAGAAAGCATATTTTTTATATGTGAAGTATTTGTAATAGTACTAATAGCTATCACTTATTGAGTTCTTGCTATGGGCCAGGCATATTTTAAGTAATTTAATGTACCAATAACTCAAAATTTAATACAATAATTTCTTGTGGGAAGATTAACATCCCCATTTAACAGGTGAGAAAACTGAGGCTAAGTAGTTTGTTCACAGGTATAAAAATTCAAATCCGGGCAGTGTGATAATTACTCTTTCCTAACTTTTTACCACTCTTAACCTACATATTAATATATTGTAGTATCATAGGATGAGTTGTAATCCAAAATGACTAGTAAAAAATAAAATATATAAAGAGCATATACTATGTTATAGTACTATCACTATTAAGTTGTCATGTTCCTAGGCCAAATAAAAAAGCCTACTTTTCTCATAGGTAGTTAGGTAAAGACCATGGTTGAGAATTTAGATGAGAGCACACGGCAGCTTAATAGATGCCTTTAATATTTAATTCAAGTTTGCTAGATTTCCTTTTCCTTGATAAAAGTGGATCATTTGCCCTATTCTTAAAATGATCAATCATTATTTCAGGATTTTTTTTTTTTTTTTTTGCTCAAAAATGCAATGAAAAGCATCTAGTTTTTCTTAAGGTTAAATAAATTAAAATTTGGAAAAAAATGGGGTTCAGAAGAAAAAATGGGGTGTGTGTGGAGGGGAAACAGATGGAATTAATTATGGTATGGGTAGCGAGAGTCAGAGAATAAGCAATAATAAGTACAGGGATATTCCCTAGAGGCAAAATGAAAAGCGTTTGTTGTGAAAGAGTAGAGAGTTGCCAAAAAATCAGTAAATCAGTTGCCAGAAAATATTTCTGTCAAGAAAAACCTGAAGCCTGCTAGAGAAAGAGAAAACCAAAAACTGGTTTCTTGAAATCAACAACAAAATTAACGTCTTTAGTTAGCTTGACCAAGAAAAAAGAGAGGACTAAAATCGCTAGATTCAAAAATGAAAGAGGGGCTATTACTACTGACCTTACTGAAATAAAAAGGACTGTAAAGAAAAAATACACAAAGAAAAGTCCAGGCCCATATTTAATTCAACTTTACTGCTGAATTCTATTAAACATTTCAAGAAAACCAATTTTTCTCAAACTCTTCCAAAAATTTAAAGATAGTGAAACACTTCCAATTTATTTTGAGGTAGTAACCTGATTCCAAAACTAGACTAAGCTATCACAAGAAAACTATAGACTAACACCTCTTATGTATATGGATACAAAAATCTTCAACAAAATACAAGCAAACCAAATCTAGTGACAGAAAAGATTTATACACTATGCCAGGAATGCAAGGTTGGTTTAACATTAAAAATAGATTAATGTAATACACATCAACAGAATAAACAAAAATCACATGACCTTAATAGATGCAGAAATTCAACACCCTTTGATGATAAAAATATTCAAGAAACTAGGAATAGAAACGAAATTCCTCAACATGATAAAAGGCATTTATGAAAAATCCTCAGCCAACATCATACTTAATGGCAGAAAATTGAGTACTTTTCCACTAAGATTAGGAACTAGATAAGAATATCTGCTTTCAACACTTCTATTTAATGTATTACTGAAGGTTCTAGCCAGGGCAGTTGGGCACATAAAGACATAAAGGGTATATAAAGACATAAAGAGATTTATCTCTATTCACAGATTACATGTTCTTGCACATAAAAACTCTTCCTAAGGAATCCATTACAACAATTATAATTAATAAGTTCAGCAAAGTTACAGAATACAAAATCAATATACAAAATTCAATCAAATTTCTAAATACCTGGAATGAACAATCTGAAAATGAAATTAAAACAATTCCATTTATAATAATGTAAAAATAAATTAGAAACAAATTTAACAAAATTAGTGTAAAATTTATACTCTGAAAACTATAAAATACCGTTGAAAGAAATAAAAAAAGATCTAAATTAATGGGGAACTATCCCACCTTCATAGACAGGAAGGCAGCACTAAGATGGCAACAGTCCCTAATCTGATATACACATTCAGTGCAATCCTCATCAGAAATCAAGCTGACATCCCTGTAAAAACCAACATGCTGATTCTAAAATTCAAATGAAACAGCTAAAACAATCCTGAAAAAGAAAAAAGTAGAATTCATATTTCCTAATTTCAAAATTTACTACAAAGCAATAGTAAGAAGATGGTGTATAAAGTTCTCATCACACTCACACACACACACACTTAAAAAATCTATACAAGAATATGAACATTAAATTTATTGTGGTAATCATTTCACAATATACAAAAGTCAAGTCATCATGTGGTATACCTTAAACTTATACAATACTGTATGTCAGTAATATCTCAATAAAACTGGGTGGTAGGAAAAGTGTGGTACTGGCACAAGGATAGACATTCAAATCAATGAAATAGAATTAAGAGTACAGAAATAAACCCATACACTGACAGCTAATTTCCGACAATGGTGCCAAAGCCATATAATGGGGAAAGAATAGCCTTTTCAATAAATGGTGCTAAGGAAAGAACGGACTTTACATTAAATGGTGCTGGGACAACTGGACATCCATACGCAAAAGAACAAACTTGGACCCTTACCTCACACCATACAAAAAATTAATAAATTTTGATTAATTTTAATTTTTTTAAACAATTTGTTCGAAATAGATCAAAGACCTAAATATAAGAGCTAAAACTTAAAACTCTTTGAAGAAAATAGGCATAAATCTTTGTAACCTTAATTTAGGCAATGATTTCTCAGATATGACACCAAAATATGTGACAAGAAAAATAAATTGGACATCAAAATGAAGAACTTTGTACTTTAAAGGAAATTACCAAGAAAGTAAAAAGGTAACCCACAGAAGAAAGTTTCTGCAAATCATATACTGATAAGAAATATCTTTCCAGTATATAAAAAACTTTTATAATTCAGTAACAAAAGGACAACCCAATTTAAAAATGGGCAAGAGATGTGAACAGATACTTCTCCAAAGATGATATACAAATGGCTAGAAGCTAATGAAAAAATATTTGACATCATCAGTCATCAAGATGACTTCACATCCTACTTCATTCACATCTACTAGGTTGGCTAGAATCAGAAAGTCTGATCATTGTCAAGTATTGTCAAGGATGTGAAAAAATTAGAACCCTCACACACTACTGGTGAGAATATAAAATGTTGCACACTCTTTGGAAAAGTTTGTCAGTCCATTAAATGACGACAGTTACCTATGACTCAACAATTCCACTCCTATAGGCAAAAGAAGTAAAAATGTACTTCCACAAATAAACTTGTATACGAATGATGATGGAAGTATTATTCCTAACAGCCAAAAAGTAAAATCAACCCAAACAGCTCCCAATGGACGAATGGATAAACAAAATTCGATAATTCACACAATGGAATATTACAAAAAACAATGAAGTACTGATACCACAAAACAGATCATCTTGAAAAGATTATACTAAGTTAAAGAAATCAGTAATGAAAGATCACATAACATGATTCCAAATATATGAAATGTCTAGATCCAGGAAATGTACAGAGACAGAAAGTAATTAGTGATTGCTTAGGGCTGGAGGGGTATGTGAGAGTGAGTGCTAAATGGTGTAGTGCTTCTTTCTGAGGTGATGAAATTGCTCTAAAATTGACTGTGGTGATGGTTGCACATATCTGTGATATAGTAAAACCACTGATTGTATACTTTAAATGGGTGAGCTGTATGCATGTGAACTGAGTTAAAAGAAAATATAGATGAATAAAAATGAACTTTAGAGACCTCTGAAAATCCTTACCTCTTTCCATAACAATATTCTTTTAAATGTTAAGGTCCCTTTAAGGTAATGAAAAGGGTTCAACTGACAAAACTGTGATTCATAAGCCACTTTCCAATATCAGGAAAGAGAAGACACACAGTTGTCTTAGAGCAAGTAAGCCAAATGGATTTTTCTATACAACCACTGGCATTGACATCTGTAGTAGGGGTTCCCAATCCCCAGGCCATAGACCAGTACCCTCCCGTGGCCTGTTAGGAAACAGGCTATATAGCAGGAGGTGAGAGGGCCAGTGAGCAAAGCTACATTTGTATTTGCAGCTGCAGGCCAGCACTAGCCATCACCACCTCAGCTCCACCTCATATCATCAGGCATTAGATTCTCATAGAAGCACCAGTCCCTGGTGCCAAAAAGGTTGGGGACCACTGATCTAGTATATATTACTAGATCTATATAGTATATATAACTCTTTCCCCAAGTTCTAGGCAAACAGAGGGGGGAGGCAAAAAAAAAAAAAAAAAGAGTAAACTAAGGGACTTCACAAAGGCTCAAACACAGGAAAATCTGCAAGGTAGAGACTATTCCTTTTATAAAGTGAAAAAGGCCCAGGGAATTATCAGATTTTTAAGATCACAAAACTAAAGCTTAGTTTTGTGCTTTACCTTTAGCTTATAGTGTGTGTGTGGTATATAACCCTTAACTATGATTATGGGAGAGAAGAGACACTAAATATACCTATTTTTAATAGAAGAAAAAAGTTTACTTCAGTGAAAAGAATTTACAAAGGATTTTTCAGAATTCCCAGACTAAGAATTAAAATTTACAATTCACTCTAATCAAAGACCCAATTAATATCCTGGCATTACCTGGAATGACCATATGCCTCAATTTGCTTCAGAGCCCTGGTTCATATCTGTTATCAGCATAATTATTAATAACACTTCTCAACAATTTATCTCATCAATGTTTTTCATCTTTACCCTACATGAGTCACACCTGGAACCTCATTAAAAATTGTTTACCTCCAGTATCCTTAACTCTACAATTTTTTATTCTTACTGAATTTACTCTTTGCCTTCAATATGAAATCTTCACTAATACTCTATCTTCAATCATACCCTCGTGCCTTAGGTAGCTCTGTCAACCCACATCCAAGTGTAGCCACTTCAGTCATTGCCTAATAATATACCCCTTCCCCCCCCCGCCACCCCCGCCACATACACACACGGTCTTTGGTAATTCTTGATTTTCAATCTCCAATCCAGAGTGATTTCTACTGAGTCCACCTGGCCAGCAATGCCAAAGACTGATGAACATACAAATTCATTCTGCTCTGATCTCTAAAACTGATCTCCTCACAGCACAAAAAGAACACAAATTAAAATTTGAATTTAGCTTTATTTGTATTTATTGAGAATTCTAGTCTACCTCTTAATGGATATATAATCTGAATAAATTACTTAGTATTTTTGTGCCTATAAAACAAATAATCTAACCTTAAAAAAAGATTGATACTTAGAGATAATAGACACAAGGTTCCCAGCCTAGTATCTGGCATACAAGAGTCTGTGCTAAATAAAAATTACTATATTGTATTAATTCTAAGACCCATATGTCTGATATTGAGATGTCTCTTAAAATCGGTGGTTTTACAAAAAGTGAAAGCCAGAAGTAACTGTAAGAGAATTGTTGCTACTTGTGCTTCTACAAACTTCAGTTTGAAAACCTTATGCTGATAATAGCTAGAAAGCACCAGCACCAAATCTTGCAGCATTAAATATTAATAACTTGGAAGAATATCTCAGAAACAACAGTGGAGCGCTCTTCAATGATTATCTGCATCACAATACTTTTGATAACAATGACACTGGAAAAAAAACAAATATTAATACCTACTCAAAAATAAGATTAGGAGTAGGAGGCTCAAACTCTGAATACGGAGATTTTCAGGAATTACAGCCAACTTATTAGAATTTTATTTTCCTTTATGTATGTAAAAATACAAAAAAAAATTTTTGTCTAAATAAGTTATCTACATGAGGTCTTTCAATAAGTATAAAGATTTCTAAGTGTTAAAATAATCAGATCATAATTTGATTGGTAGCTTTTTTCTTTGTAATGGGTTCATACCCATAGAACTGATTGGTCTACCTACCCTATTACTCATTAATAGTTACCTTAAATGTACAGTGA
This sequence comes from Macroglossus sobrinus, assembly GCA_004027375.1. NCBI lineage: Eukaryota > Metazoa > Chordata > Mammalia > Chiroptera > Pteropodidae > Macroglossus > Macroglossus sobrinus. Next base: position 151,741 of record PVKZ01001036.1, on the reverse strand, counting down.
AAAAGCTTGCTATTTATAACTTAAAACAATGCCCCAAAAGGGTGAGGTTCTATTTTACAGGCTGTGACACATGCTCTAAACTTGTGACCAATAAATTTTGCTACTTCTACAGTACATGGGTCTGGAAATTGAAGGGTGGAAATTAGAGTACCTCCTCTATTATGTTGAATACCCTGCTCAAAGAATTTTTGTTTCCATCCTAAAACTTTTGGTTTGCTGGTTTAGAGGTTTGGGTTGCTATTAGAAGAATGTTTCTAGTATAGGACACAATAATTCCACTGAAGTTGAGATAGTCACCTGACCATTTTGGACTATTCAAACCAGTGAAACAACAGGTAAAGAAGGGGCTTACTGTAGTGGCTGCTGTGACTGATTCCAACTACAATGGGAAAACTAGGATGCTACTATGCAATAGAAGTAGGAAGGAATATGTCTGGAACTTAGCAAATGGGCTAGGACAGTGTTTCTCAAGCCACTAGTGGTGAAGAACTGGTTGTGGGTTTTAAAAAATTTCAACAAAACTGTAAAATATACAAGGCACTTAGATGTTGCAGTAATGCCAAATTACCTATCAATGTTTCTTAACATTTACTCTCAATTTTTGCATCTATCCTGTTTTGAACTGGCACCACACTCTTGACAATAGCTAAGGCACTTAGGATGTCTGTATACGATATTAAAAGTTCATAGGAAACTACAGCGTCCTAATAAAGTTAGGATATCTATTGGTTTCAGACCTCTTAGGAATGAAATTTAAGGGCAACCTATCAAGTTAAAAACAAAACAAAAAACCAGTTCCAGCCGAAGTACTAAGTGAAGGCAAAAGAAACAGAATGGGTTTTGGAAGAAAGCAATGAATTAGGGCCCAGTGACCAGTACAAAAATGAGGGCTGTATGCAGTACACAATTCTCTTGTCCCCGCTTGTTAACATCTGTGTGCTGGGGTATTTATTTTTCCTTTTCTCTTATTTTTGATAAGAACTGTCAGTGGTGGCTTCTAATTTATGTGTTTAGGGATTGGCAAACTTCTGTGATGGACAAGAAAGTCAATTATTTTAGGGTGTACAGGCCATAAAATCTCCATTATAATTACTTAACTGCTATGATATCATGAAAGCAGCCACGGATTAATATGTAAATGAATGAGCATGGTTATGTTTCAATAAACTTTACTGATAGCCTTTGAAATTTGAATTCCATATAATTTTCAGGTATCATGAAATATTATTTTTGATTCCCCCCCAACCACTTAATAAGGTAAAAACCATTCTCTGCTTCCAAGCCTACAGAAACAAAGCAACAAGCCAGATTTGGCTCACAGGTCACAGTTTGCTAACCCCTGCATTAGACTATTCAGATGGAAGTGTTTCAACTAAAAAACAATTAACATCACCCAGAACTGGATATGCTATCACCTAGAAATTAGATACTGTGACAACTTAGACGATACAGAAAGAGGTGGGAGCATTTTTCTTTTTAAAAGAATAGTTGTACCCTGTTAGATGAAAACATGAAATAATTGTTCTTGTTCTATGAAGTTCAAATATCAGTCAATAGAACAATATGCTATTTACTTACATAGGGTCTCTCAACTCCAAATCCACCCTTCTATATTGTTCTCTGATACTGAGACTGGGATTATTGAAAATGCATTGCCCAGACTTCTTTGACAGGAAGCAAAATACTTAGAGGGCAAGAGGAGGGAAAGGGTATTTTCTGATTGTTTTCCTTGCTATTTCAGCCATTCCAGTTGTCTTTAGTATCTTTCAGCACTTAACACCCTCTGATACTATTTGCTGTTAGCATTTAAAACACTGACTAGCTTTAAAAAGTAACTTTGGCTGCATACTTGGTAACATTTCTCAATTAATTCAAGCTGTAACTATAGGCTGTTAAGCACTTTTACTTATACTTGTACTTATGAAACTTGTACTTATATGTGAAACTTACACACATTTCAACAGCAAACATTGGTTGAATCACAAGAAATCTCAAGCTCCTTTGTCCTGCACTGTGAAATTATAACAAAAGTGAAATCTCCATTTCCAAATTCAAGCTACAATTCCTGCAGCATTTTTAGAACTCAGTGAACATACAGGAAATTTCCACATTTCAAAGTCCAATTCAAACTGCAATTGGGGAGCTTCCACCTAGCCCTTCAACTTGAAGCAATTAATCTGAAATGTAATGACATGCTAAAAGGCAATTATCAATAGAAGAATATAAAAGAAATCTGTAAATGCCTCCCAAGCAATGAATATACTCAATTACAATCATATGCTATGAACTGATACCAATATTTGGGAATATCTGTGTGAAAAGTTTTTTCAAATGGAATACACAAAATTACATTACAGATCAGCATTAAGAAAACTGAAATCAATTTTGGTGATAGAGAACATTAACTTTGAACCCCAATTAAGTAAAACGTTAGTTCTACTCTCTCTGAATCCTGTTCTCATTAGTAGACCTATGTTACAAAAAATGTACTGAACTACTACTTTTTGAATTTTGTCAAAAAATTTGTGAAAATTTATTCTCTTGTATAAATACAGTATCCTCTTGACCTATAGGAACAAAATATTTACTAACTTGCTCTTCACATAAAAAATCTACCAACTCTGGAAAGGTACCCAAGACAAATGAATTCTTATTATCTAACAAAAAGCATGTACACTATTCAAAGACGTATTATTCATAAAAGCAAAAAAACTATTAATCCAAATATTTTATCTATCAACAACTATATGAATAAATTTTGGGATATTCATACAATGAAAAAAATTACTGCTAACAATATAAATAAATATCACACAATATTTAGCAAAATAATCAGACATAAAATTTCATGTAAATTTCATTTACATGAAATCTGATGGCAAAACTTATGTATATTGACAGAGATCAGGATAGTGTCTAATTCTGGAGAGGGAAGATAAGGCAGCCTCTTGGGGTACCAGAAATGTTCTATATCATGATCTGGATAAGAGTTATGTGTGTATACATATATAAATTAATAGAATGTTACACTTAAGGTTTGCACTTTACTATATGTAAATTAAATATAGTTTTAAAAAGGTAAGAAATACAGAAATACACTGTAACTTTACAGAAATACACTCTAACTTTACATTTTTCAGGCTGTACCTGTGGTTGAAAATGTCAGAAGAAAAAATCAGTAAATTTGAAAATAAACCAACAAGAATGATCAAATTTGAAGAACACAAAGACAAATGACTGAAAGTTACAGAGCCCCAGTGATCCGAGGTCAATATAAGAAAAATCAACATTTTTCTAACTGGATGCTGGAAAGAGAAAATGGCAGGGGGAAAAAAAAAACACCTGGAAGATACAATGAACAAAAATTTGGTGACATAAATTTACAGATCCAAGAAGTTCAGTGATTCCAAAGCAGGACAAATGTGGGGGAAACATACACCTCAGGACATCATACTGAAAATGCTGAAAATCAAATAAAAAGAGAAATATTTTGAAAAGCAGCCAGAAAAAAATGACATTACATAAGAGAACAAACACATATACAGTTTTAAGTCCTCACCTAATGTTGTTGGTAGGTTCTGCAACTTTAAGTGAAATGACATATAACAAAACTAATTTTACCATAGGCTAATCGGTAAAAACAAGAATTAAGTTCCCATACCATTTCATCAACATTTTAAGAAAATGACATAAAAAAAAAATGTTATTCGAGGACCTATATTACTACTAACTTCTCATCTGAAATACCGAAAAATATGACAGTAGGATTACATCTTTAAAGCATAAATGAAGGTTAAACAGACATTTTTACACAAATGATGATAATGTTCTATATCATAAGAGTTTAGGTTACACTTGAGTAAGCATCTGTTAAAACTCATCAAATAGTACAATTAAGATATGCACATTTCACTGTATATAAATTTTATTCTCCCACACACAGCAAACCCAGCTCAGCGACACAAAAACTGATTCAATCTCTCATACTAATAACCTGACAGAAGAGATATGTTTACTTCTTTTTTAAAATATACATATTTTTGTTTTTCAATTACAGCTGGCATACAATAATCAGTCTCAAGGTGGCTTTTTCTGTAGTCCTTAGTTGTATGACTTCTGTTCTGCTAGACTTCAGGCAGTTCTCAATGATGGTTGTTCCACAGTTTAGTTGTAACTTTGATGTGGTCATGAGATGGGGAGAGTAGGGTTTACCTACTCTGCCATTTTGACTGGAAGTGAGACAAGATATGTTTACTTCTGTGAAAATATCATAGATTTAAAATAAATTTAACTGATGCTGATGATTTCATTGCATCACTGATTCACTTCTTATCCTTTAAGATGGTCGAGATTATCAACTGCAAAAGTCCTAATTCACCTTTGTGTTGGGCAATTATCTTGAGTTTTGAGTGTTAACTGTTCTTCTCTTCTTTCCCCAGAGGCAGAAGACACGAATGGGAATTTTGTAGACATGATGAGATTTTTGTTATCCAAAAAAAGTTAATAACAGTACACTGTAGAATATCAATTGTTTACTCTTGTGATTGCATGACTGACTAGAGCTGCATCTTGCTGCTGCTACTGTTGTCTAGCATCAAAAGAGAGTATAGTACTATATTTTTTACCCTGGGAAAAAAATCAAAATCCAGAAGTACGGTTTCTTTTGAATGCATATCACTTTCGCACCACTGTAGTGTTGTATTTTAAAATAACTATAATTAATATGTTAAAAGATGCAGCAGAAAAGGTGGACAAAATGCATTAATAGCAGCAAATTTTGTAAAAGCTGAAATAAATGAATGGGACTACATCAAACTAAAAAGCTTCTCAGCAAAAGAAATCATCAAACAAGATAAAGAGACAACCATTCCAATGGGAAAATATATTTGTAAGCAACACTTCCAATAAGGGCCTAATATCCAAAATATACAAAAAACTCATATGACTCAGTAACAAAAAAACAAAAAGAAAGATCCAGTCAAAAAATGGGCAGAAGACCTGAACAGACACTTCTCCCTAGAGGACAAACAAATGGCCAACAAATATATGAAAAGATGCTCAACATCACTAGCTATTAGGGAAATGCAAATCAAAACCACAATGAGATACCATCTCATACCTGTTAGAATAGCTATAATCAACAGGACAAGTAATAACAAACGTTGGAGAGGATACAGAGAAAAAGGAACCCTCATACACTGCTGGTGGGACTGCAAATTGGTACAGCCACTGTGGAAAACAGTGTGGAGGTTCCTAAAAAAAACTAACAATTGACCTACCATATGATTCAGCAATCCCTCTACTGGGTATTAACCCCAAAGACTTTAAAACCCATATCTGAAAAGATATTTGCACACTGATGTTTATAGCAGCATTATTCACAGTGGCCAGGACATAGAAGCAACTGAAGTGCCTATGATAGATGATTGACTAAAGAAGTTGTGGTTCATATATACAATGGAATATTACTCAGCCATAAGAAGAGATGAAATATTGCCATTTGCGACATGGATGGACCTCAAGATAATCATGCTAAGCGAAATAAGCCAGATTGAAAAAGTTGAAAAATCACATGATATCACTTATATGTGGGATGTAAACTTAAAAGCAGGACAAACAAACAGAGACACATGAACTATGGGCTAGTGGTTACTAGAGGACTATAGACTCATGGTTACTAGTGGTGGAGCAAGACAGGGTAAAGGGAGTCAAATATAGGTTTTAGGGGAAGGGTGAATGGGGGGGGGTGGTAAAGGGGATCAAATATATGGTAGCTGAAGGAAACTGGACTTTGGGTGATAAACACACAATATAAATGTCAAATATACAGATGTCAAATGATACTGTACACCTGAAAATTATATAATTGTATTAACCAATGTTACCCCCAATAAACTTAATTAAAAATTTTTTTAAAAATAGGAAATTTTGGCATAGAAATGGAAACTACATCAAACAAACTGGAGGCACAGTAGAAAAAAAAATGAGGCTATATTCTAGAGATAATGATTATTTTTTAATAACAATGAAAGAGAAACTAAAGATCCAAGAATTTCAGAGAAGTCCAAACAAGAGAAATACAAAGAAAAATATGAAATACACATCAAAGTCAAAAAAGGGGAAAATCATGAGGGTGGCCAGAGAAAAAAATAATCTCTCGTACTAGGGGATAGAGCAATTTACTATCCAAAAATGTTCTATTTAATTACCATCATACATTTCAAGCACTGACAAGTTGCAAATAATTAAAATGAAGTAATAAAGTCATCAAAACATTTCATGTTTGATGATTCAGAAATTCCACAGGAATCATATCACATATAAATAAAAATGGTTAGTTTTAGATGTCACACACTACTGAAAATGCGAAACATCAATGTTACTGACTCTCCTATTTTGAAAAAATGTAAAATGCTCATTAGTAAAATATATAAAATACCAATTCAACTTTAACTTTTTGTTTAATGTCAATGTGCTACTTTTGTAGCAGTCAGCTCAAATTAGGAAGACTGGGATAGAATGAGATTTCATTGGAACCCACAATGTCAGCTTTCAGGAGTAAATAAATCCATCAAATGAGCTTTAAGCTATTACTATTTTTGTTAAATTACATTTTTATAACTACTAGTTAAACTGTTTAACAAAAATGTAGATAATAAGAGAGCTCTAAATAGACTGCCACCAGAAAGGTAAAAGAGGTCAAGTATACATAATGCCATGCTCTCCAAGTAAATTTAAATGTTTTCCAAATAGAGCTAAGTTTAAAATAATTTGGGAATAAAATCTGTTTCTGGGCAGAACTTAACTTAATGTAAAACACCCTATAATTTAAAAAATTTTTAGACAAAATTTTTGAGAATAGTTAATATGAAATTTATCAAAAGGAAAAGTAAAATATATTTCTGGGATCCTCAGTGCATATTATCTGTATCAATATCACCTAAAGGGCTTTTTTTAAATGCAAAGAGGGGGAAAGAAAAAAAATGCAGAAAATTAAGCCCATCCCTAAACTACTAAATTGGCTTGGGATGGTAGGGGTGGGGAGATTACCAAATATTTGATTCGTAACAAAAACACCAGTTGATATTTAAGAACTCTACAAGTCTAAGAACCACTAATTTAGATTAGAGGATGCTGATTATCTTTAAAATTTAAAATCTTCTCATTCATCTAAAATGAGTAAATCTAAGCATTTAGAACTCGACCTTGGCCAAACAAAAGTCAAAATTAGGAACATTTAAGAGAGCTATAAATCTAACTTTGATAGAAAACTAAGCAACATGTATACAATAAACATTTGAGATTTCCACGTTAAAAATATGTATAGGAAGAGGAAAGGGATAAATAAACAGAACACAGAGGATTTTTAGAGCAGTGAAAATACTAACTATGTAATTACTTGTCCAAACCCACAGAATGCATAAACTCAGATAAACTATGGACTTCAGGTGATTATGACGTGTCAGTGTAGGTTCAGCATTGATAATAAATGCACCACTCTAAGTGACACTGACAATGCAAAAGCCACACATGTGTGGGAATAGAGGATATACACACATACACACACACACACACGTGTGTGTGTATGTATGTATGTATATGTATATGAAATGTCTATACATTTCCCTCAAATTTGTGAAAATAAACCTGCTTTAAAAAATAAATGCTTTAAAAAATATTGTTTTAAAAGATTAGTGACATAGATATATTCATGTTATATGGTTCTATGAACATCAAAACAATACATTTACAATGTTGGCCCACTGACTAACTAACATACTACTCTGGTGCTGAGTGTGAAATGTTGATGGGGGAGGCGGGGATGGGGGGAAACAAGAAGTTGTTGGGAAACCCTACTTTCTACTTAATTTTGCTGTGAATTGCTTTAAAAAATAGCGTCTCGTAAAAAAAAAAAAAAGCATTAACAATTACATAATAAACAAAATATAGAAAAACATAAACAATTGAGACAAAAGCAGTTATTATAATCCAAAAAAACTGACAAATATCAATTAAAAATGAGAACTGAATAGACAAAATTACATAACATTACTCCCAAGAGATCTAAAACCGATCTCATTTTATTAGACTGATGTGTTATATCATTTTCTTCAAAGCTATTTAGGTATACGCTTCAAAAAAGAAAACTATTTTCTAAACTTCTTCCAGAAACGTAGTTTCCTTATACATATTGACTCAATCCTATGAATCCCAATAAATTTCTTTTTGCAGCTGAGGAATTAACCTCTATTATTTTATAGTGGCTGGATGAAAGATATTTAATTCAACAAACATTTGAAATTATAGGATAATTATACATGACCACTGAATTTAATTTTCAAGTATTAAACTTAACAAAATAATTTGGCATCAATTTACTATTAATATTTACTAAGAATTCCTACCACAGAAATTCTACAAAGTTTTGAAAAAAACACACACTGAATATATGTGATAGAAATCCAATTCATATAATAACCTAGTATAAAATTCTACTAACCACGCTTTTAAATTTTACTCATCCGTAGTCTTCACATCTAGAGTCGTATGATGAAACTCTCAATAACTAACAGATTTATTCAGGCAGTATCAATTTAAATGGATCACTGTTCAAACAAATATGCCATCTGGTCTGGACAAGAGGATAAAAAGATTCCACAAACAGACCACAAAGAAAGGGTGGTATATTTAAGTGCTTAAGAAACCGCTTGGTCATTTAGCTTTGTTAATCATGCAAAACCAGGTACACATATCACCCTTTGGCTCAAATGCCTAAGAGATATTTTAAATTCAAATTCCTTTGGGATCGCAAAACTTTAACAATTTCATAGGTACTGCTCTCTTTTTTCCTATCAAACTACTTTTTAAAGATACTTTAGCTCTAGCAAAAAAGTTCTACTTGTTTTCTTCAAACACACCAAGCCCACCACTACCCTGTCTTTGTCCCTGCTATTCATCTGCCTGACCTTGAATTAAACAAAAGTTGGGCCTTCAGTCCAACTGTCAACCCATAAAACCTTTCTTAACCATCAAAATTCTTCTCTCTTTATCCAAAAAAACGAATGCAACCCTGGCACATTACTGGCATTTAACTTGTAAGTTATATGGTAATCTCAAATATTCTTCATATAAATGAACATCTATTCTACCATTGGTGGAGTTTTAAATGTTTGATCTTAATGATAATTTTATAACATGAAAAGCCACAATTATAGCAGCTCCTAACTTCCAGTACATTATATGTGTATGTTTGTGTGTGTGTGTGTGTATGTGTGTGTATGTGTGTATGTGTGTGTGTGTGTGTGTGTGTGTGTGTGTGTGTGTGTATAAATATAAATAAAATGATATATTTGTAACTTCCACAGGCTGAGGGTCTCCATATTTAGGCACAGCTGGAACTATACAAAAGCACACCAGTTGGGAAGCTCTGCTTTAAAGTAAAAAGACCAAATGCCAACAGCAAGGGAAAGAAATCTAGTAAATTCCTTCATTGTTTGTATTTGGCTTTCTATTGAAACCATTATCTAGAAACTTCTTCATTTATTGTCTTCAGCAAATAAAAACTTGTTAGGCTTTCATATAATGTATAAACTCCACTTATTTTATCTCTGACCAGGGAATTCAATTGGACATACTTCCATACCTCAGTCAAAACAGTGCTTAACTTAAACTGTGAAAATAGAAGCTATCAGAAACAAAATTCATTAATGTCCTTGAATCCATCTCCTTAGTATGCACTCCAGTTTTTTCCTTGGACAGCTACAGATTTCTGATACAAGAAAAATAAATCATGGTATTGGAATTATATATGTCCATGTCATTTATTGCATTTATGATTTTTAATAAGCCCTAATCTAATTTCTATATAACTCAAGGTCTTGAATTAAGACCTCAGTGAGGCCTGATGATTTCAACCTTATATGTTACTAACATTCTGTCTCCATCTCCACTATATGCTCATTTCTTTAAACAAAATTTAAAAAGTCACTCAATTTCCTTTGAGTTTTTAGAGAAATCTAAATAGAATTCTTACCACTATGAATCTCAATGTGAAACTTATGTTGAATCATTCCCATAAAGAACTTCTCTTATTGCCAGAAGGCAATAAAATGGCTTTTTTGCAACATGTTAATTTGCCAATTTGACTGCTAATTTAAAAGTAGGCATTACTTAATAATAATTATTGACATTAGGCACTCTTATCTTGCTGTGGAAGACCAAAATGGTACAACCCTCATGGAGGAGGAATTTAGCCACCTCTAACAAAATCACTCACAAATCGACCCTTTCACCAGACAATCTCACTCCTGGGAATTTACCCTAATGATTCACTGCCACAGATATAAAATAACATGTGAATAAGGTTATTCACTTTGGTATTATTTGTAAAATCAAAATATTAGAAACAATCTCAGATGCAACAAGGAGTAGTTGAATAAACTACTATAGCATATCTATACATAGAGTACTATAAAGCCATGAAAAAGAATAAAAGATTTCTAGATACAGAGTGATTTCCAAGATATTTTTTTAAAAAGCAAAGTACAAGAGAGTACATGGAGTAGCCTATCTTTTGAATAAGAAGGAAGATAACATTGAAAAGATAAACCAGAAACTAATGAAATTAGTATCTATAGTGACTAGAAATGTGGAAATAGAGTAGAAAGGATAAGATGGGAGTAGACATCTGAAAATAACTTTTTATATCTGACTTGAACCATATAAAATTTTAAAAAATTTAAAAAGTAGTCCCTAAACTGAATACAACTCAACTAAAAACTAACTCCTACGACTGAACCAAAAACTAACCTGATTTAAAAATGGGCAAAGAACTTGAACAGACATTTCTCCAAATGGCCAAAAAACATGAAAGATACTCAACATTACTTATCAGAGAAATGTAAATCAAAACCACAATGAACTACTACTTCACACCATTAGAATACCCATTATCAAAAACACAGAAAATAACAAGCATTGGCAAGAATGTGGAGAAATTGGAATCACTGTGTACTACCAGCAAAAATGTAAAATGGTGCAGCTGCTATGGAAAACAGTATGGCGTGGTGGCGCAATATTGAGCTCTGTAAGAAATATATAGTTGGTCTTTGTCCATGATTCTTGATTCTTAGCTCACAGCTCCAGAACTCTTGAAATTTCCCAAGTGTTAAAAGTAATAAAAAGTATCTTTAGTTATGTTAATGTGGTGACTTTTGGAAAGCACCCAAAGATAGGAGTTGGGTGCTAATTCAACCAACCATGTGATTAGAGGGAAGTGAGAGGGGCTGGGGGTAGAATCAATCAATTGCTAATGATTTAATAAATCATAACTATGTAACAGAGCCTTCACAAAAACCCAAGAAGATGGGGTTGGGAGAGCCTCTGAGTTGGTGAACTCATGGAGATGCGGGAGAGTGGTGTCCTGAGAGGGTATGTGAGCTCCATCCCCTTTCCCACATATCTTGCCCTATGCCTCTCTTCCATCCAGCTGTTTCTATCTCCTTTTACAATAAACCACTGATCTAGTAAAGTAACATGTTTCTGAATTCTGTGAGCCATTCTAGCAAATTAACTGAACCAAGGAGGGGGTTGTGGGAACCACTAATTTAGAGCCAGTTGGTCAGAAGCACAGGTAACCTGGGCTTGTGCCTGGCATCTGAAATGTGTGTAGGGTGGAGGGCAGTCTTGTAGGACACCCTGCTGGTGTCTGATTATAATTTGTTGGAGTGGGGGTACCTTCCCCCATTGTGGAATTAGGTCTAGACACCTAATTTAGGGGGTTCTTTTAAAAATTAAAATAGATTTATTATATGATCCAGCAATATGTAGTCTGGGTACATATATATGCAAAAGAATTTAAAATAGGATCTTAAAAAAATGTATGTATACCCATATTCATTGAAGCATTATTTACAATAGCCAAGATGTAAAAGCAACTTAAACATTCATTGATGGATCAATAAAGAAAATGTGATGTGTATATATACACATGTAATATTATACAGCCTTAAAAAAAGAAATCCAGTCATATGCTACACCACAGATAAGCTTTGAGGACATTATGCTAAGTGAAATAAGCCAGTCACAAAAAAGACAAATACTGTATGATTCTGCTGATATGAGGAATCTAAAGTAGGCAAACTCTTAGAAAACAGCAAGGTGGTTGCCCGGGGCTGGAAGGGGGAAACAGGAGTTGTTCAATGGGTATAGTTTCAGTTTTTCAAGAAGAGAAAGTTCTAGAGATCTGTTGTATTAACAATGTGTATATAGTATAATACTATACTGTACACTTAAAAGTGGTTAAGATAAATTTTATGTTTTTACAATAAAAAAATCAAGCATGGTTAACATTTGTCAGTGGAAATGAGTTTGTGTATATATATACCACACTGAATACGAATAGAAAGAAATAACCAATTGTATATAAAATTTATAACAACCACTCAGACAAAAGAACTCAAATTCATGTAACCAACGAACTGTGGTGCTCTATATAACCTTAATAGGACAGAAAAAACAGCAAAGAAATCTTGCAAGGGATACTAGTATAGTAATTCTGAATTTTTTTGTGCTTACAGTAGGGTAGTAGAAATAAATTTATTAAAGTAATGGGAAAGCAGGGATTACACTGTAAGAGAAGGATGGTACAAATTTAGAATGGAAAAAGTTTATGGAAAACTCTGTGCTGCTGGACTGCAACTGAATAAATTCATGATTTAAAGTATATATATATATATATTTTTTTTCTAGCTCTATATACTGAAAAGGCCTGAAGAAACCAAATCCTAGTAACAATGTGAAATAGTACCAATGTCCAAATTTTAATTTATAGACACCACACTCCCAACTAAATTGGAAACAGGGCTTCTCAGAGAAAATAACCTATCCAAATATGGGGCAGGGAAGCACAAGGTGAACGAACATCTTGTACTAAAAAATAAAGAAATGCTCAAAGAATCATAAGAGAGACATGTCAGAAAAACACAAGAAGTTTTAAAAAGACACCCATACTAGCATGTTCACAATTTGACCGTCAAAAGGAATAAAGGTAGTAATGGATTATAATACATTTATAAGAAATCCATTAGTATTTTTTTTTTAATGGGGTCAGGTTCTTCTTTACAGAATGCCAGTTAATACATATAGAAAGAATGACAGAATTTAAAAAGTCAACATTTTATAATCAACAAAGTGGATGCTAAAAGTTAAGAATTGTTGAAAAACAAGTTATTCTTACAAACTGTCACCTTAAATATAATTTATTAATTGTAAATGGAGAAAGGTACCTTTATAATGAAAAATACTGGCTAGCTGTCACCAAGTGATCAAACTTAGCATAACCAATAGGACAAGATGACACTATGTGCCTCCTGATATAATGCAAATGGAACTACACGCCACTTGTGTAATGGTATACTTGTTCCTCAATGTGATAAAGGGCACTTATGAAAAATCAACAGCCAAAAAAAGTTCAACCTGAATCTAAGCATGAGAAAATGAGACAAAAACAGATGATGGAACTCTCATTAAGACAGATGCTTCAAAAATGTCAAGTCATGAACCATCACCATTCCCCCACCAAAAAAAAAAACAACAGTGAGAGGACCACCGAAACTAAAGGAAACTAAAAAGAAGTGATAAACACACATGAGCCTATACCGAAACCCAACTTTATTTTGAATTAAAACGCTTTAATTAAAAAAATCACGAGTGGCTGATAATGTAGAACTGAAAATTTACAAACTACTTAAAACCTAAAATTGCTGACTGTTTAGAACTACACAGGTGGATCATAGGTGGTGGTGAATAGCAGATAGGGATTATGGATGAATTGGCACTGTTCTAGTTGCTCCCTATGCCACCTGCCTGCAAAGAAAGCCTGACATTGGTTAGATATTAAGCCAAGCTAATGCTGGCAGCAGATCCAGTGATGGTAAGGTGCCTATCAGTAGATACTTCCATGGTTCTCAATTTTGATCTGCGACCCAGACGTCGAACAGATCTCATTGCTTTTGGCTTCGATGCCCAATTAAGCAGCCAATAAATCATTTGGAATGTTGAGTTCATGAGAAGTGGTCTGAGCAGATGCATCCAAATCTGCATTGGATCTGGTGTTAGCATGTGTCATGGGAAAATGAGGCTGTTGAATTGTCAACTGTACAGCTTGGTCAAATCTGGCTGTGGAATGGCATCTGTGATTGAATGGTACAGGCCTCAAGAGGTGGTCCCTATAAGTTAGGGTTGAAGCACATGGACTGGGCTGTGTGGGGAAAGCTCACACTGTTGCTGCCTGTGATGTACCTGTCCTGATCGCCTGCAAAGATTACCAGAGAACTGGATGGCTTGGGCTGATACAAGATGGCCATGCTCTTTGGGGGTAGGGAGTGATTTCAACATGACCATGAAGATATGTTTCACACACTCAATACCAGCGATACTGATAGCCCACACAGCTGAGATGAGGAGTATATCTCTCGACACCTGGACCTGAGGCCCTGTGCTCTCGTATTTCCCTGATCTTGTAACCACCTTTACCAATGACAGAGCCACACTGACTAGGAAAGACCACCAACCTCAGGGTGACTTGAGGTCTACTGGCAGCTGCGCTATTGGTCACAGAGCTGCTGATGTCCTCTTCCAGTTTGTCAATAATCATAGCAAAGCCTTTGAAGATGGCATTTGGGTCCAACCAAAGTGGTAATTCTCTTCTGACAATTTCCTTCTGAGATGTTGATACATGGGCCACTCTACTCATGCATCTTAATTGATTCTTTCTTTCTATGATACTGCCAACTTCTTTTCCATGCATAAGCAGCCAGATGGTGAGAGTGATATTCAATCCTTCAATCATGCCAGTGTCTATGTCAAGCAGTGTTCTGGACAGCTGGACTTTGGTCAAGTCTTTGGTCGCTGGTGGGGTGAAAGCCAACAACTGCAGGTCTGAGGCTACCGAGGGGAAAAGGGAAGCAGGAGGAAAGGGAAAGAGAGGCTGGGTACAGAATAATAGAAGTAGGTTGGAGAGCAGAAGAGGAAGGGGGGGCTGGTGGAGGAGGAAGTTGGGAAAGAGACCTTAGGGTGGGTTGAGGGCTGCCCCAGTGCAGCCATTGCAGGTGGGTGAGGGCAAGGCTGCATGCATCCACTTCAGCTGCTTCCTCTGCGGATCTCTGGAACCCAACTTTTTAAAGTCATTTTTAGGGCAACTGGAGAATTTTACTCTGGACAGTATAATAGATATCTCTACTTAGTTAAATTTCTTGAGTGTAATCTTGATATTTGTGATAAAGTAGAGGAATGTTCTTGTTCAAAGAAGAATGCTAAAGTATTCAGAAGTGGACTATCATATCTTCAAGTGACTAAAAAAATCTGTGTGAGTGTTATGTGTCTGTGTGTAAAGATAAAAGCAAGCAAGGGTGATAAATGTTATCTGAGTAAAGGAATATGGGTGTTGAAGGTACAATTTTTTCCAACTTTTTTAGAGGTCTAAAATATCTCAAAAATAAAAGGTTTAATTTTTAAAAAGGGGGAGAATGAAAACATCTCATTATTATAAACAGCCAATAATACTTTCCAGTAAAAATTCAAATAATATAAGACAGTTCTAAGATCAAATCATAAGCCTTCCCCATAATTTTTCCTAACTAGCACATAAAAAATTCCTATTATTTTCTTACAGCTTTAAAAATACATTTTACAAATCTAGTAAAAGTTGGCTGCAAATATATACTTGGTTTCTGAAATGATTGTTTTTCAAGTTTATAAGTATACTACAAAGTATGCAGTTGGCACACTCTGACATGGCATGAGTGCTCCTGCGGTAGATTAAATATGGCTATAAATTCTTTCCTACTTCTTCCATTGAGAAGTAGGGTCAATTTTTCTCCCCTTGATATGGGCTGGACTATGACTAACCAGTAGAATAAGTTATAAGTGACACTGCCAATTCTGAACCAAGACTTTAAAGTACTGGCAAGTACATACATATCTTGGAACCCTAGTCCCACTACATTGTTGAAGAGACCACGTGAAGAAGCCCTAAGACTACAATATACACAGGCAAAAGGACTCAGCTGAGTCCAGCCTTTCAGTTTTTCCTACCAAGGAGCCAAGTGTCTGAGAGAAGCCAGTGTGGACCTTCTAGACCAGCCTAGTCAGGTGAATACCAGTTGAATACCAATGAGTGAACCCAGTAAGCAATGTGGAGCAGAAGAATAATCAAGACAAGCTCTGCCTGAATTCCTAATGTACAAAAATGTGATAATAAGTTGCTCAAAATAGCCACAAGTTGAAAGCAACCCATGTGCCCACTGAAAGATGTTACATAAATAGAATATTATCCAGCCTTAAAAAGGAAGTAAATTGATACATACTATAATATGAACGAACCTTGAAGACATTATGCTAAGTTGAAATAAGCCAAGCCAGTTGCAAAAGAACAAATATTGTATAATTCAACTTACAGAGTAGTAAAATTCATAGAGACAGAAAGTAGAATGGTGGTTAACTGGTTGGGGGAAGGGGAGAATAGAGAATTATTTTTTAATGGTTACAAAATTTCAGTTGGGGAATATGAAAAAGTTCTAGAGGTGTATGGTGGTGATGGGCTGCAAAACAATGTGAATGTACTTCATACCACAGAACTGCACATTTAAAAATGACTTAAGTGGTAAATTTTTTGTTATATTTTACCACATATAAAAAAAAGGTTGCTGGGTTTGGGGTAGTTACACAGTTACACTGAAACCAGAGTGGCTATTCTACACATATGTAAGTCTACAGTAATAACTGTGCTGCACTAAGTATTATTTCACAAACACATAACCAGCTATATTTTAGGGCCTGATTTTAAGAAATCTTGCCTCTCCACCTAATTTTTAAATTTATTAGCAGAATCTTCTGCATTAATACAAATATTAAAACATACAAGCAAAATTCAGAGTTGAAATTACATACTGACTTCCATGTAAAATTAGCATGCTATGTGCCAATTAAGAATAAATAAAAATTTATGGAAGTAAAAATAATTACAACCAAACTAAGTATTCTGGGTCCACCTGGAGAGAAGGAAAAGGAAATTCATGGCCTCCCTGCCCCTAATCTACTCTTCCCCTCTCTCAGTCTAGGTTTGATGAGAAAAGGGGAATACTCTGCTTTAAATCAAGCCTACTATATCCTACTTCCTACTAAACAGGCAAGACTAAAAAAGCAGAAGTGAGAATGTGGAGAAGAGGGAGAATGGTTGACACAAACAGGAAGATTATAGGAAAACAAAAAAAATAAATGTAATACCTGGTGAGAGAAAGGGGAGACATTTTCAGGACAATAAAACCCCATTATTCATCGTTCCTAAATCTTAGCACTGAGGTATGTGATTTGATTCTGTGGCCGACAGCCACAGAATTGAGTATGGAGCGGTAGCCAGAGAACTGTCTAGGGCACTGAGCTGAGCTGAGACAAGGTAATAAGAAATGGGTAAAAGAAACAGATTTCACCTTATCCATCCCTCCTTCTAAAAACTAAAGCTTATCACTCTATGGGCAAGATGGCAGGGGAGCGAGCTCATGTGACTACGGGGCAGCTCATCTTTCTCACCAGGATCGTGCCACCTTGGATATTACCCAGTTGACTCCACTCTCACATGAATTTATCTGTAGACAAGCCACAATTTACAAACTTGATAATGCAAGCTGTCCTCAGCCAGAATGCTATAGATCTTGTGGAAGTAGTACACCTGATGAGTTTCCTACAGATATTCCAGGAACCAAACGGAATTTCAAATTAGTCAGCTATATTTCCTATGTTGACTGTTATGGCCATATTTTGATGGCTTCTATGCAGAACAGTGCAGCAGTGATATAATTCTGTTGATAGCTAGTAATTAATTTTGTCTTCAACCTCAGACTCTGAACACCTGGCTACCATAGAAATTATAAAGCTGAAATATACTTTGATTCTACAAAATAAAATTGTTTTGGTAAAAGAAAGTCAAGCTAAACAATAGTATGAATATATCTTTGCATTTGCACAAGGTACATAGTAGCATAAGGAACTCCTATTATTTCAATTTCTGCTCACCAGAAATAGAATATTGAAGTTGTCTATGAGTATATCATAAAGAAAATTCTAATACCTCCAAATGACTTTGCTTTAGAACCTCTACTTATTGTTATTAGGTCCTTTGACGTCAACAAACCTGGCTGAGGACCTTAAGGTAGTATGGCCAGTAGTAGTATTTTCGAAGTATTAAAGGTGGGCCAGGAGATAGAAGTTAGACTTGGTACTGTTTCCAAAGACAGTGAAGGAAAACTTATGTGTATATCAACCAATCTTTTCCAAAAATTGTGTAACCTTTTGCAGAACATAGTGATCTTCGATATGCTGGTTCAGGGGGTGAGTGGTCTTATTAGGATTGAAAAATTGACCCCACTTTCTGCGGGCTGACAGAATGGTGGGGCAGATGCTTGGTAGAGCTGGAGCATTATCAGAGATCTTTACAGAATTGGAAATCTCCCACTTCCTACTTAGACAGCTTTTTGGTGTATGCATGTAAAGACATTAGCAGCAAAGATGCAAAGATATGAAAGCTATCTAAGAATGAACTGCTTATGCTGAACACAAGATCCCTATAGACAGGAGGAAGAGTTAGTGCAGTCAAGATTGGTTTGGACAAGATAGTTCTCACTAATCCTTCTGTATGCATGGAAATAGGAGAAAAACTGCCCCTAGCCAGAGTTGAGAAACACTGGCGTTTAATTGGTTGGGATCAGAAGGATACCTTCTAGTCAACAGGAGATGATGACTGAAAAATATCAGTTAAAAAATACATTTGATGTTAGATTTCTCCTAACAGTCTAGGGGTATAATTTCAAAGCAATACTGGAGAATATGTCTCACAGCTCATCAACTTAGAAGCTGAACGGTTATTCTCATTTTTTTTTTGTGAAGAAAACTTAATTTCTCCTATTAGAATAATAAGATCTAAATGTCAATTGGCATATTGATGGATTTAATCCACATTTTAGCAGAAACTGACAATTGCTAAACAGTGACAAATTTGTACATCAACTGAGCTTTGAAATGAAACTATTATAACCAGCCTTTGCTATAGCACATATACCACTGAACCTGTGAGAAATAAAAGTTTCATATTTGTCAAATAAATAAATAAGTAAGTAAAAACCAAGGCTTATTAAGGGCCTTCCATCTCCAAAACAGCAAGAAAGGAAGAAACAAAAATGTGTGTGGCACATAGCTCTGTAGTAATACATGGTCTGGGATAGATCATGTAAAACAAATTGTGGGCAGAATCACTTAATGTAATTTTGTATGACACTGTTTACAGGTATATTTTGAATGCATAATAAAATTTAACAGGCATGACCTCTGCATTAGTTTAAGAATCCTTAACAATATAGGAGGAAGGCTATTTGTGAACTACAGATCAGTGATACTTAATGTAACACTGGTAGCAAAATGTATGCTGTCCTTGCAAACAGCTAACTTACTTTTGCATGGCTTTTATTATTTCTCTCAATTAACATACAATTGTAACTTTTCTAAGTCAATGACAGTTTTCAGCTTCTGTAACTAAGGTTGGTCACCACCTCTCAGACTCAGTTTCTTTACTAGAAAATTAGAACAAAACCAAATAACCTCCAAGCTACCTTTTAGTTTTAAACTTCTAAATACATATATTACTATCTCTGGTATGTAATCTCAGGTAAAGTACTTAGTTACAACGTAAAGTATTTTTAAATTATCCTTTATTTTCAAAAATAAAAATATTTCTCTAATCCATTAATACAAAGTATGCACTTGTTTATTCAACTAATATTTGCTGAATAAACTAATTATGTGCCGGGCATTAAACCTGGCACTGGGAGAATACAAAAGTAAGCACAGACATGGTACCTACCATGGGGAGACAAACCAAATAAACATGCATAAATTTAACATCACAATTGTGATTAGTTGTATGAAGTTAAAGAGTCTATAATGGAGAATTTAAGAAACTTTTCTTACGAACAAATCAGTGATAAATGAACTGAGAAGAATGGTACATATGGACTACATAATATGGAATGTGTCTAGGCAGAAATAAACACCACATAGCAAAGACCAATGTGATTGGACATAAAAATATTTAAAGTAGTTCCTTAGAAACAAATAAAAACTCCTAATATATGAAAGTATATTTTAACTCTTCAAAGACATACTCTTAAGGATTATTTCCAAGGTTGCTTCAAAGTATCATGAGTTTCTAAGGTTTAAAAAAAAAATGCTGCCCTATATCTCCCTGTGAAAGACCAAATTAACTCTCATTGATTCCCTTCTCTTTTCACATTATTTTCAACTGCATAATAAAAACCACAACTTAGTTCTACTTAGATTCCTTAGAACGTAGCTATAAGAATAAACATAAATATGATACTATTGCTCTGGCTCTGCCACAAACCTGCCCTATGACTGGTCTTAATAAATGTTACTTGGCAACTTTGGGTCTAACTTTTATCATCTGTGAAATAAGGGTAGTTTCAGAATTTCTTCTAAGATTCTTCTAACTTTGAAAGTATGGTTCTACTATAAAAATGTTTGTTATATTCTTTAAAATGAAGAGAATTAGATCAAATGTCTGAATTCCATGTACCAAGATTTTACTTGCCTTTAAACCCTCTGTATTTATATGACATTTGAACATCACTATGTTATAATAAACTACTGAATTTATAAAATTTGCCCATAACTAAGGATCTTATAAACACAAATGATCAAAAATACAATTAAATAGTTGAAAATGTATACTAAAAATAGAGATTAATACTTTAAATGGATCCCTAAAAGGTCAAAATAGTACTAAGTCAAAAAAAAAAAGGCAGGAGAAAGACAAAACCTTAAGAATTCTTGTGAAAAGCAACATTTTAGCAGGACATTTAAATTGGTTAATTTGTATGCCAATTTTAACTTCCAAAAGAACTCTTAACAAATGGATATTCTAATCCAATGCTCATTCTATACTTGGTTCTGTATCTATTTATGGTTAACAATATTTATATTTTAACCTATTTTCAAGTGGAAAATGTATATACAGTTGTAACTTCTTTTTTACACCAGATCACTCATCACAAGAATTCAACGTTTCAGTAGTCCTAATATGAAAACAATAAAAAAGATTCATAACTTTACCTTAATAGCTTTATATTTCATAACTTTTCAGCATCTCAAAATACTCAATATAAACTTAAGCATCAATTACGCACCTCACCTCATTCATAATCTTTAGTATCAAGATTTACTTTAATGGAAGGTATTGTGTCCTATTCCTTCCAAAGAGGCGACAAATAATTAGATTTTAAACTAAACTACAAAAATATTTTAAATATTCATTAAGCATTCTCAACATTGTAAACATTAACTAGGCACTATACTAAGCTCTAAGAGCAAAGAGGCAAAACCATTCCCTAAAAATACTCTACCAAGTACTTCAAGGTAGAAACACTGTCAACACTGTTTTTTCCCTCACCTCCCACCAAGTCTTATTCTAATTCTAAATTGTCTCTCGGATCATCTAATCTTTTATATCCCCCTATCATATTCCTAATTCAACACCTTTCACCTAGATTACTATTATCAGTTTCCTAGCTGGACTCTGCCTCATCTTTCCTTAGCTCCAATTCTGACCACCAAAATGTCTTCAACACTGGTAAATGTCCTCTGGTGGTGGTGGTGGTGGGTCAATGATGCCTTGGTTGAGAATCACTGCATCAAGTTAATGGTAATTATGCATAGCATTTATTTTTTAAGTCTGTGACCACAATCTATGTCCAAGAAACAGTAAGCAAAAAATTGACCAAGGTACACCTGAAACTGACAACCTTAACCTTATACTCACCATGCTTAAACTAAATAAGCTGACTCCCTATAAAAAGAGCCATAATGCTCTCTCTTAAAACCGCTTTGAACATGTGGACCTAAAATTTTGAAGTCAGTACCTTCTGTCAAAGTTTAACCATACTATGTACGAACTTAAGTTTCTGGATATTAGAAAATTGTGACAACTTTAAAAAAAAAAACCTTTTGTGCTTACATCAAGTCACCTCAGAAGATGAAAATAGGACTTCCTAGGCTATACAATTACCTATATTTAAGGCTGCAAGCTACTTTGAACAATATTCTCATAAATGTTTCTAAAAAAACTTTAAAAGTGGAATTCTTATGCTTGAAAAACAGTAAGATTAACCCCCCACACACACACTCCTTTTAATTTCCCATAACACTTATGTCCCACAGAACTATTTATTCAAAGATACAGCCAAGACAGACCAATACTTTTCAGAGAGAGTAAAAGAGAAGGTGATAAAAAGATCTTTAAAATAATGGTTGGTGAAATTTTAAAAGCCAGGCCTACCAGTGTAATAAAACTATGAGAGAGAGAGAACACCTCCTACCACATCTGTCTGAAGTGTGGATATTCTGTCCAGACGCTTACCTTCAGTCGTTTGATCATTTCGTCGGTGGTGATCTTGTCGGTGATTTCCTTTACCCCCGGAGGGTAAGCAATCTTCCCGTCTGCACTCACGACGCCACAGAGGGCAGGGGCAGGCTTGGGCTGCGTGAAGTCCATCCTGGGGGACAACTTTTCTTTCACAGTCCTCTACCGGCCTCTATCGGTCAGTAAACAAAAGTTCAACGGGAAAAGAGAGACTTTGTAACCTTTTTTTTTTTTTCATTTCAAAAATCTCTAATCTGCAAAGGGCCCTTTCTCCCGGAAGGCCGAGGACTCCGCGGCGGCTCCACCATTCGCTCCTCCCCCGGGCGCGGGCACTGGCGGCCGCCCCCACCCACGCGGGCCCCGCCAGCTCTGGGCCCACGAGGCTCTTCGGCACCAGCCGCTGCGGCCGCGGGAAGCGCAGAGCAACGCCAGGAGTTTCCCATTCCACCTTTCACAATGAAATTCACCACTAAGCACCGAGGTTCGAAGTTTGGTGGTCTCGGGAGTCCAGCGAGGCCTCCAAGCTCCCCACTCCCTGAGAGAGAAGTCCTGAGTCTCTGCCCGGTCGGCCCCTCAGAAAAAAAAAATACGCGAGGCCTATAGGGCTCGGCTTAGGCCTCAAAACTAGGGACCCGATCAGACCCACACACGCACTAGCGGCTCCAGGAACGAACGCCCTTGCCAGGTTGAGCTTCAGGACCCCCGACGTCCCCGCCACGCTCCTCCCCTCCCTTGTCCCGTTCCTCGACCCCCGCAGGAGGAGAAAACGAGCCGCCCTCCACCCCAAACCCCACGCCAGGAAGCGGCTGACGCGGCTCCGCACTTCACATTTTGTTCCTTCAACTTGGCTAAAGGACCCCAGCGGCTTCTCTTGCTCCCAGAAACTCAGCGCCGTTCTGCGCCGCCGAGGCCTTTTCAGCACCGCCCGGCGACCCGGCCGGGCCTCAGTCCTGCGCCCCCCCCCCCAACCCCGGTCTCTTCTTCCGTTCCTTCCCTCCACCAGCCGAGGGCGGGAGCCGCGCGGCCGCCGCCTTTACCTCCTCTTCCTCATGCGGACGGAAGGTGCATCGAGCGCCCTGGCCTCTGTCAGGTGGTTGCGCCGCCGCCCCTCGTCGGGCTGCACACAAAGCGGCTCCGCGGGTCCCGCCGCCGCCGCCCGCCCGCCCCGGAGCGGCGCTGGGGCTGGCGGTACCGAGGAGGAGCAGCCGCCGCGGGGGGAGACGCGGGGCGAGTGTGCGCTGGGCGGGGAGACACTGCCGCTCTCTGTCTGGCCGAGGAAGAGCAGTCTCGGAGAAAGCGCCTCCGGGAGCGTGTGCGCGTGTGTCCGCCCAGGACCCCGGTGGCCCGCCCGCCCGCCCGGACCTCGAGCCGGCCGGGTGCGTGGTCCCGGATCCGGCCCCGGACGCCCCTCGCAGCGGCGCGCGCCGGGCCGGCTACGCACCCGGGAGCCGACGCCTCGCGCACACACCGGCGGGTCACGCGAGCGGTGCGAGAGCACGCGAGAGCAGGGCGCGCGCCTCGCTCCCTTCGCTTCCTCCGCCAGCCGTGCCTCCGCCTCCCTCGGGCCCGAGGCTGCCGCGCGTGGGGAACACAGCGCCACCATCAGGTTGGCGCCGAGACCTGCCGCGCGGAGCGCCTCGAGGAGGACAGGACCCAAAAGGCTAGCAAAGGAGGAGCCCGGGTGGCGGGAAGAGAACCCGGTCCCCGGCCCTGAGGGCATGCAAGACGAACAAATCTTTACCTTACGTCGCGGAAATGAGTTCATGACTTTTTGGGGTCATCGTGAGGGACGTGGACGGAACAGATTGAAAGACGGTTAATTACTCGGTGAAAACGACCTGATTTCCTCCCTAGGGACACAAGATCTGCAAAGTGATGAAAAGTTTTGCAACATGCCACAACGTGGGCTGCTCATTCTTTTTCCTGCTGACAACCATGGGAGTTAGCCCTCTCCTCTATAGATTTCTAAAATTAATATTTTGAAAGCTGCAAAATATAAAAATACAGTCGAATGGTTCTCAAAGAATGCTCTGAAGCATAAGTTCCTGGGCTCCATTCACTCCCAAACCGTGGAACACAGAAATAAGCATATTTGCAAATTAGCTAGATGGTTCTTATGAATCTGGTAGAATGCATTGAAAAAAAAGTTTAAAATATACCAAAGAATAACTTTTTCATCTGCAGGAAAACCCAATGTAGTGAGTTTGAGCAGTTTAATGTAAAAATCCGAGCAAATGAACCTCAGAAACACATACATAATTTCAGAAGACGAACTTGGGGAAAAATGAAATAGCATTCAGCTTTTTAAACTAACTGCTACCATAGTTTAAATTAATATGAGATTATTTAAATTATCCTTGATAAATATCCACTGGTCTTTTCCACAGCCCTTACTTGATCTTAAAAATGTTAGAAGTACTGCACTCACTGAATTGTTTTTTAGATATTACACAACAGAGATTTCAATCATCTTGGAATCTAACGTGCTACAGTTGCCGATTTGCTAGAACTCTGCCTAAAATCCCGTGCTTTCTTCTTGGGCATTTAAAGTAGCAGGCAGAATCCATTCAAGATTGTCTCTTTTTAGGTTTTCTCTCTCTGAGTTTTTAAATGTCACATTTAAATAACTAAAGAGTGATGCTTTTCATTTTCATTCTTGCTCTAAATAATTTATCTACTATTAAATGAAGTTTTATATATGCCCATAAATTTTAATTGTATACAATTTATTATTTTGTTACTATTGTTTGACTTTATAAACTCAAAAGATAGTAAGCCCTGAGAATTTAATAAATTTAATAAATTTATTAAATTTAATAAATTTAATAAATTTATTAAATTTAATAAATTAAATGTATATATTCTAAAATTCAGGAATTCTAAAACTCCTGTTTTTACTTCCTTTCTTAAACATTTATTTCCACTTAACAATAAATGAAATACTGTCATTTGTGTAACAATTATTTTAAGAAGGCCAACAATTATTTTTAAGGCATTGTTTTAGGCACTGAGAAAAAGATTGGTAGTGAGAAAAGGAACAAAAATCTCTGCCTATGGAGCTTAATTTGGAGAGAGAGAAACAAAAACTAAATGGCTACAGAGGGAAATAGAGAAGAGGGGATATGCAGATCACGTATAGCCTTTTAGGCCTATGTCTTTTGGCTTGTACTCTGACTGAAATGGGGAATTATTGGACTTTTAAACAGAGAAGTGACATGATATGATTTATATTCTATGAGCTAGGCAACCTTGCACAAATTCAGCTTTCTACGACTAATTTTCATCTATAAAACAGGAATAATAGTTTTTATCTCAGGGAGTCAATATAAGGAATAAATAAATTTCCATTTGTGAAGTGCCTAGAATATTACCTGGCACATACTAAGCTCTACTAAATTTGAATTTAAATAATGTAGCTGCTGAATTGAAAATAATATATACATGCAAATGTAGAAGTAGAGTAACCAAGTATAAGACAACTGCAAAAATCCCAAAGAGAAATGGTAATAAGGACCAGGCAATAACAGAGAAATTGATGAAAAAAGGTATAAGAAAAAGAGAGGAGTCGAGAAATTAAAGATGACTCCAGAGTTTTAGACCCAAGTAACTAGAAGGATGCAATAACCACTGAAAAGGGGAGGACTATGCTTGGAGCAGGTTTAGGATCAAGATGTCTTTTAGACATCTAAGCTATTTAAAAGTTAATTTAACGAATAATTATCGAGCTTCTGTAGTGGGTAAGGCATTGTAATAGGCACTGGGGAAATACTAAAAAAAAAAAAAAAAAAGACAAATTCCCTGCCACAGACAGGATCAGAGTCCATACAATGAACCATAATTCAAGGCAAGGCTGTGATATAGTCTATAATAGAGATTCAAACTGCATGTTCTGTGAGCCTAGAAAAGGAGTACTATGGTAGCTTTTCAAAGAAAGGGGCATTTGAATGGTGAGTTATTGTGGTAAATAGTTGTTATGGGGAGGACAATAGCTAATAGAGATAAACCCAAGATGAAAAATGGCCTAATGGTAATTAAGTGCAATTTTGGGGTGAGAGGGTGGAGTTGGAGACGGGGAGTTTGAGGGTGATGCTATGGTTAGGATAAATTGAATAAATGAGTGGCTTTACAAGCCTTATTTTACTCCTACATAATTTCAATCCCCATCCCTGCTATAAACATACATACAAGCGTACAATCAGTGTACAAAAATGGCAGCTAATGCAGCTTCAAAATAAATCTCTAAACCTCTATTTCAACTATACTACTAACCACAAATTCTATAGAGAAATTGTGGGTCTAAACTCTAGGGCAGTTCTGTCCAATAGAAATTTTTGCAACAATGAAAATGTTCCATACTTGCATTATACAAAACAGGAGCCACTAGCTATATGTGAAAACACTTGAAAAGTGGCTACTGTAACTGGGGTAAGTAGTTATGAGAAAGACAAATAAAATTTTAAATTTAATTTTAAAATCTAAGCAGCCACATGTAGCTAGTGGCTATTCTATTGGGCAGTGCAGTTCTAGAGTATAGAGTTTGTAGAAGTGATTGACAGAAGATGAGGATAGAACATGAACTGTGTTCATCTGAATTCTGTAGATATGGTCACAGTGATTGTTTAAAAGGATGAATTGAGATAATAGGAGACTAAAGTCATTTATAATGAAAGTGAACTAAGATAAAAATATAACCAAACAGGTAAAATCACAAAAATAGTTGAGATATTTAAAGCAGTTTAAAAAATATGTTTATTCTGTTTATCTGAAATTACTTGATTCTCAATTTGAAATGGAACTTGCTAAATCTATCCTGAAGAATTTTACAAATTACAAATATGAATCATCTATGCACCACTGGTCACAGAAATTTTAACAATATGTCATTATCTCTATGAAACTAAAAAAATGGTGCTTTATTTTAGTGTCTTTCCAGATAATCACTGACATCTTGGCTTAGATTTGTTAAAACTTAAATGTATTTAGGCATAGGATAATAAAATATCTGTAGTGAATAAAATGAATTTGGCATGTTTCAGTAATGACTGAAAAAAAAAAACAAAAAAATAAAGTCTAAATCATTTCAGTCTAACATGACCAAGACATTAATGATTAACTTGTGATAGTAATTTAAAGACTTTATTTGAATTCTGTCTAATATCTTAGTCTTCATGCACATCTCTCTTCAATTTGTGAAGTCTGACCTGCATTATTAGTTATATTAGCTTTCTTAGAGTTGTTTCATCAAAATTAAGTATTATTTAATAAGCAGGGGCAGCAATCTAAAACTAAATATTTTTAAACATGAAAGAAACAACAGGTACAAGCAATGTGGGTATATCTTAGTGACATAATTAACCTGTTTATAAAATTCAAAAGCTAGGGTCAGGGCTGTGGTTACTCCTGGTGTACCAGGGGAGTAGTAAACAAAGGGGGACAAGATAAGAGAATAAATACATAGGTAGAAATATTCTTATTCAAGTTTTATTTGTAAGTTGAGTGGTGGCTTCACATATTTTCATTATATTAATTGTATTAATAAACATATGAATGAATGAGGGCAATATATGGACCAATAAGTATGTATTTATAACCTAAGAATTTTTATTAATCCAATTCAGAGCACCTGAAGTCCAGAAGAGAAAGAAAAAAAGAGACAAACTCAAGGAAAATTTTAAAAATTATTTAAGTTAAATTTTTTTGTTATTGTATCCCCCCAAAAAAATCAAAGAAGCTCTGCCCCATGATAAATTTTTTTCTAATAATGGTGGTAAAATGAGAAATTATTTGGAGTTACATATTTCATACAGATGCCACTTTGCAGCTCTTCCTTACGTTGCTAGTACTTGGATGATAAATGATTATAGGACTGAAAGAATTTTCAGAGTAAACTATGAACAATTACATTACAATTCTTTATACTCTGAAGCTTGATATATTAGCCTCCTATTTGATATGATTAAAATAATCAAGAAAGTAAACTTAGGACAAATGTTTCTTCCCTAGAGTAAAGGCAGACGATTCCTTTATCAAAATGTATGATAGAGAACAATCATTGTCTTTCCTCCTGCAAACTGCTTTAGGAGAGTTGTTCCTATCCCAGCTTGCTCTCTCTCTCTCTCTCTCTCTCTCTCTCTCTCTCTCTCTCTCTCTCACACACACACACACACACACACACACACACACACGGCTGACTGAGTCTGCAGTGACACCTGAACCAAAAATGCTGATCTGAGCCAAACAATATATCATGACAGAGGCTCTGAACTAAGACTCAGCAACAGATGGCACTTTTAGCTGAATTACATCAGTGCAAAACAGTAAAGGCCATTAGCTCTCTCTATATGTGTATGCTAAGGAAACCTGAGTAGCTCAAATTTTTGTCTTGATCAGTTTTCCTTGAATTCCACATAAGAATAATTGCCTTACAGTAAAAATCCTTATTTCTTGAATTGCTCTGAGTAAATTTCTGATCATTAACCTCCAAATATTACCTAATTTAAAATTAACATTTAGACTTCATGAAATCTTAACCATGATCCATGCACCCAGCCTTACTGGGTTGACTAGTGTCCTCCAATTCAACGCGCCTGGAACCTCGAGATACGATCTTATTTGGAAATAGTGTCTTTGCAGATGTAATAGTTAAAATGAAGTCATACAGGATTAGGGTAGGTCATAAATCCAATGATTGATGTCCTTACAAGAAGACATGCAAGGAAGAAGGACTGGTAACAACAGAAGCAGAGATTGGAGTGATGCAGCTGCAAAGCCAAGGAACACCAAAGATTACCAGCAAGCACCAGAAGCAAAGAAAGAAGCCTTTGGAGGGAGTATGGCTCTGCTGACACCTTGTTTTCATTATTTTGCCCACGTGTGGTAATTTGGAAACTAATACACCAGGCATATGTCCAATTTATCTTAAAGTGAGCTGGTTAGTAGCTATAAGAAAGCAAAAGCATTTTACCTTCTGAGAGACAAATTTCACCCCTCTCATTTTTGAAACTAAATTTTTGCTTTTGAAAGAACCTGCAGAACATTTAATAAGCTGTGACCAACAGCTTATCGTATTTCTACATTTTTCTTAATTGTATTCAGTTTGTGAACCTCGATTTATCTCTAGAATCTATGTTTTTATTTCCCACTTTCTCACATTTTTATGAAATAAAAACAATATCCAAGTAAATATTTA
Organism: Macroglossus sobrinus; assembly: GCA_004027375.1. Classification (NCBI taxonomy): domain Eukaryota; kingdom Metazoa; phylum Chordata; class Mammalia; order Chiroptera; family Pteropodidae; genus Macroglossus; species Macroglossus sobrinus. Next base: position 122,066 of record PVKZ01001036.1, on the reverse strand, counting down.
AAAGTTATACAACTAAGGTAGAGAAACTGCAAAAATGGAACCATTGGTTGGCCAACAGCGCCACCAAGCTTTGGCTCAAAGTATTTATTTGTCAATACAAAAGTCCAAAACTGGAATTTTAAAAGCAGTTTAGGAATGAGAATATATAATGTTCTAAATGGCATTGTGCAAAATTCAATAGACTAAAGGTAAGTTCTGGTTGTTTAATAAAGTAATTCTTCTATGTTCATTTATTAACTAAATTTTTATAAGTACAATATTTTCTATGACTGTAATCATGAAGTATTATAATAGCTGTGGCAGATTGTAAGAATAAGTGGCTGAACTTCAAATTTCTGGTTTAACTGAAAATATAACCACATCAGAACTGATAGCCAGCACTATCTGACTTGTCCAAGAAATGTACTGAATTTGCACAACTTATGTCTTCTGAATTTTCCAAGTAATTCCAGAAACTGAATAGTTCTTGTAATGTGGGCCACTTAGATAAATATTTTTTAGAAAAATTCTTTGAAGTTCGATTATTGCATATACTTTCCTGAGTAAAGAAGAGTAAGCAGTGAATCTACAGGAAATTTAATAAGAGCTGTTTCACTGCTTAATCATAACAGATTTACCATGCTTTTCAGGAGATAGAAATTTCCTGTTAACTGAATTTTTTGACAAATTGGAACTTACCCAGAAAACTGTTTCTTTCTACTTTATTGAAAATATTTCTAGACTATATCAGTTCTCTTTTCAGTCTTTAGAAAGCATAGGATAGTGAACATAATAGGAAATCTTTGGTATTTGAACATACCCCAATTCCCCAGAATTGTCAATCTGAAAACCACTTTAAATTTGCAAAATTGTAGATGTAGAATCAGAGATTAATTGAGTCTAACATGTACTGAGACTAGAACTTTCCATGGAAGTTAGTGTATTGGGTTCATTAAAAAATACAATGGGGAGGAGCCAATTAAGAACCTCTGTTAAATTGGGTTTTGATACATCGACTCACCTGACACTATCTGGCAAGTTCTATACTAAATGTTAAGGATGCAGAGACAGACAAGATATTGTCTCTGAATTTGGCAGGCAATTTGGAGTTTTTTATGTTATTACAATGTATTTTATGTATTTGTACTATCTTAACTTACAAATTTGGAAAGGAGAAGTCTAGATGGAAGACAATGAAATTGGGGTGATGTTGAGAAATGAAGAATTTTTTTAGGTGTGAGGAAGGAGAAAATGTTAAACATTTCTGTTTCTTCTTAATGAGATTATGGGATAGGATGTTCTCTTTCTTCACACTTTCATGTATTTTCCTAATGTTTTGAAAAAGCGTGTCCAGAAAACAATAATGATTCCACAATGTTTAAAATTAGAAAATAAATTTATTTTTAAAATGTGAACAGACAAAATTTACATCTAATGAGATAAAATACCTGAAGTGCTTAGCACAGTGGCTGACACATAGTGTGTGCTTAATAATATTGGCTATTGTTAATATTATCATTATTGTTATAAGTTAGTTCTCTTTGGTTGCAAGGAACAAAGGAAACCAAAGCTAGTTTGAGCAAGAAATAGATAGCTAGGAAGCTAGCTAGATAAGTAGATAGAAAGGTAGATAAATGAGATGATATCTCAGGGGAACTCAAGAACAAAATTACAGCTATGCCTCAAGAGAGGAATGAAAATAAGAACCGAAAACTATCAGGATGCAGTCCACTTACCTCTGAACACCTGCTACGTTTTTTGCTCTTTTGAGAGACCCTCATTGCTTTTCAGTTCACATGGCAATCAGAAGAGAACCTCCTCTCATCTCATGAGTGTAGGCCTCTTTCATCTTAAATTTGCCCAGACTAAACCAGAATGTCTTATTCCAAATTCCAAATGACAAGGACAATAAATTTAATTCTTTTTTCTTCCATAGCACTTATCATCTGACATACTTAATAATTTACTTATTTAATATGTTTATTGTTTATGGCTTGTCTCTCCAAGTGCCCATGCCTGGTCTAATCAAATGGGACTAGGTGGTCAGGGTCATGTCTAAAGTGTACCTCTAGATGAGTCACTGCTAATGAATTTGGAAACCAATGGCAGTTTCCAGTGTAAGGAAGGCTCACTGGGTCATGCACCAGGCATATACTCCAAAAGATCACGAAAGTCTTTTCTCTGTTGAAGTCATACCAAGCAGTGTTCTTTATGTTCACAAGTGCACACACACACACACACACACACACACACACACACGAGTTTCTAATGTACTCATCAATGTATTAAAAAAAACACCAGACTTGTTCATTAGCATTCTATTTAATGCTAGATGTAATTTTCAGAGTTTTGACTTCTTTAATCTTAAAAATGGAACACATTATTCACATTTTAATAATACTTAATGTATGTTAATAAGTTCAATAAAATAAATAAGTTACTGACATACTTATTAACATATAAGAATACAAAAAAGATTATGCTAAATGAAATGACTAGAAACAAAGGACTAGATATTGTAAGTTTCCACGTATATGATATTCTAGAAGAAGCAAAAGTACAGTGACATAAAGCAAATCAGTGGTTGACTGGGACCAGAGGTGATGGAAACAGATTGACTGCAAGGAGGCACAAAGAAACTTTCTGAATGATAGAAATATTCTATATCTTAATTGTGGTGGTTACATGACTGTTTACATTTATCAAAACTCATTGAACTGTACACTTTAAATTTTATTGTATGTAAATTATACCTCAACAAAACCAGTGAAAAAGTGGTCTGCTGTTAGAGTGCTCCTGGCAAACACAAAGACGTCTCTGGAGGGACATACCCTTAACTAAGGCTTCATAGGATTTCCAAAAATAAAGCCCAGTTGAACATGAAATTACCACGTGAAAATTGCAAAACAAGAAAACTGTTAGCCTCCATTAAGAGAGAAACAATAATCAGCAAAAGGAGATCCCCAAGGATCATAAATTAAGTATATATTAAAATTATGAAGACATATAAGGAACTAAAAACATTAAAGAAAAAACAAGATATAATTGACATAAGACCAGAGCTTTGAAAAGAACATTTACTCATCCACAGTAAAAGGAGGAAGAGGAAGGAAAGAAAGATCATAAGCAAAATTTCTAGAAAAGAAAAAATTTAGTCATTGAAATTTTAAAAATTATAGACAGGTCTAACAGCTGATTAAACTAGCTGAAGAGAGAGTTAAGGAATTGGAAAATTGATCTAGGGAAAGCATATAGACTATAGCATAGAAAGCTAATGAAATGAAAAATATGAAAATTTAAAGGACATGGAAAATAGAGCAAGAAGACCTATTTCTAATAGTGGTTCAAAAGCAGAGACTAGAATTAAATGTAATATTTAAAGAGATAATGACTCAGAATTTTCCAGAATCAATTAATTACAATGAACAAAGACATTTCAACATGTCTTTTAAGATCTAAAATAATTACCTCTCTTAGATTCCAAATTGTTTTCTTTTATCACCCCTTTAACTTTACACTTCACTCCTTAACTGGATAAACAATGCAAGAGGAGGAGAGCAGCTTGCTTGTGGAAGTAAGAGAATATTGTTAGTATAATCAGTTTCAAACCATTGTTTTCCTTTGAACTCTGAAAACTCTGCATGCTGTTCTCTCTGCCTGAAATATAATGTTTTACTGATGTACCACTACACTGGTCACATTTTTTATTCAGTATTCCAATTAGATAGCTGGAGTCTCCACTTTGTGGTTAAGGGATAGTTTATTTTCTTCCAAGAGTTTCTTTACTCATGATACATCCAGGGATTTGCTCAAGCTTGAGAACTGGGGTCTCGAAGAAACCAGAGAGCATGTTCTATTTGCTCTTTATGGGTTGCTGGGTCAGCCATGGAGGGACTCTGACCATTTAATTTTTCAAAGAACTGTGGGGGCTGAAGCTTAAATATCCACACTTGAAACTGAGGGTCTGCTACCACTACCATAGCTACCTCTCTAACCACTATCATGGGTTAGCACGAAGGCACTGGTTGCTCAGCGTAATGTTTGTCTGGGCCTATGCCCAAGGACATATCTCCTCTACTCCTCTTCCCACAGTCTAAATAACTGTTGCCCACAAACTGCTTGTGCATTTTTTGTATGACTCTACATGTATGAGGGTTAGGAACAAAATAAGAATCTCTTTTGCTCCTCATGATAGTTGGCCCAAATTACCACAGACCCAAACTCTCAACACTTGGTTCTTTACACACACACACACTACACACACACACACACACACACACACACACACACACACACAGCACAGAGCCAGCCCCACTCTCTATGGCCTGTCCCCAGGGCAAGGTCACTAACTCCTGATCATTCTATTTCCTTTTTTCCCCCTTCTTCTAATTTGCACTCTAATTTTCATCCATTCTGCAACCACTATTTTGTAGCTCTGCACAAAATAGTTTCTCAAAATGTTCATTGAAAATTAGACTTAAAAAAATCAAGTTGTATGCAGAGAGTAAACTGAGAAATCATTTTCTTGATTTGAATTTGAAAGTACCATAAGCTAAGGGAACAATGATTAAAAAAAAAAAAAAGAGGAGAGTGGGAGGGAGACTAGGTAATTCAGAGAGGCATGGCTCCTAAATGTGCAAGACAAAGATATATTCCTTGTTGTGCCTCCACCAATATGAGAGAAAGAATTAAATCCAGTTAAGGTGTCCATTATTAAACTGTAAACATCCTAGTTTATTGCATTCAGGCCTAACTGCCATTATGTTTGATTTAGGGTCAAACGCTGCTATTTCTGCTCTTGTAAAATATACCAGCTCCCTCTTTACTATAAGAAATGTAGAGAGGACAGAGAATACCATGAGTAGTACTTTTTTAGGTCTTTGACAGATGACTTTTTTCTTAATTCCTGTCCCCAATTATGCGTCATTCTAGGGCAGTCATCCTCAAGTGGGGTAACCCTGAAAATCATCTCTAGGACTTTGTAAAAAAAAAAAAAAAACACATCAATCCCCACCACAGACCTATTGAATTAGAATTCCTAAGACCAGAATTTCTTTTTAGTATTATTGCTTGTTTGTTTTGAATCTTTTTATGGAGATAAAATTTGCATACAATAAAATGCATAGATCTTAAGTCTTCGGTTCAATGAATTTTGACAATAATATACATTACAGTAACCACTGTCCAAAAGAAGATATAGAACATTTTTATCATCCTCAAATTCCCTCATGTCCAGTCCAATCTGCTCCAGCCTACCAGAGGCAATCATTCTTCTGATTTCTATCACTATAACTGAGTTTTGAGATCCTAGTATCTTTAAAAATATAGGTAAGTGGAATGAAGTATAACTACATGAATTAATAAGAATAAATCTCAAAAAAATAATAAGGGAAAAATCACTTGAAGCAAAATATAAGAAAATTGTTTCATTTATATAAATCATATACAACTTAAAACCATGACAATTATTCTTTGGAGACATATGCATTTAGTAAAAACAGAAAGATGTACATGGGTACGATAATCATTAATTTTAGGATAAAGGCTACCTCTGGCAGTGTGGAAAATATAAAGAACAAGGAAGAGCACTCAGAGGGTCTTAACATTGTAATATTTTATTTCTTTAGTTGAGTAGGGGGTACATGTGCACTCTTTATATTTATACCATTCTTATGCCTGCAATATTTCATAATAAAATTATTAAAACTTCCTAGGGGATTTTGTAATTTTAATAATTATATAACTAAATATATTTGACAAATCAGAATTAATTGTGCCATCATCTGTTCAAGGAGCACTTTTAACCTCTATTCTGGCTTCTACCCTATAGTCTACTGTAATCTATTAAGTATACATACTTCAAGAAGGCACAGATAATGTTCTACTTAATCTTTTAGTCTCTGACTACCTAATGGTATATGCATGGCACAAACAGACAAAAAAATTTTTAAAATTAGAAGATTCTAAAACTACCAAATGACCCACACTTTCAGATTTAATATTTTTAAGTTTCTATCATTCTGCAATATTTTAACATATTAGAGAAAGAGAAAGACAGTTGATATAAAGGAATAAAAAAGAAAAATGAAAAATCTTGTTTGAAATATACAGACTTAGTTCCAGAAAAACCCATGAGGATTGTTCATTATGGTGATTGCTAAGGGGCACAGAAAAGGGTACTTTAATCATGCCAGGGAAAGCTTTCAGGGAAGCTTATGTTAAGTTTTTTTTTTTTTGTATATGCCGTTTTATAGTATTTTTTGCATTGTGTTGCACCTGCTTACAAGTCGTCCTCTAATTAAATTGTGAATGCCTAAACCATAGAGTTAGAATCCTCTGCATTTTTGTTTCTCCAGAGTCTAGCATAAGCACACCTGGTTTGATTGTGCTTTGCTTTATTGTGCTTCACAGATGTTGCATTTTCTTTTTTCACAAATTAAAAGCAAGACCCTCCACCAACAAAGTGATTACGACTCGTTTTTTTTTGCGGTGGTCTGGAACCAAATCCATAATATTTCTAAGGTATGCCTTTAGATAGCATTGCTAATAAACATTTATTGAAATAAGGACAAGAAAGCAAGGAAAGTAATGAAGAGAAAGAGAAAAGTGAATTTGCTTGGCACATTGCAGGGAAGAATGGAAATAAATGAAAAAAACATGCAGAAAGAAGATTAAAGAAAGGTAAGTAAAAGCAAGGAGTATTAATTATAATTAGATTCAGCTGTGACAGACAACAACCAAAATATCTTATAGAAAAGAAAAGTTCATTTTCCACTTATATTAAAAAAGTCTGGAGGCAGGCATTTTAGGGCTAGTAAGGGCTTCACAAATTCTTCTTATATTGCTGCATAGGCAGACTTAGGAAGATGAGGTTTTCACTTTATGATCCAAGATGGCTGCTCAATGTCCTGTTGCCATGTCCTCATTCCGGCCAATATAAGGGACAAAGAGGAAAAGTGCTTACCCCTTCCCTTCAAAGACATTTTCTGAATGTTGCACACATGACATCTGCTTACATCTCACTATTCAAAGTTTAGATATAACTACACCTAGTTGCATGGGGATTTTAAAAATGCAGTTTTTATTCTGGGTGACTTCATGCCCAGATGAAATCAGAGACTTTATTACCAAGGAAGAAGAAGTGGGATTAGTGAATCAAAGGTGTAAATATTTTTATTAGAGCACTATGTTTATAATACATCATATTATGTATATTATATATATTTTAGTATATATATTAATTGAATACCAGGAAAATGCACTTGAAAACATTTTTTTAAACAAATTAAAGTTGAAGGGAGGAAAAAATGGCCGAGATGATAGAGTCTTTGTTCATCCCTCTTGCAACCAAATCAAACTTTGATGGAAAAATGGAGCAAACAGCAAGCAGAGTCACTTGGGATGAACAGAAGCATGACAACTAGGGAGAGAAATAAGAAATCATCCTGCCATGGTAGAAGGTAGGAGGGAGCAAAGACATGAGGTTGCAAGGCCCCAAGTGACTGACTGAGAGAGAGGCTGCAGCCGCTGTAGCTGGCAGCTGTAGAAATCTCTTGAAAGGATTGTGTCTGCAAGTGGAGTTTCCTGGTGATGGAACTTGCTCGCTCTGAGCACCAGTGCTGGGTTGGCTGCTTGAGGGGCACCAGGGACTTACAGGGAGACAATGAGGTGGAGCAAGGGCCAGAGGTGAGACTTTCTATGGGACAGAAGTTATAAGGGTACCCATAGTTCCTCCATTGAGCCCTCTCAGCTCCCAGTGTGGGGATGCAGTGCCATAGTAGCTGAGATGTCATTAAACTGGATAACAGAGGTGGCTCCACCCACAGGATCCCTTGAAACTCTGCCACATCCAGTTGTATCCTGGGTAAATCTGGTGTTCCTTGCTGAGCCAACTCCAAGACCCACACAGGTGGCAGCTGGCCTTGGTTTCTGGCATGGCCTCTTGAGGCAATTGTAAGCATAGCATCTGTAGATTGCTTGCTGAATCTTAACAGGTGGTCCCAAAGGGGTATAAACTTGGTCTATAGTTGAACCCCTCTCAGGACTATGCTACTGGACACCTACTACATAAAACCACTCTAATAATACCAGGAATCATAGGAGCTTTGCTTAATACATAGAAATAGACATAGAAAGGCAGCCAAAATGGGAAGTCAAAGAAGCAGAAACCATATGAGAGAACAGAACAGAGACCCAGGAATAATGGAGTCAAGAAATATAACAAATATAGAGTTCAAAACACTGGTTAAAAAATGCTCAATGAACTTAGAGGAAGTATAAATTAATTCAGTAAGAACTTTAATAAAGAGATAAAAAACATAAAAATGGAAATGGAAATTATAAAATAAAGAAATAAAAAAACATTATTTGAGATGAAAAGCATATTAAATGAAATAAACAGAGTGAATAAAAAACAAGGATTGAATGACCTACATCGAGGATTAGAAAGCCAAGGACACTCAATCAGACCAGCAAGAATAAAAAAGTGAAGACTATAATGACAATTTAAGGAGCTTATGGGACACTATTAAATGTAAAAATATCCATGTCATAGGGGTACCTGAAGGAAACAAGATGTTGAAAAACTATTTGGAGAAATAATAATTTGAAGAAGTTTTACTATAAAACTTCCCTAACCTGGTGAAGGAAATAGACATACAACCCACGGAAGCTCAGAGAGTTGCAAAAAAGATGAACCCAAAGAGGCCCACACCAAGACACATCATATTAAAATGTCAAAGTTTAACTACAAAGAGAGAATCTTAAAAGCAGCAAGAGAAAAGTAGTTACCTACAAGGGAGCACCCATAAGATTAGCAGCTGATTTCTCAAAAAAAAAAACTATGCAGGACAGAAGGCACAAAATATTCAACTTGATGAAAATCCATGATCTACAACCAAGAATACTTTATTCAGCAAAGCTATCATTTTGAGTTGAAAGACAGAAGAAGAGCTTCTCAGACAAAAATAAGCTAAAGATTCATCACCACCAAGCCAATATTACAGCAAATGTTGGAGGAACTTCAAGAAAAAAAAATGTATCAAAAACAGGAATAAAGAATGGTAATAATTACATTCCTATCGACGAGTACCTCAAATGGAAAAGAATGAAGTGCTCCAACTAAAAGAGAGCATGGCTGAATGGATAAGAAAACAAGCCCCTTACATATGCTGCCTACAAGAGATTCACTTTGGATTAAAAGACATACACAGACTAAAAGAAAGGTGGTGGGAAAAGATATTGCCTTCATGGACATAGAGGGTATTGCACTGAATGGAGTAGGACTGATAAAGACAAATCCCACATGATTTCACTTATCAGTGGAATCTAAAGAACAAAATAAATAAAACAATAGAAATAAAAACAAACTCATAGAGAATATTTTGAGAGCTACTAGATGGAAAGAGGGTTGGGGGAATGCTAAAAAGGGCAAAGGGACTGAGAAGTACAAATGGATAGTTACAAAATAGAAATGGAGATACAAAGTACTATATAAAGAAAATAGTTAATGTGATAATAAATATGTAAGGGGGAGGAGAGGTACTAGATTTAGTGGGCTTATGACTTTGTGAGTTATATAATCTCTAATCACTATGCTGTACAAATGAAACTAATATTATTGTATGCCAACTATAATTTAAAAACTCATTGAATTGTATAATGTAAATATGAGCAATTGATTGTCTATTGTATTTCAATAAAGATGGAAAAAAGAAATTAAAGCTTATTTATTGATTTGCTTTGTAATAGTTCGTTGTTACCTACTGTTAGTATAACATAGTAGAGTTTTTTAAATCATAGACTCTAGAGCAGAATGCCTATCTTTAAATTGTGGCTCCATAGCTCACTTGCTGTTAAAAATATATATGTATATGTATGTGTATGTATTTGTATGTGTGTGTGTGTGTGTGTGTGTGTGTGTGTGTGTATGTGTGTGTGTGTGTGTGTGTATGATTGGGCATATTTATGTAAAATTCTAACACAAAAAAACATAGTATGTACATTGTTTAGGGCTATATATATTTATATCAGCTCAAACAAAATAAAATGGTTTATTTTATATTCAAAATGATCAAATAGTAAAACTTTGTGTAGTAAACCTAATGGTAAAATTCAAATACATGCAAGGAAGGTAATGATACACACCAATTTTAGAATAATAACTGCCTCAGGGTAGGGACAGAGAAGAGATGGGAAAGAGGCTTTTTAATGACTCTATAACAGAAAACATGTATAGAGAAATTAAGAAGTTTGCTTGCAAAGAGTTGTAGAGAAATGGGACCCGAGTTAGGAGATGGAGAGATGGAGTTCAGATGAGGTTTTTGTTGTTTGATTTTCATTTTATTTTATGTTGGGAGAGACTATACTGTATTTGAATAGTTTGAAGGGACTATTCAGTAGACAAAAGTTGGAAATTCAGTAAGAGAGATGGTAAGTAGCCCAAATGTAAGGTGAAGAATCATCAAGTGGGAATAATTGAGCACATAGGCTAAAAAGATGGAAGGTTATGATTAATGAGTAGTGAAGGACCAATATACAAATGGACAATGGTCAAACCACACATAACAATAGAACTCTAACCACAACCTGGGCATGAAATAATCAGGACTTGGTCAATGACTGACGCTTTCTGTATTCATTCATTCATTCATTCATGTTTTGATCCTCCTTTCCAACTCAGAGCAAGAGAAAGCCAAATGTGCTCCCTAAACTAATCATATAAGACATCTCATTTCTAGTTAGCCTGCCTCTAGCTTCCCTGTTCCACCAAAGCACACCTGAAGACTTCTCTCTCTTTCTCTCTCTCTCCCTCCTTTTTTTTTTTTTACTATAAAACTTTCCTGCTTGCCTTTGAGACTCTGTCAAAAGCAAATGGTGGTAGATGACTCCTTTGCTATAGCAAGCTCTAAATAAATAGCCTTTCTTTTTTCTCATTGGGGTGATCTTTATTCATTTTCACAGTAGAAAGGTTAAATTCATGATTTTGAAGGTCGACTTATGATCTGAGTGAGAGGCTGAGGTGGAATAAGGAAATCTGTTGAAAGATGAGACTGTTAAGAAACTGCAAAAACAAATTTTGGGTGGATTATCTTTGTAAATGTTTAAACTCAGAAAGTTGGCTGGCTTTAGGTCAAAAGTGCTAAAGCCTTCAATAAGTGAGGGAAGTCATAGTAGCAAGAAATGAGTAGAAGTTGAATAGGGATTATGTTGTCTTCATACTACCTACGAAGTAATACTTCTCATAAATGTTAGTAGGCTAAGAATCAACAGTGAAAAAGAGTAATTGTCTCTGTCCTAATAGTGGGTGAGGCTGGTATTAGAGTAGATGTGTTAAGTTCTGTATTGCGGAAGTAAGAGGACTATGGAGGCACCACAAGGTGAAATCTAGTCAAGATTTTGAGGGAGGGAGCAGTCAGAGATTTCTTGGAGGCAGGGATATTCATTTTGTGTCCAGAGGGTTGAGTATGAAAACACAAGCATAAAGAAGGTTTCATTGCTTTAATTGTATTTCTGTACTAAGACCATACTGTCTTAATTATTATATTTTTATAACATATTTCATAAGACAAATTCCTCCATTTTATTCCTCTTTAAATTATTTTGGCTCTTCTTAACCTTATTCTTTTCCATATCAATTTTAGAATCAGCTTGTTGTGTTTTATGAAAATCTCTGATAGGATTTTGGTTAGGACTGCACAGAATTCACATCTTTTTTCTTATTAAATTCTTTTTATATATGACTTGAGTGGAAACTTTAAATTTTATCTTCCTCAAGAAAGCCTTACTTGATTTCCCAGATAAGGTTAAATTTTCTTGCTATATATTACCACAGCATCCTGTACTCCCCTTTAAGTAACACAGATTAGACTTGTAATTTTTTACTCAAGGCTGTTTTCTGGGCAGGAAAGTTCACAAGAACCATGTCTATTTGGTTCAGCACAATATTCTCCAGCACACAGTCTAAAACAGTTTGTGTTTAAGGTACACATTTCTTTTTTATTTAAATAAAAAATTAAGGGATATGTTAGCTGGTAAGGGTTGAAAAGCTGAGGGTTGAAAGGTTGAGGGTGTGAGTCTTTAGCAATTAATGTGTAAGAGGGATAATCCATGGAGTAAGATCCCTGAGGAGGTTGAAGGAGCACTGTAAAGGGCTTAGCTTCTGGTAAGGCAAGGAATGCCTTGTCTGTTTAACAGGAAAAAGATCAAAGAATGGTTAGTAGGTGCGAATTAATAGAATTCTATTAAAATTTTTTTACAATTACAATTGACCTTCAATATATATTAGTTTGAGGTGTATCTATTCTATTATCATTACCTATTACTCTTGTCTTTTATTATTTCCAATCTTCTATTATTGCTACTTTTCTTTTCCTTATAAAGTTAAACATGAGGGAATAGGAAGGAGGATTAGAGATGTCAGAAGAGTGGAGAAGATCTATGATTTGTGATCTATGAAGAATGGGTGTGTGAACCAAATACGGGAGCCAAAGGATTCCTGGGGAAGGCTGAGGACCCAGTGAAGATTGGCGACTATGAATTCGTAGTGGTCTTCAGTACAACGATCTGCACAGTGTGGTTTTCTCTTGTGTCCATAGCAGCACTGTCACACATATAGATAATACAAACCATTGGATTGATCCAAGTCTGAAGTTTTTGCCAGACTGGTGCTAGAGAAGTTCATTTGAGCCAATGAGTTCAAAATATTGGCCAAAAATGGTTGATATCATAACCCATAGAGAATTTATTCAGCAGCATTGGGGAGGGAGTGTGGAAAGAGTATAATCTCTTACATAAGAGCGATCTGAGCAGGAGATAAACAATCTCTCAGGGTTTGCTAATGGGTGGGAGAGGGAAAAGAATGAGGTGGATCTAAGGAAAGAGCAGAGCGAGAGTCAAAAGAGAGAGAAAAAAGAGAGGGAAGGGAAAGAGAAAGAGAGAGATGGAGGAAGGTAGGGAAGGAGAAAGGGAGCAGGCAGAGAGAGAGAGAGAGAGAGAGAGAGAGAGAGAGGAATATAAATGAGAGAGCCACAAAAAGAGCATTTGGTCTGGTTTGTGACAACTTTCTGTTCCAGGTCCCCTGGCTACATTTCCAACACGTGGGTTCAAAGAGTCCCCTGTATTTTTACAGCGAATTTTCTTTTTTAGCTGAAGGGAGTTGGAGCAGTTTCTATTTCAAAATAGTCTTACTAAGATAAGGAAATGTAATATAGATTCATACTTCTCATAGCGTGTTTTTGTCTTGTGTTGGGAATTTAGGGGTAATATAGAGCCAAAGCTGATCAGATTTTCAAGGATTTGGGGCATTTCTGTTAAAACCATCTATCAGTCCTATTGCATAAAGCTCAGAGTTCTGGCAGATGACTTTGGGGCCTCTGGGTTTAGAGTCACCAGCAGGTTTTCCAAAGATCCTTGGCTCCTTGCTTCGCTGACCCTGATCATGAGCTGCCAGGACTTTAAGCCTGGAGCTGTTGGTGTAGAAGGGTAGCTTCTTTGATTGACTGAGGCTCTTGTCCTAGGAAAAGGAGAATGTGCTGTCTCCAAGATCTTTTCCCAGTGTTTTCTATTGCACAATGAGTTAGGTCACTCTTGAGGTAGTTCAACATTGCCCCAGTCATCCATCTCTTTCCAGGCTGTACCACTTTGAGATTATTGTGTTACTAACCCTTGTGTTTTTCCTTCCAAAGCCATCTAGACACAAGTTTGCCAAAACATTTACCTTCTGTTTCCCAATCCATACTGACAATGCTAAATACTAACAACGTGGTGCTCCAAGGCTGCCTGTTTTGGATTTACTTCACTGATTGCTATTTCTGCAAGGCAGTTTTAGTTCCCCACAATAGTAACACACAAGCAACTTTTATTCTCTTCTCAATTCATCCTTTCAATTTAACAAACTGTTCTCAAAGCATGTTCTGTAATGAGTCCTTGATGTGCAGAAATGACTGTAATGTTATTAACTTAAATTCCATCAAGTGACATTTATTTAACTATTCTCCTCTTGTTGGACATTCAGATTCTTTTCAATATTTAATTTAATAATTAATTACTATAAAGGATATCTTTATATATAAAAGTTTTACTTATTTAGGAAAATATGGTATTCCTCCTTATTTTCCAGAGTTTTCAATACCACTAGCATATAAATATTGTTTACTGCTGAGTCTAAAAGTGTAAAATAATGATATGAAACCCCCACGCCCCCTTATGCCCCCTGCTTAGTTTTCTTTGAACCTTCCACCAAGTTCAAAGAACTTCCTCCCACTCCCTCCCTCTGTAAAATGCCTGTGAATTTTATTTTCCACTCTACCATTGTCATTTTCTCTCTATGCAGACCTCCTTCCTGAAGGTGTCTTTCTACTTGTATCCGTATTTCTTTCTTTCTAAAACTACAGCACAGCAGTCATCCTAACTCTGGTTACTTACTCTTTCTTAATTTACTCATATTTTGCTGGAGTGCATCTTCCAATAGCATCCTGATAAAGGGTGAAAAGAAGATAAACATTTTGATACTATGCATGCCTAAATATATCTAAGTTAAAAGTTGTTTTTTTATTTTAATTTTGAGAACAATGATTCATTATCTTCTAACAACCAATGTTGTTGAGAAATTCAATACTATTTTAACTCCCCATCTTCTGTATGTTGTTTTTTTCCTTTGAAAACTTCTAGAATCATCTCTTTTCAATATCTGATTTTATAATTAATTACTATAAAGGTTACCTTTAAGTATAAAAGTTTTTTTTTTTTATTTAGGAAACTTTGGGATTCCTCCTTAATTTTCCAAGTTTTCAATACCACTAGCATTTTGAAATTTCAAATTAATATATCTTGGTGTTGCCGTTTTTAAAATCTATTATATTTGGCATTCAAAATACTCTTCTTTTTAAAGATGCAATTGACATAAAATATTATGTTAGTTTTAGGTGTAAAACATAATGATTCCCTTTTAGTATATTCAATCTGCTCTTTTAAACTATACACTAGGTCTATTCTTGCACTATTTACTTGATAATTTTTTTCTCATTGTTTTCTTTTTTGGGAACTCTTTTAGTTAGACCTCTTGAATTAATCTTTTAAATTTCTTATCTTATTTTAATTTTACCCTCATTTTTAATTTCTCAAAGCATCTTTTATTTTCTAATTATTCTCCCTCCTTCCTTTCATTTCTCTGTCTTTCTTTCATTCTTTCCTCCTTTTCTGATAGAATTTTAGCCTTATTTCATAGGTATAAAATTTTACCTCACTGAGAATATTAACTTTTTGAAATTTTCTTCTATAGTCTGCATTATCTGTTTCCTCTGAGTTCTTTTTTTCCCCTTCTGGTTTATTTGTTTTAGCCTTTGTCTTTACTGTTGGAATCTTTCCTTAAAGATCTGGTGATCCTTGGATGTTTGCTCAGATTTTAAAATGAATCACTGCAAAGCTGATTGGAAGCTCTGTGTGAGTGGGCAGATCTTGTCAGTTTGTGGGCTTATTTTTAGATTGAGACAGCAGTTAGCCAGCTTGTGGGTAGAGAAGTTGGTATGCTCCCTCATATGTCCGTATGTGTTGGTATTTTATCTAGAAATTGTGTGTGTCTAAAGAAAGAGTCTCTTAACTGCTTTCTGGGAAGGATAAGCCTGGTTGTGGATGCTATCACACAGGGCGAGGTAAGGGACTGAAGAACCTTACGGTTCGGTATGCATACTTACATTAAATCCTCACTCCTGTGCTTTTCCTGCCTGGTGTTCCTCAGAAGCCTCTCAGGTTGTTTTTCCCCAGATAAAGTACTAGTGGGAATGGGGGAGGGATGGTTGCCTGCCTGATGGGAGAAGGGGAGGGGCTTATAGGGCTAACTGCTTCTTTTTAAGTCTTTTCAGACACCCCTCATTGCCATACACCCATTCCTACCTTTGCCTTCCAGTGTACAGGCTTCAATTCCTAAGCCTTTCTGAAATGAGTTGTCTTGCTTCTTGAGGGTGTTCTCCAACAGTTTGACCTTCTTTTGTTCTGCTAATTTAGTTACCTGCTTTTTGTCTTCATATGTCATGGGTTTGGGGTACAGATAATTCCAGGTTTGTTGAAGTTGGGGTTTGTGTTTCTGTTTCTTATTCTGATTGTGTTTGAAGGAGTTTTTCAAAAGATGAAGTTAGAAAGTTCAATGCTCAGCCATCATAATCCTGAAAATCATGGAGGTGACATTCTAGCATTTGCTGTGATCATCACTATTCAAACATTTGAAAAAAATACAGTATTCTGAAAGTAGTTCTATTTGCACCTCTTTGCTCAGCAGTGCTGTACTTAGCTATATTGGAGCCTGAGACAAAAAGAAATTAATAACACTAATTCTATTTTTATTTAAAAATTTGATATTTTGTTCATTATGGGGAGTTTGCACCAGTTTTGATTTTTTAAAATATTGCATTAAAATAATATTTATTTTGATTACTGAGCATTTTTGGCACCCTTAAATTTTACATTTTAATTGAGAGACGTACTTGCTTCACCCTGATCCTAACCCTGGGGCTTACTACATTCGTCATTAGCCACTTCCTTCCCCAACTCCACCCGCCAAATCACTACAAATAAATGTGAAATCTAAGTAAAAGTAGCCTGCTTGGTATGCAAACTTTCAATTTCAAGACAGGTCTCACAGTCACCCTTCCAATCAGTTTGCCTTTCTAAGAGCTCCTGCATAGATATTCCCGAGTTCTCTCTTCTGTCCATAGCAAAAGTTGGTCTCTTTTAGGTTAATATAGGATTGGGTTCTACTGTGAGTTACTCCCACTATAATTGAGATGCCAGAGCTTTATTGATACACGTTTTAAAATGTAAAAGGACAGGTGTGGCATTGCCATAATCCTAAGTTCCACAACTTTTCTTGCTAAAATGCTGTGACATCAACATAATCAGCAGCATTTTCTCTAAATTCTTCTGTTATTCATTTTTCTGCTGAAAACCTTGAGATGAAATAGAAGTGAGAATTCTTCAGGTATTTTTACTCCCTTTATTATACATGGCAAAGTCAAAAAAGGATCCTCCCTTGTTGGGCACCATGATGCAATGAGAGTGAATTTTTAGAATTGTTTTAACTAACTCTGGTGATGTAAGGGAGCCTTCAACATGACTGGCTACAGTGAAGAACAGTCATGTCGAAGGTATTCTCAGTCCTTGTGTGTTTATAGGAAATCTTAAGTATTTTGGGATGCACTGACTATAAGCCATAGAGGCACCATGGCTGTATAAAGACACAGTAGTTACCTCACCTTACTTGCCATATCACACTTCCGAGGAAGATCACAAAGTCTCAGAGTGTGCACTGTGGACTAGATTAGTGTTAGTTCTTGAACTGGTATTACCTTTCTACATCCAAATAATCATGGAAATTGAGAACAAGCATTTAGAAATGCTTATAGTAATTTGACAGAATAATTTATGTCTGTTGAATTTAATAATAAAAATGTCAGCTTGTATTTTTGATGTCTTTTAAAATTTGTTTTCCAGCAATTAATTTTTTATTCTATTTTACAAAAGTTGTCACATTATTTATTTGGTGTCCTTTCAAGCATTATGTATATTTTTAAATGTTTTCTATGACAAGAAAAGCACTACTTTTAAACTCTTCTTAAAAGTCTTTATCCTTAGGTTAGTTAAGATTTTAGGTATAAATGAATTAATCCTCTATATTTATTTGCTGAGATTTCTGAAAAAGACACATATTGCTAAAAACAATACTCCCAATATTTAAATTATACTTGTCTAAAATCAAATAAAAATTTGTTATCACACTTTAAGAGCAGGAAAACATTTTTTGTAATTATGAAATTCTTATATATACATATTATATTATGTTTTCTCTCAACTCAAACAAAACATATTTATAGTCTTTTCTGGTCATACTTTTTTGTTCCCAGAAGTCAGAAATTTACAAATTTTAAATTTGGTTTAAAGTATCTACTGTGTATAAAAAATTAATCTCCAATGTTCCTTATATTATAGTTGCAATGTAACTGGAAAATGTTACAATTTCAGTATGATAGAAATAATACTAAAATAATAACATGACTAGATTGGAGCTTTTAAAAACCATTTTCTGTTTTGAAAATTGTATATTAAAATGAAAAAAAGAAGTGAAAATTTAGTGCTTCAAAAGGCAATATTATAAATCAAAACAACCCTTTTATGGCACATGTTTTCTCACATATATTTAAGAGAAACTTATAAAATAATAGAAATAACAATGCAACACAATAGTCTATCAGAAGGAGTATTGGCTTTTTAATAAAAAAGCAAATATTTTTTTCAGATATCATATATACATCCTAAATTCACCCATTTCAAATGTACAGCAGTTTTAGTATTTTCACAGAGTGGTGCAACCATCACCATAATCTAAGTTTGAAACATTATCATGTTCTTAAAATGAAACTCCTTACCCATTAGCAGTCACCCACTAAACTACATTCTATCTCTACAGATTTGCCTATCCCAAACTTTACATATAAAAGGAATCATATGATATGTGGTCTTCTCTGTCTGGCTTCTTTCACTTAGGTGTGGCATTGCCATAATCTTAAGTTCCTAAGCATAATGTTTTCAAGTTTCATCTATGTTGTAGCAAGAATTAATATTTTAATCCTTTTTATGGCCAAATATTGTGGTTCCATTATACCACACTTTATCTATTCATTCATCAGTTGATAGATACTGTATGGTTTCTGCCGCTGCTACAAATGTTCATACACACAAAATGTGTTTTAATTTCTCTTGGGTATATACCCAGGAGTGGAATTGCTGGATGATATGGTAATTCTCTGTTCAACTTTTTGAGGAATTTCCAGACTGTTTTCCAAAGCAGCTGTACTATTTTACATTCCTAATAACAGTGTATGAGACTTCCAATTCCTCCACATCCTTGCCAATACTCGTTATTGTCCATTTTTCATTATAACCATGTTAGAGGGTATGCAGATTATTGACCTTTTAGTCAATCAGAATAATATGTTCAAAATTAAATTAAGACCAACCCACTCCCATTCAATGGTTCCAATTTTTTTCAGAATAAATTCCAAAGGTATATTATAACGTAGGAAGTCTTTCATGTAAGTATCCTTATCTTCCTCTCTTTCTAGCCTCATGTTCTATCACTCCCCTTCTTAGCGCTTTATAGTCTAGTGATGCTGTATTGCATAAAGTTTTCTGTATGCACTTAGCTACCTCTATCCTCTAAAACTTTGTTTCTGTTTTTTTTCTCTGCCTGGATTTTTCCCCACCTTTCTTTGCTTAATTCGTACTCACGCTTTGACACTTTACTCAGGCATTCATTTCTCATGGAGTTGTTCTCCAAATTTCCAGTTATTAGTTTTTTTCTACTAGATATTAACTTATTAATACAACAACACTATGAGGTAGGAACTTTTATTATCCTAATTTTATGCATAAGGAAACTGTCCCTTAGAGAGTACAAGAGACAGAGAGATTTAAGTAACTAGCCAAAACACACACAAAAAGGGAGTGACACAGGTTGAATTAAATGCCATTTCTTTGTGCTCTTGTAGCAGCCTCTGCACACATGGGTTCTTTATTTCATTCATTTATATAATCTCTTTATACTTCCCTAATTTAATCCTTCCTTCCTTCATTCATTCATTTAATTATTCATTCCCCAAATATTTATTTATAGTTTACCATACATTAGGCACTGTGGCAGGTGATAGGGACAGTATCAACAAGATAGACAGGTCCCATATGGGATCCACTGAAATTAGTGGAGTGTACAAACAACTCAATTAAAGGAATATGTGCTATAGTAGCCAGTAACAGGGGGACATAATCAATAGTTAAGGAAGTCTGGAGAAATGATTTTGAAGCTGTTAAAGATAAAGATAATAGGAGGTTAGTTGAGGTAGATTAAATATCTTATGATGTTTGGCTTGGAGATTATGAGTAGCACGTTGTATTATATTAGTTCTCTATTTTTAAGCCCTAAAATTTGGTGGTTTGGGAAAGAAACTTATTATTTCACAGTCAAGAATTTGAAAGTGACTTAATTGGGTGGTTGTGGCTCAGGCTCTTTCACAAGGTTGCCCTCAAAATATTGACTGGTGCTGCAGGCTTCTAGAGGCTTGACAAAGCTTGATTGGAGGATCTGCTTCCAGGATGGCTCACTCATGTGGCTGTGAGAAGGAGGCCTCATTTTCTCATTATGGTATCAAAGAGTTTATAAACATATTTTGAAAGCACCACACACATTTAGAAAAATTACAAAAGAAGTTCAGCATAGAGTGAAAGGAGGAGAGTGATGACCGATGAAGAGAAGACTGGTGAATAATGACATTGGAATGTTAGCTGGAGCTAGATTTCTTATTGCCCTATTAATCTTAGTGATTTGGTTTTTACTTTAAGGGCAATGGGATGCATTGAAGATTTTTTTTAAATAGCTTTATTGAGATATAATTCACAAACCATACTGTGTACTCATTTAAAGTGTTCAGTTCAATGGCTTTTAGTATTTTCTCAGAATTGTGCATCCAGCATCACAATCATTTTTAGAGTATTTTTATTACCACCAGAAGAAACTCTATACTCTTTAGTTATTACCTCTCATTTCCCCTGTCCCGAGGCAACAACTGATATTTTTTTGTATCTATAGATTTGCCTATTCGGAGCCTTTCATATTAATGGAATCATATAATACGTGGTCTTTTGTGACTGGCTTCTTTCACTTATGTTGTTTTCAGGTTTTATCCATGTTGCTTGTATATCAATACTTTATTCTTATGGCTAAATAATATTTCCTTGCATGGATATACTACATTTTATCTATCAGTTGGTAGACATTTAGGTAGTTTTCACTCTTTGGCTATTATAAATAATGTTGCTATAAACATACATGTAAAAATTTTTATATGGATATATTTTCATTCTCTTGGCTATATACTTAGGAGTGGAATTATTTGGTCATATGGTAACCATATATTTACCTTTTTGAGGAACTGACAGACTGTTTTCCAAAGTGGCTGCACCATTTTATATTCCTGTTAGCAATGAATGAGGGTTCCAATTTCTTCACATCTTGTCAACACTTGTAATTGTCTTTTTGATAGCAGCCATCCTAGTGGGTGTTATGTGATATCTCTTTGTGTTTTTAATTTACATTTCTGTTTTAAAATGTAGGTTTTGTTATCATTTGGGTATGGCAAAGTCAACAGATCAGATTGCTATTGAAAAGATAGCTGTTAGACTCAAAGATCCCAAGAGGAAGAGACACACCATGCCATGGTAGAGGGAGCTATAAGCAGTAGCATCAAATTCAGTCAGGAGGAGAGTGGAGTATGGGCAAGACTTTTTATTGTTTCTGTGGAAAGATATAGACAAGGCAGGGTAAGCAGGTTTAGGATTGTCTAGGTTTAACATTGCCACAGGCTCTGAAGCATAGGGGCTATTCCTAGTTGCCTGGTACCTTACCTTAGGGTAATATGGGTAGACAAATAGTAGCCTGGGATGTAAGAATCTGATAAAGGAGGTGGTTAGGGGTATGGGCTCTGGACTGATAAATTTGAGTATGAAAGATGTGCTTGCAGGAAAATCCTTTACTATTTCTAAGAATTGGCTAGCCCTGGGAGGGGCAGATGCTTTAGGGTCAGCAACACTCCAAAAGCATCTGATTATTAATGATGTCAAACATCTGTTCATGTGCTTATTGGCCATTTGTTTGTACTTTTTGGAGAAGTGTCTGCTTAGATCCTTTGCCATTTTCTAAATTGGATTATTATTTTTTATTATTGAATTGCAATAGTTCTTTATATATTCTATCTACAAGTTTCTTATCAGATACATGATTTGCAAAAAATTTCTCCTGTGGATTGTTTTCCACTTTCTTAATGGTGTCTTTTGAAGCACAAAAGGGAGAGCTTTTAATAGGAATTGCCCAAACAAGATTTACTTTTTAGAAAGAATACTCTTTGCAGTATAGCTAATTGTGTGTTCATGAGCAAGACCAGAGAAGCAAATCCAGTTAAGGGGTCAGTTGCAGTGATACAAGAAAGAGATAGAAGTGGCCTGCAATAGAGCTATAGTGCTAGAATAAACAGAAATTGTGTTTAATAGGAGCTGGGATGTCTGGGGCGTGGAAATTGATTGTCTCTTGATGAGGAGTACGAAAGTGTAATCAAGAGAGAAAAATCAAATGAAGCCTACGTATCTTGGGGTTGGGCAACTTCAGGACATATTACAAGTATAATTAAAGAAACACTAGAGATGGATTTTCCTCACATAGTTGGTATTCAAATAAAATTGAAATATATAAATGTCTAACTTTTGCAACTGAGAGGAATATAACCTAAATGGAACATAAGGATATATTCAATTGTTTTTTATTGAGGGAAACCAGGAGATGATGATTGGATGCAAAAAATTCATTACTACAAAAAGCATTTCCCAAAATAAAATTTCTGTTTGATTTTAGACAAACATGATTTAAATATAAGTTGTATTGTTTTTATCAATTATGTGTCACATTTCAGAATTATTACTGAAAAAGTATAAGAAAGGATTAATTCATTAATATCTTAAATCTTAGACTAAATGAAGGGAAAGAAAGTTTTAAAAAGTGTTTGAAAAAAGTGTTTATTGAGGAGAACCAGGTCTGATGACAGGTTGATAAATGAATATGTTGAATACAAAGTTTATCTGAGATATTCAAATTAAGATTGCCTAAAAGGTATTTCGATATATAATTCTGATACCCACTGGAAACATCTAAATTGTAAATCCATTCTTAAATTTCTTCTTTGATATTGAAAGATACATGGTCTTGAATGAGATTGAGGATGATAACCCATTTATCTAATGTTTCAACCTAATGCTGATGTGTTGTACTTTAAAAGATGTGTTGTACTTTTCCTATTGACTTATAATTTAAACTAATAAGGAAAGAAGAAATCTTTATAAATATTTTAAAAGGCAGGATGCCATTGTGAATGTTGTGTAAAGATTGCTTTGTTCTTCTTTTGAATCAGTCTTTTAGAACTTTATAGTATTAATGTTTTTCTTTTATTGATGTAGTAAGCGAACTCAAAAAAATAGTCAGTCTAGATGATGTCTTGGTGACTTGAAATATATTTTCCAATGTTCAGAACACTTTCCTTCTTATTGTTCAGACTTACAATGCAATGAATCCATAACAATGTTCAAAGGAAAATCAAGATTTTAAATGCCTGTTTTTATTATCATGATGAACATGTGTGAACAAAATTAACATTAATTTGCTAGATTTTAAAAATAATTTCTAGGGTTTATTAAAGTCACAAGTAAACAGAAGTCAAATTTGCAAGTTCCCAGAGCAGCCAGATTCAATTTAGTCATACAGATAAAGTCTAATTTACCTAACTTGACCTTGGTCATTTCTTGCCTATGCCTCTGACAATCCTGACAAACTCGAACTGTTTCCCAGAGTTGCTATGAGGTAGCCACTGAAAATTCTAATATTGTAAACAATCACTGTGGAGAATTAACAGTTAATGCTTTCTCACTTACACAAGCTGCTTTATAACAATATATCCCAGAGCCTCATTCCAAGTTTTGGCTTTTGAGTGCTCCTGGTTTGCAATCTGCCTTTTTAGTGTGTAATAACTTTTTATTAATTAATACTTCAATGATTCATTTGGCTATTCTGAACCTTTGACAGGTTCTTTCATTTGGAAAGTGGCATATACCACATTATTTCTTTTAATGGCTGTTCAGAGGCAGAGTTAATGATAGGTTCTCAGCACTAGCTGTTTATATATTGAAATTCTGGGTACTTTATCAAAGCTTTTGTTCTTTTAAAATTAATAAAATTATTAATAAAAGTGTTTGCATTGCAATTTCTTAACATCAGGACTCGGGATCTTTAAAAATACCCCCCTGCCCTCCCCCCGCCCCCCAAATCATACAAAAAACCCTTTCCTTTGACTTTTTCTGTGTGGTAGGTTTCATCAGAAAATTTACCGTCCCGAGGTCCCTGCTTAAATTTTCCTGGTTTCTAAAACAAACGCTAGAATGTTTTCACTGTGTGAGATGTTTCAATTAGACCTAAATGAAGGTAAAAAATGCACTTGCAATTTACCCAAATTTCCACTGTTTAAAGCAATTACAATAATAAAATTGACATCTAGTCTATCTCTGTGATGCAAAGGAATACTTTGTCAGGAGGCTATTTTATTTTAAAAACACTGAAGGTGAAATATAAAGTAATTGCAAAGGGGAATAGAGAAAAAAATAAACAAACCCATCACCGCTGCTGCCGCCGCCGCCGCTACCACCACCACCAGAAAGCAAAGGTGAAAAATTCGTGTTTGAGAAAAATGAACATTTCACGTCAGAATACAGAAGAAACAAACCAAGAAAAGCAAAGTAAAAAATGGAGCAGGGCTGGTGGACAGGCTAATAAGTCAGCGATCGCTATAAGGAAGGAAATACCCTTGTTTTCCTCGCCATCTGAAGACGGAAGGTCTAAGGGGGACAAAGGTCACCTCTTGCGCTTCTACACGCAAACATGCACACGGTTTTGTGCTTCCGCCAGCGTGTTCGGACCGCACGTAGTCATCGCGGGTTGCAACCTGACATGCTCCCACCCGCCGCAGCGGCCGCCTCTTTGTCTACCCGCTCGGAGAAGGCCGCGCGGCGTCCACCACCCAAGCGCGCCAAGGCCCGAGGGCCGCGCGCCCGGAAACCGCCGGCGGGCGTCGCCACGCGCGGGGGCGGGGGTCGCGTGTGCGCCGCTGCCGCGGAGGCAACGTGCTGTGGACCGCGTTCTCTCCCAACTGGTAGCCAGGACCGCGCGCTGGCCAGCCCGCCTCCACCAGCGAGTACGACCTCGGTTTTTTTGGGGGGTGCGGTGGGGGGGGGTAGAGGGGTTTGAGAGAGAACGAGGAGGTTTAGAAACAGCTTTGGTTTCCCGCGCCTCTTATTTAGGCAAAATTTCGGGCCCTTTTTGCCTCATTCACCAGCGCAGAACGGCTACCGCCTCACCCGCAAGCCCGACGCAGGGGAAAGCGCTTAGTCCTCCACGTGACGCCTCCCCGACACGGGATGGGGGCGGCGGGGGCGGCGATCCACCTGGGCGACGTGGCAGCCATTCTCTACTCCGCGAGACCCCTTCCCTTTCGGCCGCCCACTCGCCCTCTCGCGGCAGTCAGCTGAGAGGCTGCTTTTCTGCAGCTGGACAGAGCGCGGCAGTGTCTCGCCGCTGGGCGCTCGTCGCGCGACAACCCCCTCAGGCCCGCGACCGCCGCCGTTCGCGGGCCGAGTGCCGCTCGAGAGAGCGCAGTGGCGACGGGAAAGGGCCGCGGACCCGCGCGGTTCGGAGTTGCGCACTCGACGACACAGCCCCGGCGTCGACGCCAAGAGCAGGTAAAGGCGGCGGGTGGGAAGCAGGAAGGTGGGTCCGGGGGGAGAGCCCTGGAGGGAAGGGATCCCAGGGCGCGGAGCCGAAACCCAAAGCCCGTGCAGTGGCGGGCGGCGCTGCCACGGAAGTCGAAAATCCCAAACGGGGGCCGGGAGCGCCGGCGGGGCCCGCGTCGGCCTCTAGCCCGGCCCGTGCCGCCGGGACGTAGGGGAAGTGAGGCGTCGGCGAGAGGAGGGCCCTGGCGCGCAGCCGGAGGCCGGGCAAGGGCAAGGGCGGGAGCCGGGGCCGCGGTGGCTTCCTCGGCCTCCCAGCTCCTGGCGGGCTTCCGGGTCCCAGACACACCTCTCTTGCCCCTTGGGGCTTTTTTCCCCGATGGGTTCCTGCGGGGGCTTGACCTCGCGCGAGTCCGAGCGTCTTCGGTGTTTCCCTGACACAGCCTTTTTGGAACTTTGGCCCACCCTTCCGAGCACGTACTCCTAGCAGAGTGGTTTATTTACTCCTTCAAATCCAAACAGTCTCTTACTCCAGACACGTTCTGATTTTGGATACTGCGGGGAGACATCCTCAGTCCTTGATATTTGTGCTGCTTCAGTCCTGATCCCCACCTTCCTCCCCCATCGCAACTTAGGCCCTCACTGGGACCCTCCTTGAATTGAACCCTGCTGTCATCTGGACTCTCTCCTAAATGTCCTTTTGGAAATCCGTTTTCCGTGGAGTGAGTCATCTGAGCGGAAGCAGTTTATTCCTTATGCCGTTTTGGTTAAAACAATCCCCCGCCCCACCCCCGAAAGAGTAATTTTTTAAAAAGTGTAGTTGCCAAGTCTAGTTCAGTGTTGTCTTTAAAGAATTTTCCTTTCGGCAACCATCTTTAAAACTGAGATCTGATATTCGTGGCTCCGACAGGTTTGTACACATTCTCTCCATGCAGCCGTTGTAATGTCTCCATAGCACAGTTCTGACTTAAGGGCAGGATTGGCTGGTTTTCCTACTCCACATCTTTAAGCCAATCAAGGAGCGAGTCTGGCCTGGAGACTGGTTAACTTAGAGAAGGTGGAGGTTGGTTGAGTTCAGAGAAGAAAATCCTAGAGATCAACCTGGCCTCTCTGAAAACATTGATTTGCAGCTGCTTCTCTTCTCCCACTTTTTTTTTTAATGTCATTTTTTCATCCCAGCATCAGCCTTTTCGTTCTCGTTTTTATTTCATTGTTCTCTCAAACACTAAGCTTTCTTTTGTAACCCGTTTTAACTTCTTCAATTTTCAGTGAAAGGATCCTTACATGTTTGAAATGTAAACATGTATTTTGTGTTTTGATTATCAGCGTTGTTCAGTTTCCTTTTCTTGATCAGAAATTAAATCAATTTTTAGTTCTTATGCCAGAGCCTTTATTATGTAAGTGGTTGTGCTAGGATGAGGGGCTGCAATGGTGGAGATGGTGTGAAGAATAGGAAAGTAAAAGACTAAGGTATAAAACAAACTCCAGTAGGAATCAGCATACAGTATTTGTGAATGTCAGTTTGAGTACCTGTTGACTTTAGTTGTTTTGAGGAAAAGAGTAAGCAGGATGGGAGTACTGGACTTTGTAGAAAAAATGGGTTTATGATAAATAAATGTTTTTTTTTTTTTAAATTAAAGTAGGCATAGTATTTTGTACATAATAGAGGCTAAATTTTTAGTGTAGGTGCATTTTTTAACAGGATTTTTTTTGTTTTAAAACCTGTTTTCATGATTATTTATGGTTATGCATGTCTTTTGATAAGCAAAGCAGTAACCATTTAATAGTCAATGTGAATTTTAAAAAACAGCGACCATCTTTGCTTTCCTTTCCTTCAGCTTTTTATCTGCAAACTTAGTGTCTTGGGAAGAATCTTGGTTTGTGAGGTCAAGCATCGAATCTTAACATATCATTGTTAAATGCCTTTAGAAGTAGTTTATATTAAGAATTAAAGTCATTGAACTTTTTACTTTTATTTTGTAGTTACTTGATCTTACCCACCCTCTTTAATTCCCCTCCCCACTTCTACCCCTGACCTATGGATGTTGTGGTTTCCCCTTAAGAACTGGATCTCTGAAGGCAGGGCATCTCCTCCTACATCCTTGCAGTTTGCACCTGGGGCCTGGCACACCCGGACCATGTGGCTCCACCTGGGGTGCAAACCCAGGACCTTCTATGTGTAAAAGCAGACGTGCTAATCACTACACTGTGGCGCCACACATTATTTGATCTTTAATTGTAATATTTTCCTTGGTAGTTCTTAACTAGCTGGGCATTCCACTGCATTACTGTTGATGTCATCTATGACATCATAAGGGTGGGCAGTCTCTAAGATTTCTTTAATGGTTCCAGAGAGTTCTCTCGCCAAAGATCGGTGCTGCAGCTGTTTGGCAGTGCTGACCGTCTCATCAAAACTGATATTTCCACTGCTTAATATTTTTTTTGTTTCTATTTTTCGGCGGTTCTTTGAGGGCTTTGATGATCAAGGCAGAGGCAGAAGGTACTACCTCAATCTGGGCCTGTCTGTTTTGAATGGTCATTTTCACTGTAATCCTCAGAACATTCCAATCACCAGTTGCTCTGGCAATGTCCTTACCATCGTTGTTTGGAGACAGGACCAGGGGGCTGATATTGGGGGCACGGCAGATGTAGGCTGACTCCCCCACTGTTGCACCTCAGGTGGGGTCATACTTCAGTGGCGTGGTGGAGGCAGCTACTGTTGGATGAACTTGGATTCCGGATAACTGAATAAAGTTGCACCTTGGCCTCCTGCCAGCCAAAAACCGAAAAAAAAGAAAAAAATTATTTTTTTTTAATTTTAAAATTTGCCATGTGAGGCAGTGAGTAAGCCAGATGTCATTAACATCCTCATCACCCTCATTCTCATAGTAATAAAATGTCTACCTTTTATATATCTGTACAGTAGTCCCATTTATCTGAAGCTTCAATTTCTCTGTTTTCAGTTACCCATGGTCAACTATGGTCCAAAAATATTGAATGGAAAATTCCAGAAATAAACAATTTATAAGTTTTAAATTGCATACCTTTCTGAATACCTCACTTCATCTCATCATGTAGGCATTGTATCATCTCACATCAGAAGAAAAATGAGTACAGTACCATAAGATATTCACATATCACCACAGTATAATATAATTCTGTATTATTAATCTGTGCTTAATTGATAAATTAAACTCTGTCATGTATGTACATACAGGAAAAACACATGCTATATATAGGATTTGGTACTATTTGCAGTGTCAGGCATCCTTTGGGGGTTTTGGAATGTATTCCCTTCAGAATAAGGGGGGACTATTGTATTGGTTTGCCACCTGCTTAGTATTTCAATTTGCTTATATAAAGTCATATACAGATTTTAACATTACTCTGAATTTTAATTTATTTAATTTACTTTTAAATACCTTCCTAGCCACTGTACTAAAGTCTTTAATGTGAGCCTAGATGGAAGGTTGGCAGGCTGTTGGGAGAACCTTAGCATTGATTAGATTTCTGGATTTCTAGATTGAGGTTAATCACTTTATACTATTCAGACTCACATAACTTCAGAAATTAAGACCATTTTATTAATTTCTATTGGGAATAAACTGGCTAAGCTATGTAGGTTTTTGTGACTGTTAGTGGAATATCTGGATCACAGAACAAACACGTTGCACTTGCCTGGGCACTAGCTCTGGGTATGTGAATTTCACTAAACTTCACTAGACTGATGGTGGGCACTATTTTTCTAAATATGGATTGTCTGTTCATATCCTTTGATTACCTGTTGGGTCTAACTTTTTCTTAAAGTTTTGAGCAAGACCTAAACATATGCTTATGGTTTCTTTTTGAAACTATTTTTTTCTAGTTGTTTTAGTTTTTGGTTACTTTTAATTGTCAGAAGTTTAAAATGTTCATAAATGAATCTTATTCTTTTCCTTTATCATTGCTTTATACATCCAAATTAAGAAATTTCATTGTTCTATAGATGTGATAATCAGGTTTTTCTAGTATTTTAAAACCTAACTCTGTAATAAGAATTTTAGTATAACATGTGATGTCACCTTAACTGTTTTACAAATGAATGTTGCCATTTTAACACTATTAATAAATTCTCTTACCTTCTTGTTTTAGGAAAGCCTAATTTTTTATATACAAATATTGAGATACGGTTGGCACACTTTCTGGACTCTTGACTTTTCATAATAGTTGTTCTATCTTTTATTGACTTTTTTGTAGCTGTACCACTTAATTTTACTGTTACTTTCGAAATATGCTCTAATAGTAGGGTGAATTTTCTGGTTTTTTTTTTTTTTAGCATTTTATATATTCTTCATTAATTTAAGAATTAGTTTGGGAGACTGACATGAATAATATTTAAATTTTCTGTCTGAAGCAGGACATCTGTTTTTTAAAATTCTTTCTGCTCTTGAATTTATTGTTTCTTTTGTCTGAAGTGTCTTCACTGTTCTCCCTATCTTCCTCCCTTTAAACTGTCTGCTAACCTATTTCAAGATTTAGGTGGTATTTATTAGTCTTCCTTTCCCTAGCAGAAATATCACTCTTTCTAAACTTTTGGTGTATTTCCATTATGCACTTATTGTTTATTGTGGGAAAGGGAATAATTCCCCCCGTTCCTTCCTGTGGTTCTTTTGGCTGCTTAAATGATCGAATAGACACGAGAGAGATTGACAAGAGAAAATAAAATTTAATTTTCTGTACAGGGGAACTCCACATACATGCGAGAGTTATACATGAAAGGTTCAAAGATAAAAAGGAAAAATGAGGTATATATGACATTCTGAGTTAAGGATGAGATAAGGCACCTTGGAGTTTCAAAGTATTATTGCAAGATGATAAAACAAATGTTCAATAATTAGTAGTTTGCCCTGCCATATAGATAGGTCAAAAGAGGTTATTTTTGATAACCTCTTATGGGCAAGGCCCCTACTTCAAATTCTTAGTAGTTAAGGGATGGGGGACAGAAGTTTCTCTTGAGCCCGCTGTGTCTCAGTTGCCTGTAGCTCAAAATAATCCACAATACCACATGAGCACATTTTGAGGTGGCTCTTTATGAACCCCTAGACTATATTGAGCTACCTTCTCCCTCTATTAACTGTGAGCTTCACTGAATCTTAACTCATTTTTTTTTCCCTTTGCCCCAAACTGGTCCCAACATTAGGTATGTAGTTATTAAATAAATATTGGTGTGAATAAAGGAGATTTTACTTTTAAATATATTTCGGTCTATAGGCTGTTAATTCTGTAATCTCCAACCAAAAGCCATATAGGTGTCCATTTGTATGCTTCCACACACACCTCAAACTCAGCGTATCTGAAACTAGTTATTAACTTTCCCTCTTCAATCCTTAAACTAAAAATCTGAAACAAAATACCTATTTTCTGTCATCTTTCTGCCGGGAGATTAAATGATATTCTACATGTGTGGTAAGAATTCAGTGAATGGTAGACACTGCTAATAACTTAGCAGAAAATTTCCTTTCACATTCTGATTGACCATTGAGCCCTGTTAGATTCTTTCTCCTTCACATCACTGGAATCTCTGCCTTTTCTTCATCCCCAAGACAACCATTCTACTCCATGGTTAGCATCATATCTCACCTGAATGGCTGTAGTAGCCTCCTAAGTAGTTATCCTCATTCCAGTCTTGGATTAGACATCCATTTTTCCCACTCTAGCCAGAGTAACACATTTGAGCATGTAACTCTCCTACCTTCAGGAAATGTCTGAACTTCACTTGGCTTTCAGGATTTTCATGGAATGGCTTCTATTTACCTCTTCATCCTTTGTCACTTTCCCTTCACCTCAGTGCACTAGTCATATTCAATTACTTGCATTTCTTCCTTAAGATGCCATGTGAGTTAAATCTAGGCCTCAGTACAGAAGCTTCACTATATCTGAAATGATTTTCCTGTTTCCCTCCCTTTGGTTTTGTTAACTCATACTTGTTTTTCAGCTCTCAGTTTAGGTTATACCTCTGTGGGGAAGCCCTCTTTGATACTTTAAGGGTTGGTTACTCAGGCCTTCCAGATTTTCCCTACCTTCTCTTACATTGCAGTTGCTTGCTTATTTATCATCTTACCATGTTAAGGTGAAGTGAAAGAAAGAAAAATTGGCTATCTTAAAAAATGGTGTGATTTGCAGTTATATTAAAAAGGGAATTAAATAGTAAATTTGGAGTTTACCTAGTAGGAAAAGGAAAGAGACATTATATCTTATAGATGAAAGTTTTATAAATCAGGGAAGGCATACTAGGTACACCCTTTTACAGCTTCAATTAAATATACCTTTTGACATATAATTTTCATCTATTTAGATTCTTTATTAGGACTTGTTGTACTGCAAGTAACAGAGATACAGTTTGAAAAAGCATATGGAGGGGAAATTTCCTGGTTAAATAACCATATAACAAATCATATGGGTAGATATGGCCATAAAGAGTTAAGGTGGAAACTTGCCCAGTGTTTCCTTCCTATACTTAGTCTATGCATACTGGCATCATTTCTCGTACTGTGAATGTCTTTTACATGGCGGGACCTGGTTCCTGGAAGCACAGGCTTACCTACTTAGAGTCTCATGTCAGAGGCTCTAGAAAGATCTGATCAGATGCGCATCCCTTAACCAATTCCTGCAGCTGAGGGCATGAGGTACTATGTTTAGTTCACCTAGGTCATGTGATATGCTCATGTATATGGCCAGGGATCTGTTCGCAGAAAACAGACCCTAGTGGGATAGAGAAGGAGAAGAAGGACTTGTGGGCAGACAAAGAATATTTATTATAATTCCTAATCACCCTTCCGATTATAAAATTATTTTCCTCAGTACTTTATTTGTGGAAAAGAGATATATATGCTCAGTATATCTGGACCTGAAAATTCCATGTACTGAAGTGGTAAGTTCAATATTTTAAAGAACTAAATTTGTTTTTTGGTTTGTGCTGGATATAACAAGTATTTATTGAGCTCTTGTTTGTTAAACAAGACAATCTACAAGATGCTTATGCTTATAGACTAGTCATCTAAACAAACAAATACAAAGGTGCTAAGATAGAGATATATCTAGGGTACATTGGGAGCTGTGTCTAAGTCAGACTTTGAGATAATGGAAAATTTTTATAAAGGAAAGTTAATTGAGCCAAGAAATATAGGTTGGATGGGGTAGGGTAGAAAAACTTTGGGTAGAACATGTGTCAGGCACAGAGATGTGAAATGACTTATTTTGTGTGGGAAACAAATAATTAGATAAAGGAGGAGTAGAGAGTACCCAAGGGAAAGTATAGGAAGGGGAGACTAGGGTTAGGTAAGGGGCCAGATTATAGAAGTTCTTGAATGCTTTACTAAGGAATTGGAACTTGATCTTGAAAGCTATAGAGTCTTTTAAGGCTTTTAAGCTGGACCTCTCAGGCTTGAAGTGCCTGTGTAATATCCAAGCAGATGTGTTTGTCTGGGAGTTAACTGTATTGGAGTTTGAAAGAGAATTCTTGGCTGGCATCACAGAGATACTGAAGCCATGGGTTTGGATGGACCTAGAAAAAAAATGGTGGAACAGAAGTTTGGGGACAGAACCAGGGGAGCAATGACATTATTGAAAGAGTAAGGAGAAGAAAAGGAATCAATAAAGGAGACTGAGAAGGGGCAGCCAGATAAAAACTAGTAGATGAAGGGGATAGATTGCATTGGGTCAAGAAGTCAAGAAAAAGTGGGAAGTTGAAAAAGCAACGTAAATGCTTAAATTTAAGAAACTGAAACTGTATAGGAAATACTAAGACTTTGGTTAGTCTGAATTAAAAATTCCTCCAGTCATTATTAATTATGGGTGCATTGAGAAAATAAAATTTCTGAACAGTTTTTCTAGTGCAGGAATTTTCTATTAGAATTTTGTTTGTTTGTTTATTTAAGAATATTTCAAGATAGGCAAGAAATAGGTTAGAAGCTTTTTGGTGGGTGGTGGTTGGCAGGAAAGGAGCATTTTAGTAGATGATATGGTATATGTACAATTAGTCATATTGGGGAGTACAGAGTACTTAATATAGTATTTTGCACATTGTTTCTTGAGCTATAAAGATACAGTGAATCTGTTATATCAGAGGACCCAGAGTTGATAATTGATTATATAGTTGTAATTAAATTTTGTTCATTTCTCAGGATTTCAAACTATGATTTTCTTTCCTGTTCTACTTCTGACTCCACTTCTCTTATTTTTTTCTTTGTAGTTAATCCCTTTATAGTTTTTTAAATTGTGGCAAACATAAAATTTACCATATTAATCATTTTTAAGTGAACAGTACATTAGTGTTAACTATATGTAAATTGTTAATACAACAAATCCGTAGAACTTCTACATCTTATAAAACTGAAACTCTAGACCCGTTGAACATCTCCTCTTTCACTCTCCCTTCTAGTTTCTGGCAACCATCACCCTGCTGTCTGTTTCTAAGAGTTTGACTACTTTAACTCCTCATATAAGTGGAATCATAAAGTATTTGTCTTTATGTGACTGGAAGGGGAGGGGAAGGGAAAGAGAACACATCACATTTTTATTCATTCTTCTGATGAACATGGACATTTTGGTTGCTTCTGCCTCTTGGATATTGTGAATAATGTTGCAATGAATATGGGTGTGCAAATAAATACCTTGAGATCCTATTTTAAATTCTTTTTGGCTATATGCCCAAAAGTGAGATTACTGGATCATATTCTATTTTTAATTTTTTGAGGAACCTCCATACTGTTTTCCATAGCGGTTACACTATTTTACATTTCCACTAGTAGTGTACAAGGGTTTCAGTTCAGCATCCTCACCAACACTTTTCGTTTTTTTGACAGTGACCATTATAAAGGGTGAAAGGTGATATCTCATGATTTTGGTCTGCATTTCTCTGCTAATTAGTGGTGTTGAGTATCTTTTCATATGCTTCTTGGCCATTTGTATATTGTCTTTCATTTTCTTTGCACATTTAAAAAATGAATTATTTGTTGTTGAGTTGGTAGTTCTTTGTATATTCTGGATATTAGCCTCTTATCAGATTGATTTGCAAATATTTTCTCCCATTTTATAGGTTGCCTTTTCATTCTGTTGTTTGCTTTGTTGCACAGAAGTTATTAAGTTTGATTTAGTCCTATTTATTTATTTTTGCTTTTTTTTCCTCTGCTTTTGGTGCCGTAAGTAAGAAATTATAGCCAAATCCAATATTGTGAAAATTTCCCCTTATTTTCTTTTAAGAGTTTTATAGTTTCAGGTCTTAAACCAATTTTGAGTTAATTTTTGTATGTGCTATAAAGTAAGGGTCCAACTTTTTGCATGTGGATATCCAGTTTCCCCAGCACCATTTGTTGAAAAGTCTATTTTCTCACCATTGTTTAGCCTTGGCACCCTTGTTGAAGATTATTTGATCATATGTATGAGGGTTTATTTCTGGGCTCTATACTGTATTCCATTGGTCTTATGTTTGTCATTATGCTAGTAACACACTGTTTTGATTACTGTGGCTTTGTAATATGTTTTGAAATTAGGACATGTGAAGCCTATAGTTTTATTTTTCTTTCTCATGGTTGTTTTTGGCAATTTTTATCCTTTAAGATTTTTTTCTTTCATTTTCTTCTTTTTATTTAAAGCAAGTATGATTGATTTTTTTTTTCTTCTCAGAACACATATGGATAGATAACTAAATATAACCTTCAAAATATGGAATAAGCTCTGTTTTATGAAAGCCTGGCATATTTGGATTAGAAATGTCAAATTAAGGATTGGAATTTAAAAAGCTTTTTAACTTTGTAGAAGTAAACAAACCAGTTTACTTGAAGCATGGTACATTTAAAAAACTTATTAGAAAAATACTTTGACATACAGAAAGGTAGAGTAGTACATTGAACTCATGTATACCCACCTCCTAGATACAATAATTATTAATAATTTTACTTCATTTGCTTTATATGTATATATGTATAATTGTCCTATAATATCTAAGTTAGTGATGACAAATAGGATTTTTTCTTCTATTTGAGTATTATACATTTGTGTTATAAATGCTATATTTTAGAACGATAAATTTCATTGAAGGCTTTAGCTTGAAATTTGCTCTTTGAAAAAAATTGTAAGAAAACATATTATCTTGAACCTGTATCTCCCAGAGAAAGGGTAGTCTCTTGTGTAACTAACTACAAAACTATTATTCCTCTCAAAATTAAGAATAATTTCCTAATATATAATATTCATACCATATTCAGATTTATCCAGTTGTTTCAAAACTGTCTTTTATTGCTGTTTTTTTAAAAAATACTAAATTCCAATCAAGAGTTACCCCATTGTATTTGGTTGTTATCTCTTAAGTCTTTTTTATTATAGAACTGTCTCTCTTACCAACCCCTTTACCACCCTCCTTCCCCTCCCCCATGATATATGTTTGTTAGCTCTTTTGAGAATGTTTGACATTTTATATTGCTGATCATTTTCTCAAGAAGTAGTGTAACTTTTTCCTCTATCTCCTATATTTCCTGTAAACTGGAAATTAGAGCTTGAGGTGTTTCAGATTCAGGTTAAACATTTTTGGAAGAGTACTTCAGTTCGTAATGCTTAGTATTTATATTGTTTCACATTAAGAGTCATATAACATTTTGACACTGTTTGATCACCAGGATATTGGTGGTGGCAATCATATCATTTTATTGTAAAGTTATGTTTTCCTTATTTTGCATTTTACAAGTAATCTGTGACATGGTATTTTGGTACCAGGTAAATCTGGTACCTTTTACCTAATGACTTTTTTTTTTTTAAGTTTTTTAATTTTTAAAAATTTTCAGTCTTGAGGAGGCCTCTACTGTGTGTCTCCAGTTGTAGGACTTCTGTTCAGCTAGACTTCAAACAACTCCTAATGATGGCTATTGTATAGTTTAGTTGTAATTTCAATGTGGTTGTGAGAGGAGACAAGCATAGCAGTTACTTACTCCGCCTTCTTGACCAGAAGCCTCATCTAATGACCTTAGACTTCATTGATGACTACTGGTGATTCTTGATCAACTCTTTAATTGTGGTTTATAAAATAGTAATTAGTTTTGGATTTTATTGTTCCTTTTATATTCCTTTTACATGGTCTTCTATAAAGAGGTTTTCCTTATTAACAAGGCTATTTTGTTACCTTTAAATAATGACTACTTAAAAGGCAGAATAAATCCTTAGTTCTTTCCTTTTAAATAACAGTTACCAGAGTGTAATAATCACCTCTAAGGATGGCAAATGAGGTTGGTCTTGTTTACTTGTGTGGCTTTCTCTTTGAAATACCGTATGTATTATAAATATATATATTTGGACTTTGATTCATTTAAGATTATAGTTTGATATAACCCTTTTATATATAATATAGTATATATTTTTTTCATAGTAAGAAGGCAGTATGTTGGATGATAGGAAGAGCTATAGAGTTTGCACATATCAGCTGTGGCCTTAATGAGCATATTGATAATATTCAGACAGTAAATTTTATTAGTTATAAAGAATGAATATTTTAGACACAGGTTTTCAAGCTTTTATTTAAATAATTGAATGATTAAAATATCTCTCATGAGAAGGAAAATATAATTACATATTTTGTTACTAGAATTTCTCAAAGAGCTTATGGCTGTATTAAACATGTTTGACCCAAGAAGTCTAAAGAACTGTTATTGTGGTCCTGGTTTCTCTATTTAATACATGTTTTAGTTTCTCTGCTACTAAAATGTCCCTTCTTGCTCCTTCATTTTATACATTGTTAGCCACCAACAAATATTATTTATGCACCTATTATGTTTGGGACTCTTAAGTGCCAGATTGGAGCACATGTCATAATCCATGTCCTCAAGGAATATGGCTAATTGGGCAAATAAGCTCATACAGATGAATATGTCAGTAAAACCAACAATGTGAGGCTTTAAAATAACTAAGCAAGACTAATACTGGCAGTAAGTAATGAAGGATTATAGAAAGTGTTGAATAATAATATAAAAATACCCCTTCCTGCCTTTCTTTGGCCAAAAGCTGCGTATTGTTTATCACCTGGCTTTACTGCTTAAAAATATGTC
This sequence comes from Macroglossus sobrinus, assembly GCA_004027375.1. Taxonomy (NCBI): domain Eukaryota; kingdom Metazoa; phylum Chordata; class Mammalia; order Chiroptera; family Pteropodidae; genus Macroglossus; species Macroglossus sobrinus. The sequence goes on along the minus strand of PVKZ01001036.1, from coordinate 84,654 downwards.
TCAGAGATCTTTCTGGTTTTTATATACTTCTATTTTCTACATTCTACCTTAAACTTTAAATAGTTCCATTGTATTCCAGAGGGTGATTTTGTTATAATTTATTTAATCATGCTCTTATCTAAAATATTTTGGATGTCTTCAGTTATCTATTACAATAGTTCTTAGGTATATATCAGATTATTGATTACCTTAATTTGGTTCCGTTTTCTATAAATACTGTCTTTTTTAGTGACATCCCCTTTGTGCCTTGATGACGTTTAGTATCTAACTTACCCTTATCATAGCAGTACACTTAAAATCATCTTATAAATAACTTAATATCCAGTAATATTGATTGTTTTGGTTCTTGGTAGCATTTGTTTCTGAGGGAGATGTTTTCTGTTCTTCTGGGATCATGCCATGTTTGGGTCTTATAACTTCCCTGTGTATTTCTTATAAAGAAATTCTTTTGTTTTTGTTTTTCTTTTTTGATAGTTTTAAAGAGCTAAAGTATTAATATATTTTATTGTCAGAATCAATTTTCTTAGGCCTGTTTCTAGATGGATGATATTGAGTATTAAATAGAATTTTTCTTGATGGTTATAGAAATTTATTTACTGGATTTTTTCCATAAAGGTAAGTTATTTAAAATTACTAGTCATTATAATATATTCATATAATATATTCTTAAAATGATATAGGAAATTCTTTTAGTGTTGTGTTGATGATGTAGTTTTTAGTAGAAAGGTTTTTTTTGAAGTGGTTTCATTGGTATATCTACTTTAATGGCAGTACTGACCATTGCAATATCACTGTTAGTGTTTGTGTTCACTCTGCTATTATTTATATTTATAGATTTTATGTTCACCCTGAGTTTTTAAAAAAATTTTTTATGGTGACATTGCTTAACGAAATCCAATAAGTTCCAGCTGTACACTTTACAACACTAAGGCATATATGTGTTTACACTGTGTGTTCATCTCCTATAGTTAGATTTCACCACATATTTAACCCTCTTTACCCCATCTAACTTCCCGCTTTCCCCCTATTCTGGTAACCCTGATTTTTTTTAATGGTTAAAAGAATATATATCCTTATCCATTAATAAAAACTTAATTATTTGTTTTTAGGTTCTTCATTTGAAGCAGTCCTTTTACATTTTTCTATAATATATCAAACCTTACCATATCCTTATGTTCCATATCCTTTTAGAATACACTCTCTTTTTAGGTCAGGTATATATGTGTGTGAAGAAGCTACACAAGTTTGTTGAAACAAGCTTATTAATAAAGCTCTCTATGGAACAAGGAAGATACATAAGATCAGGTGATAAAAGTTAAACATAAACACTTAAGTCAATAAATGGGATTGAAATAAACTGCATATACAAAGTAAAATTAGTAATTGGGAGTTAGTATCAGCTATGTATGTTTGTATACAAAAGAGTTTCTTTACTAGACATTCAAACTACCTAACATATAGTAGGTGCAATGAAAAAGAGGGTGGAATGGATATATAGTTTGTAAGCTGGAGGAAGTATAGAGAATTTAAGATTCAGCTTTTTTAAAAATTACATTTATTAGGGTAACATTGGTTAATAAAATTGTATAGGTTTCAAGTGTACAATTCAATAATACCTCATCTTTATATTGCATTGTATGTTCACCACCCAAAGTCAAATCTTCATCACCATATATTTGACCCCCTTTATCCTTATCTACCTTTTCCTCTCCCCTCTTACCCTCTGGTAACTACTAAACTGCTGTCTGTATCTATAAGTTTTAGTTTGTCTTATTCATTTGTTGATTTTAGTTTTAGATCCTATATATGAGTGAATTCATATGGTTCTCAACTTTTACTGTCTGACATTTCACTTAGCATGATAATCTTAGTATCCATCCATGTTGTCACAGATGGCGGTATTTTATCTCTTCTTATGACTGAGTAATACTCCATTTTATATATGTGTCATATCTTTATCCAATCTCTTATCGAAGAACACCTTGGTTGTTTCTCTGTATTGGCCACCATGAATAATGCTACAGTGAACATAGGGCTACATTATATCTTTATGGATAAATGTTTTCAAATTTTTTGGGTAGATACCTAAAAGAGATATTGCTGCGTCATATGGTAATTCTATTCTTAATTTTTTGAGGACCCTCCATACTTTTCCATAGTGGCTGTACCAGTTTACATTCTTGCTATCAGTGTTCCTTTTTCCCCACAACCTCTTCAACACTTATTACTTGTCTTGTTGATAATAGCCATTCTAACAGTTGTGAGGTTGTATCTCATTATGGTTTTGATTTACATTTTCCTAGGAGCTAATGAAGTTGAGCAACTTTTCATATGTCTGTTGGCCATTTGTATGTCTTAGAAGAAATGTCTGTTCATGTCCTCTGCCCATTTTTTAATTGAATTTTTTGTTGTTATTGAGTCACATGAGTTCTTTGTATATTTTGGATATTAGCCCTTTATCAGAGGTGGTGTTTGCAAATATCTTCTTCTATTCAGTTGGTTGCCTGTGTTTTGTTGATGGTTCCTTTTGCTGTGCAGCTTTTTAGGTTGATGCAATCTCATTCATTTATTTTTGTTTTAACTTCCCTTGCCTTTGAGGTCAGATTCATAAAATCCTCTCTAACATCAAGGTCCATGAGTTTAGTACCTGTGTTTTCTTCTGGACAATTTATTGTTTCATGTTTTATAGTCAGGTCTTTGATCCATCTTGAGTTAATTTTGGCATATGGTGACAGAGAGCAGTCTAGTTTCATTCTTTTGCATGCGGCTCTCCAGTTTCCCAGCACCACTTATTGAAGATGTTTTCTTTTCTCCATTATATGTTTTTGACTCCTTTGTTGAAAACTATCTGCTTACATATATGTGGGTTTATTTCTGAGTACTCAAGTCTATTTCATTGGTCTCTGTTTATTTTTCAGCCAATACCATGCTGTTTTGATTATTTTTGTTCTGTAGTATAATTTGAATTCAGGGAGTGCAATACCTCTGGCCTTGTTCTTTTTTTTTTTTTTTTTTTTTTTTTTTTTTTTTTTTTTTTTTTTTTTTTTTTTTTTTTTTTTTTTTTTTTTTTTTTTTTTTTTTTTTTTTTTTTTTTTTTTTTTTTTTTTTTTTTTTTTTTTTTTTTTTTTTTTTTTTTTTTTTTTTAGGATTGCTTTGGCTATTTGGGGTCTTTTGTGATTCCATACAATTCTGACGACTTTTTGTTCTATTTCTTTAAAAAATGCCATTGGAATTGATGGGGATTGCAGTAAATCTGTGTATTGCTTTGAGGCATATGGCCATTTTAACTATGTTGATTCTTGCAATCCACAAACGTGGAATATCTTTTCCTTTCTTTGTGTCTTCTTCAATTTCTTTTAATGTCTTCTAGTTTTTAGGGTATGGTCCTTCACATCCTTTTTTTTTAATTCCTAGGTACTTTATTCTTTTTGTTGTAAGTGCAAAATAAATTTGTTTTCCATTTCTCTTTCTGAAACTTCATTGTTAGCATATAGGAACATGGCGGATTTTTGTGCATTGGCCTTGTGTACTGCAGCTTTACTGTATTTGTTTATTTTTTTTAATAGTTTTTGGTGGAATCTTTAGGGTTTTCTATATAAAGAATAATGTCATCTGCAAAAAGTGGCAGTTTAACTACTTCATCCTAATTTGGATTCCTTTTATTTCTTTTTCTGCCTGATTGCTCTAGCTAGGACTTCCAATACTGTATTGAATAAGAAAGGTGAGAGCAGGCATCCTTATCTAGTTTCTGCTCTTTGGAAACTAGAGGAAAAGCTTTCAAATTTTTATGATTAAGTATGATATTAGCTGAAGATTTGTCATATATAGCCTTTATTATGTTGAGGCACTTCCTTTCTGTATCTGTTTTTTTAAGTGTTTTAATAAAAAATGGATGCATCTTGTCGAAGGCTTTTTCTGCATCTATTGATATGATCGTATGATTTTTATTTTTTAATTTGTTTATGTGGTCTATCACATTAATCGATTTGCATATGTTGAACCATCCCTGTGCCCCTGGGATGAAGCTCACTTGATCCTGGTGCATAATCCTTTTAATATGTTGTGTATTCGGTTCCCTAGTATCTTATTTAGGATTTTTCTATCTTTGTTCTTGTGAGATTTTGGTCTGTAGTTTTCTTTTTTTGTGTTATCTTTACCAGGATTTAGTATCAGGGTGATATTGGCCTCATAAAATGAGTTGGGAAGTATTGCCTCCTCTTCAATTTTTTGGGAAAGTTTGAGGAGAATAGTTATTAAATCTTCCTCGAATGTTTGATAGAATTCACTGGTGAAGCCATTTAGTCTTGGACTTTTACTTTTTAGTAGGCGTTTAATGATTGTTTCAATTTCCATCCTGCTAATTGGTCTGTTTAGACTTTCCAGTTCTTCTTGATTCAGACTTTGCAGACTATTTTTCTAAGTACTGATCCATTTCTTCTAGGTTATTACATTTGATGTTATATACTTTTTCATAATATTCTTGTATGATCCTTTGTATTTCTGCAGTTCTGTCGTAATTTCCCCTTTTATCTCTGATTTTGTTTATTTGTGTTTTTTCTCTTTTTTCTTTAGTGACTCTGTCCAGAGGTTTGTCAGTGTTTTTTACCTTCTCAAAATACCAGCTCTTTGTTGCGTTTCTTTTTTCTTTTTTTTTGTTTTTAATTTCATTTATTCCTGCTCTGATTTTGTTTGTTTCTTTCTTTCTGCTGACTTTAGGCCTCATTTGTTCTTCCTTTTCTAATTTTTTAAGATGAAGTGTTAGATTGTGCATTTGGGCTCCTTCTTGTTTTTTGGAGATAGGCATGACTGCTTTTGCCGTGTCCCAAGAGTTTTAATATGTTGTATATCATTATCATTTGTTTCTATGAATCTCTTAATCTCTCTTTTTATTTCTTCTGTTACCCGTTATTCTTTAGTAGCATGTTGTTTAATCTCCATGTATTTCTGGTTCTTCCTGCTTTCTTTTTGCAGTTGATCTCTAGTTTCAAAGCCTTATGATCAGAGAATATGGTTGATATGATTTCAGCCCTCTTATATTTGTTGAGGCTATGTCTGTGTCCCAGTATGTAGATGATTCTTGAGAATGTTCCATGTGCACTAGAGGAGAATGTATAAGGAGTGTTTTGGGACGGAAGGCTCTGTAAATGTCAATTATGTCCAATTGGTCTAATGTGTCATTTAAGGATGTTATTTCCTTATTGATTTCTGTTTGGATGATCTGTCAATATCTGACAGTGGGGTATTTAGGTCCCCTACTACGATAGTGTTTCAGTTTGTTTCTCATTTTAGTTCTGTTAGTAATTTCTTTATATATTTTGGGGCTCCATGATTGGGAGCATATATATTAATAATTGTTTTGTCTTCTTGGTGCATAATTCCCTTTATCATTATGAAGTGTCCCTCAGTATCTTCACCTTTTTTATTTTGAAGTCTATTTCATCCAATATTAGTATCGCTACTCTCGCTTTTCTCTGAATATCATTTGTTTGAAATACCATTTTCCACCATTTCACTTTGAGTGTATGTTTGTCTTTGGAGCTGAGATGTGTCTCCTGATGGCAGCATATGGTTGAGTATTGTTTTCTGATCCATTCTGCAACTCTGTGCCTTCCTATTGGTGAGTTCAGTCCATTTACATTTAGGGTGATTATTGAATATGAGGTCTTCTTATAGCTGTTTTATCTTTTGCATTCTGGTGGCTCAGTTTCCATTGCTTCCTTGTCCTTATTTTTGTTTTCTTTATTTTGGTTGGCTTTTGTGGGTTTTAACTCTGATTCTTCTTGTTTTATTTTATATACTTTGGTTTTGAATCTTTGGTGTGTGGTTACTATTACATATATGTAAGGAATAGTTTTATATATATACACAGTCGCCCATTTCCTTATGTGAGTGCCTTATCTCCATTCCCATTTGTGATTTTGTATCTTTGAATCCTCCCCTTTTCAGTCATTGTTGTCCCATTTTGTCCTTAAGTATTCTGAACATTCATTACTGTCTTGCTATAGGAATTCTCTTATTTTATTTTTTATTATTATTTATGTCTACAGCACTTGGTCTTCCTAGGTAAACTTAGCTGATAAAGCCGCAGTAGGGTTTGGGAGGATGAACTCCTAATTTTGAAAGAAGTTCTACTGTGGGTAAAATTTTATCAGATAGCATCACATGCTATAGAGAAATCATTTGTGAAAAGATGAGTCAATTGATGTAGTAGACTTTATTGTTGACTTAAGAAATTGCCACAGCCACCTCAGCTTTCAGCAACCACCACTTTGGTCAGTCAGCAGCCGTCAAATTGAGGCAAGACCCTCCACCAGCAAAAAGGTTATGACTCTCTGAAGGCTCAGATGATGTTTAGCATTTTTTAGCGATAAAGTATTTTTAAATTAAGGTGTGTACATTTTTTAGACATGCTATTGCACATTTAAAAGACTATGGTATATAACTTGTAAATACACTGGGAAACCAAAAAATTTGTGTGACTTGATATATTGTGATATTCGCTTTATTGCAGTAGTCTGGAAATGACTGCAATATCTCAGAGGTATGCCTGTATCCTGCACTTTGCTGAACCCATTTATTTCTTGGATTCATCTGCAAGTTTTATTTCTTCAATTCTGATTTGTATGCCTTTTATTTTCTTTTATTGCCTTCATAGGTTAGAATTTTTCCAGCATTATGTTGAATAAGAGTTGTGAGGGTGGACATCCTTGCTTTATTCTCAGTCTTAAGACAAAAGCATTTAGTATTTCACCATTACATATAATGTTAGCTGGAGGGTTTTTGCAGATGCTCTTAATCATTGAGGAAGTTCTTCTGTATTTCTATTTTTTGGGTAGTTTCTGTCATGAGTGTGTGTTGAATTTTGTCAGATGATTTTTTTTCCCCTTTAATGATATGATTGTAATTTTTCTTCTTTAGCCTATTCATATGGTAGGTTACACTGATATTTTAAAATAGTGAACCAGCCTTGCATCCCTGGAATAAACCCTAATAAATCCCTGGAAAATTTTTTTAATGTATTGCCCAATTCTATTTTATAATATTTTGTTAAGGATTTTTATATCTGTATAAGTAAAAGACATTGATGTATAGGTTCATTCTGGCTTTGTTTTGGTATCAGGATACTAATATTAGCTTCATAAAATTAATTGGAAAGTGTTTTCTTTGCTTCTATTTTTGGATGAGATTGTATAGAGTTGGTGTTAATTTTCCTTAAAAATGTTTGGTAGAATTCTTCATTGAAACTGTTTGGGCCTGAAATTTCTATTTTGGGAGTTTTAAAATTGTGAAGTAAATTTCATTAACTATCATAAGGCATTTATCTATTGTTGGGTGACTTGTGGCAGTTTGTGGTTTTTGAGAAATCAGTCCATTTAAGTTGTCAAACATGCATGAGTACAATTGTTCATAAAATTCCCTTATGTCTTTAGATGCCTGCAGGATATGAAGTAATATCTCTTATTTCATTCCTGATATTGGTAATTTGTGTTGTCTCTTTTTCTGTCACTTTTGCCTAGAGGTTTGTCAGTTTTATTGATCTTTTCAAAGAACCATCAGTTTATTTCATTGATATTTCTATTTTTCTGTTTTAATATTCATTTATTTCTGCTTTTATTTTTATTATTTCCTTCTACTGTATTTGGGTTTATTTTGCTCTTTTTCTAGGTTCTTGTGGCAGGGGCTTAGATTATTGATTATAGACTTTTCCTCTTTAGTAATGTATGCACTTAGTGCTATAAATTCCTGTCATTGCTGCTTTACTTGTGTCCTACAAATTTGGATATGGTGTATTTTCATTTTTTTTTATTCTGTGTATTTTTTTATTTTCCTTGGGACTTTATGTTTGAACCATGGATTATTTAGTATACTACTTAGGTTTCAAGTTTTGGGAGATTTTCCTGTTATCTTTCTGTTATTGATTTCTAGTTTGATTCCATTATGGTCAGAGAATGTGTTTGGTGTGATTTCTGTTCTTTTAAATTTGTTGAGGTTTGTTTTATAGCCTAGTATGTGGACCATCTTGTTATATCTTCTGTGGGTACTTGAAAAGAACATATATATGTATTGCTGTTATTGGATAGAATGTCCTATAAATGTTGATTAGATCTTTAATTAATGGTGTTACAGAGTTGTGTATCCTTGCTGATCTTCTGTCTAGCTATTTTGTAAATTGTTGAGAGAGGGTTAGTAAAGTCTCTAACTATAATTGTGGATTTGTCTATATTTCCTTCCAAGTCTGTCAGTTTTACTTTACTCATTTAGTGGCTCTGTTTGGTGTATGCACATTTAGGGTTGCTATGTCTTCTTGGTGGACTGAACCTTTATGATTATATAATGTGTTTCCCCGGTAATTTTCTTTGCTCTAAATTCTACTTTGTCTGGTGTTAACATATAAAAATGTAACTTTAATTAATTTAAATTTAAATAGGCACATGTGGCGTCCGTAATAACTAGTTCTGGAGGATGGAGAGAGCTATGGCACAATAAATTTAATTAAAAGGTAAATTTTATTGTGTGTTAGAAAGTATTAAGGGCAATGGGTAGTTAATAGGAAAGGAAGAATGGGCAGAGGGAGTAGGGGATGTGATTTTAAATTGCTTAATCAAGGAAGAAATTGAATGTGATATTTGAACAAAAATTTGAAGGAGAGAGCAATGCAAATACCTTGGGGAAGAGTACGTTCAAAGGGTAGCAGAAAGGTGGGTCATTGTAAGAATGTTAATTTTTACTCTGAGTGAAATGGAGAACCACTTGAGGTTTTAGAGCAGACCCTGATTCATTCAGACCTATGTTCTATGAAGATCATTCTGGCCAATTTGTTGAAAATAAACTGTAGGGGTCAAGGGTTAGGAATGGTCAAGGGAAGACCATTTAGGAGACAAGAATACAGGTGATGGTAGCCAACCAAATGGTTAGAGCAGATTTTGGGGGAAATATCAGACATTCAGTTTTGGTTATATTAAGTTTCAAATGTTTAATAGACAAGCAGAGAAAGCAAATAGATGAACACATGGAATATGGGTAATAAACACAATATAAAAGTAAAACAAATACATAAAATATATACTATGTTAGAAGGTGATAAGTCTCATGGAGAAAATTCAAGTAAAGGAAGAAAGATAAGTGGTTTGGGGGATTAACTTCCTGAGAAAGTAACATTTGAGCAGTTGATAGAAAGGTGGTGAGGAAATAATACCTGGGAGACTAGTAGTTCAGGTAGAGGGAACCAAGATTATAAAGGTTCCCAGGTGGGAGCATGGCTGGTGTATTTGAAGAAGAGCAAGGAGGCAAAGTGTGGCTGGAGCAATGTGAGTAATGAAAAGAGGATTAGGGATGACAGCAGTGAAGGAAGCAATATCTGGGCCATTTTAAGGACTTTGGTTTTTATCCTGAATGAAATGGGAAGCTAGTGGATAGTTTAGCAGAGAGAAGTATGATCCGACCTACAGTTTAAACCACTCTGATTGCTGTGTTAAATAGGCTGAAGGGGCAAGGGTGGAAATGGGAAGATTGGATAGGAGACTATTACAGTGATCCCAGTAAGATGCTGCGGTAGCACTGGAGAGAATGAGGGATGATCATTCTCATCATTTTGGATACAGTTTAAGGGTTGTACTGGCAAAATTGGCTTATTGATTGAATGTGGGGTGAAAGAAGTCAAGAATTAGTCCAAGAATTTTGCCCTGAGCAGTGGGAAGAATACAGTTGCATTAATTGAGATGGGAAAGACTGGGAAGAGCAGGTTTGAAGATGATTCAGAGCTCAGTTTTGGACATAGTTAAGTTTGTGATACCTATTAGACATCTAAGTATGGGAGTTCAATACTGTTTATGGTTTTTCTTGAAAAAATGATACTAAAACAGTGTACTCACTGTTCTGAAAATGTTACATATGTTAATATCTTAATTTTTAACATGCTCTATCCTGGCAAAATTTTAATATTTTGGAGAGGGAGAAATTATTTCACTGCTTTTTGGTTTTGCTTCCAGAGTTGATGGTACTTCTTTAGAGTTATAAAAATATTTCGATTTTAGAAATGGAAATATAACTATATAGTCTGAATATTTCTACTTGCTTTCTATTTTAGGTCCTATTACTGCTGGATTGTGCAAGATATTTAACCCTGTTTCTTTGAGGTATGACTTAAATATTAAACATCTTGAATAAGAAAAGGGAAACATTTTAGTTTTGGAAGTCAGGATGCCAAGGAGAAGGAAAAATCTTGGGGGAAATCCTTTTCGGAAGACTGCAAACTCTAAGGAAGTTGTTGTATCCAGCGTTGCTAGTCATGAGGAACCAACTACTACTCTTCCTTCCATGTGTGAGAGAAAAGTTGATCAGGAAGAACTCTTTACCAGTATCTCAGAGATGTTTTCTGATCTGGATCCCGATGTAGTCTATTTGATGCTTTCTGAATGTGATTTCAAAGGTGAGAAAAAGTTTAGTCTGAACCCTTTGCATCTTATAAGGTTTCTTGTATTATGCTATATTATTACCAGTAGTAATATAAAAAATGACTGCTTTATTTTTGTTTTGTTCATCACTTATTGAACATCTACTGTGGGAAAGTTTCTATGTTTGGTATGAGGGACATGAAGAAGAATAAAACATAGTTTCTCCTATCAAAAAATGGACAGTTCTTGATGTATAATGCATCTATAGATATTATACTCTCTGTTTTATTTATTTTTTACCCTCCTTATAGAATAGGTTGGCACTATTGACATTTTGGACCAGATAATTCTTTCCTGTGAGTGGCATTACTGTGTATGTTGTAGGATATTCAGCAGCATCCCTGGCCTGTACCCGCTAAATGCCATTTGCACCTCCCCACAAATCCCAGTTGTGACAATTAAAAATGACTCCATATATTGTTATATGTTCCCTGGGTGTCAAAATCATTCCTAGTGAGAACTGCTTTCCTAGAATGTAAGCTCCATAAAGACAGATTTTAAAAACTGTTTTAACTGCTGTGCCTCTAACCCCTAAAATAGCAAATGACTCATAGCAGGACCTCAGTAAGTATATATTGAGTGAAAAAGTAATTATAATTGTGGGAATGAGGGCTGGTAAGAGTTGAGGCTAGAAGTGCTTGGCTTTGGAGTCAAGAAACCTGGGTTGAATTTCTAGCTCTGCCACTTAACCTCTGTGTGTCTCTTCTAGGTTAGTGAGAAAATAGTATGTACTTCATATTACTTATTTGCTAAAGATTAAGGTGTGTGTGTGTGTGTGTGTGTGTGTGTGTGTGTATTGATAGTCTTCAATATAGTAAATTATTAATGACTTCTAATAAATATGTTTGCAGAGGGGAAATGATCAAAGTTGTCTAGATCAATAAATTAACTGTTGATGCTTAGTATTGCTATTGGCCATGATTAGTAGAAGATAAAATTATTCTAGATTTCGGAAGTTTTGGTAATACCTGATAAACTTCCATTTTTTATTCATTAAATGGTTTGTGATGTGAACATTTCTAATTTATCCTGTTTGGTACATATGCACAAAACCAGTTTTCAGCAGTCCACATGATGCTCAGAAATGATGGTGTGTAGAATTTTATGTGTGACTTCGATATTATTTTCAAATTTTGATGTCTTTGAAATTTACTTGTTGCACATTTACTAACATAGCAATGAGCAGTTATAAATATATTACCCTCAATCTTAACAAAAAATATGCTTTTTTCTAGGATCTTTGCTATCTCTAGTTCATAAATACTGATATTTTGAGTAGTTTGAATAGTAGCATTACTTTATAAACTTAAGCATATTTTCAGGTTTGTTGCAGTCTTTATATTTATTTTTAATAGCTTTCTAATATTCCACTGAGATGTTGTACTCTTAAGTTATTAATTATATCTAAGTTTTTCATGAATAATATTTTAGAGAACATTCTGGTACAAATAGCCTTTTCCTTCTTTTCACTTTTTTACTTCCATAGTTTTATTTTTTTATGTCATGAGTAAGGACAGTTTTCAACTCTTGGAAAAAGTGCTAAATTGCCTACCAAGGAGGCATGCCAATTTGTAATACTGTCAGCACTGTATAAATACAGTGGCTTCACCACATCCTGTTCAGCCTTGTGTATTATTATTTTAAGATTTTAATAGGAATAAAATTAAACCTTTTCTTAATGTGCATTTCTTTTAAGAGGGATGTTGAACTTTTTTTGGTATATAAGTATTCACTAATCCTTGTGTTCTTATGTGAATTATTCTTGTTGTTTTGCACCATTTTAAGTTTTTTCCAACAATCTGTGTAGGGACTTTTGTGTAATCTATATCTTGATCTTTTACTTGTGTTAACTTAATACTGTTTTTCAGTTTATACTCATTAATTTTTTTTGTTGACTTTTTTTGGTGGTTTTTCTATCATGTATATATTTTTTTCATCGAAATACGTCTTGTATTTGCTTTTTTCCTCCCATCTTTTTTTCCTATGTTTAGGGCTTCTAGCTTTTGTAGTATTGCTATAATTTTCTAACTGGTCTCTGTCAGGCTTGCCCCCTCCAATCCATCTTTGTTTTTCTTCTTAAGGAAACATTAATTGGGTGCTTACAAGGTGCCAGTCCTTGTGCACAGCACTTTTTCATGGATTATCTCATTTAATCCTCACAACAACCCTATGAGGTAGGTACTTTTATTATCCCCATATTGCAAATGAGAAAATCAAGACCTACAAAGTTAAGTAACTTGTTCAAAGTGTCATAGCTAGCAAGGAGGGATTTAAATGCCTGTGTTCTGACTCCAGATGAGATCTGTTACCTACTGTGCTGTGTTGTTTCTGTATTTATCTTCCTTGAAAGAAAATGAGACAAAACAAAAATAAAAAAGCTCCAAATTTTAAATGCTTAACAATTTTAATGTCTCTCTATTTGTGTTATAACAGAAAAAACTCAAAATTGGAGTCAGACATATCAGTCGTGATTCTGTCACTTACTTATCTGTGTGACTTGGGCCAAATGAATGTACTTTTTGAACTTCAATTTCTTTATCTATTTGTTAGGAATGCTGTACCTCATAGTATCATTTGAGGATTCAGTGAGGTGATGCATATAAAGCTTCTAGTCCAAATGGTGTGACAGGTAGATTCCTTTCAAGTTCCCTTAGAAAATAAAATTGTATTTTTTACCATGATGTACAGGACTTTTCCAAATTTCACGTGATCTCCCGTTCCAGTTTTATCTTCTTTCGTCTTGCACCATACTGCTGTGTGCCCACACTTCAACTAACTTCTCTTAATACCTTAAACATGCATGTGTTTTCAAGTCTGGCCTTGCCTTTCTACTCTGTCTGACAAGTTACTTTTTAATCTTCAAGTACTGGTTCACATATTACCTTATATGAAATCTTTTATTATTCTTCTATAAGACTGTTTTGGCATTTGTACGTTATTAAAAGTGAATTATTTAATTTATATTATATTATAATGTAATTGTCTCTAATTGCTTCTGTTTGACTGCAAAAATCCTTTAAAATTAAATTTTTTTATGAAAAATTATTTTTCAGTTACAGTTGACATACAATATTTTATTAGTTTCAGGTGTACACCATAGCGATGAGACATTTATATACCTTACAAAGTGATCACCCTGATAAGTCTACTACCCATCTGGTGCCATAGATAGTTATTACAATATTATTGACTGTATTCTGTGCCATACTTTACATCCCTATGGTGCTCTTTAGTGTATGCACTGCCAAAGTGAGCACTCAGTGACTATTTTTATAACAGGCATTTTGTATTTATTAATCTGCAAAAATCATTTAAGTGTGGTAAAATAATGTCTTATTCAGTTTTGTACAAAGTACGTCTGATATGTAGTATCTGCTCATACATTTTTTTTAATTAAGTGAAATTTATAGCATGGACCATATGAACAAATTAGATTTAATAGAAGAGTACTTCAAATACTTTATATTTAAAAGGTCATGCAGTGGGTAAGTGGTTTTAGGATCTTTAGAAATAACCCTGGTAGATACAATTACAGATAATATTACATTTACTCAGTAAATTCTTCAGAAAATATCCATTTTATGGCAGTTTATTAACTTAGTTTGTTACTATTTGTAAGTAACAGTTCACGGCTGTCTTTCATATCTTTTTACTAATACAGACTGATATATTAGTAAAATGTTAATTTAAAAATCTGAATATTTTAAAATTTCTCTATGTTTCATTCAATGGAAAATCCAATCTAATTATATGTATATTTTAATGAAATTATGTTTTACTATTTTCAATTCATGTATATATATTTTTTATTGTTATTGTTGTTCCTGTTGTTGTACAGTTGAAAATGCCATGGATTGTCTATTAGAATTATCTGCCACAGATACTAAGATAGAAGAATCATCTTCAAAAAGCTCCATTGCTTCTGAGAACCAAGTAAATGCAGCAAGACATGAAATAATGGACAAGTGTCCTCCTGAAGAAGAGAGTGAAGATTCCAAAACGGATTCATTTTTGGACGTGCAACTAACTGAGGACTTGGATTCCTTAATACAGAATGCTTTTGAGAAATTGAACTCTTCTCCTGATGACCAAGTATACTCATGTTTGCCTTTGCAAAATGTTAATAGTTTTGGTGACCTGAGTGCATTTATAAATTCAGATTCAAGTAGTATGACTCCCAGTCTGTGTACACAAAATATGGATTTGAACAGTGAAAATTTAGAGAATTCTGCCTCTCTTTTAAGTTCAAACCCCTTAACTTTACATTCAGCTTCAAATGAGTTCAAAAGTTTTACAAAATATAACACATTGGAAGATTCTCTTCTCAGTAACCCTTTAAGTGCAGTAAATGACACTATGGTGGATTGTAGCAATCTCAATCAAAGAGAGAAAGAGCTTTTAGAATCTGAGTGTGTTGAGGCTCAGTTCTCTGAAACCCCTGTAGATTTGGATGCCAGTGAATCTCAGGCTCCTTTAAATGTGCAAAATCCAGGGCTTGGTTTACTGGGTATAGGTGGGGATCAGAAATCTACTTCTATCCCTGATGTGTTTGTACCTTCTGAAGAATTCACTTTCAAGGCACACAGTCATAGTGAACCGCCACCAAAGGGGAAGGATGTGAATTACTGCCCAGTGCTTACCCCTCTCCCTCTACTGCTGCCTCCTCCTCCTCCTCCAATGTGGAATCCAGTGATTCCTGCTTTTGACCTCTTTCAAGGAAACCATGGCTTTGTAGCTCCCGTTGTAACCACAGCTGCACACTGGAGACCTGTCAACTATACGTTTCCACCCCCAGTTATTTCTCACACTTCCCCAACAAAAGTATGGAGAAGTAAAGAGGGAAAAAGTGCTTATCAAATACAAGAAACTCCAGTTCCTCAGGTTGTAAGAAAGAAGACATCATCTTATGTTGGACTAGTTCTTATTCTTCTCAGAGGGCTTCCGGGATCAGGAAAATCTTTTTTGGCAAGGTATGAGGTTTAATTGAATTTTTAAAAAATATAATGCATGAACCTGAAATTTTATAGCAGAGAGTATGAATATGTGCTTTTTCTTAATAGAGATGTTCAGTAACCCCTAAAGTTTTTTTTCCTACTGATTTTTTCTGACTTTGTGGTTAATTTTATTATTTTCACCAGAAGTTTTTATTGAATTCTTTATCTTAGGTTATCATTTTGAGAGGCAGAATAGAGGAAAAGATTAAAGCTGATTCCAAGATTGTGAGGTCACAAAATCAACAGAAATAGCTTTATGTGAAAGAAAATTAATTTGAATTGGGGATAGATGAGTTCATCTTTGATTATAGAACTAGAGAGCCATAGTTTGAAATTCAAGAAAGTCTTAAATACAAAATTCTAGTGGTAGTTGGAAATTTGGGATTGTAGCATGTTGTTAATGCTTTTGTAGGAAGAGAGCATAGGATGAGTCACTGGTAGTTAAAGAATTTCAAATTTTCAGTGATTTATTTGTTGCAAAATATAGTACCCTTAATTATTTTATCTTATATATCCATCTCTGTCCCTTTTATAGTTAAGGTAGGTTGTGGGCGCCTTGGTTTCAGAGCCTGGAGTCAGGCTTAAAGGCAGCTTTGTTGTATACAGTTGCTTTGTTTTCAAAGTGTCTTCCACCCCTCTAGCCTTAACTTCCAGAAGATTTATATTTATAGTATATTTTATTTGTCAGTTCTTTTTTCCTTTCAAATTTTAACTCCTTGCCCTTTTCTATTCTTACCTATACTTGAGAATGTCCTTGATGAGATCATTTTCAGTTGATTTTTGATATATTTTCATTATCCAGATTTACCTGCCAGTAAATTTCCATATATTCTGCTTATATGCTTATAAGCATATTCTTCTGTAGACACATTATAGTCTCTTTCTTACTCATTTAATAACATCATAAAACATTTTACCTTAATATGGATATTGCAGTCAGTCATAATGTTACATTTTGTGACTGAGATTAGAAAGAAATGTGGTACCTCAAAAGGTAATCAAATGTGACAAAGGTTTGAAGAACTAGATTTTAGGGGACTTGGAGCTGTAGGTAGCTACAGGTAGAAAATGGAAAGAGAAAGAAGTGCTTGTTATGAAGTAGACATTT
The DNA here is from genome assembly GCA_004027375.1 of Macroglossus sobrinus. Classification (NCBI taxonomy): domain Eukaryota; kingdom Metazoa; phylum Chordata; class Mammalia; order Chiroptera; family Pteropodidae; genus Macroglossus; species Macroglossus sobrinus. The sequence goes on along the minus strand of PVKZ01001036.1, from coordinate 68,098 downwards.
AGTAATATTTTTTGAATGAATACAGAGAAATAACTGGAAACTCCAGAGACATAGAAGCTGAGTTTTCTCAGAGAATAGTCCTACAGTAGTAAACTAGTGTGCAAACCCAAGGAAAATGAAGGCTAAAAAAGTCTTTTGGAGTTATTGGAAAGAAGGTCATGAATAGATATCCTAAAAACAATTTTGTTTCACTGTGAAGGTAGAGGACCAAGGATTAAAGAAGCATCGATAATAAAGCAGTTAAAGGAAAGAGAGAAGTTGGGTAATAGTCGAAAGGGGTACTTAAAGTGTGAAAAATTTTAAAGATAGCTGAGATATATACATATTCAAGGGGAAAAGAGGAAGTGTCAGAGAAGAGAAAACTTAAGAGATAAAAGAGGATAAATGTAGGAGTCTCAAAGGTGGTGAGATTAGTGAGTATTTACTGGAATATAAGTTCCATGAGTGCAGGAATTTTTATCTTTTTTGTTTATTGATGTATGTTTAGTACTTAAAACAGTGTCTGGCACTTAGTAGATTAATAAAAATTAAATTCAAAATATTTTAGCTTTAGATATATTTACACATATTTTAGGAGAGGATAGTGATATTTTATAAATGGTCAAGAATAGCATTGTTATGTTCCTGTGGATTCTGTTTGTTTAGTTTTGCATGTATTTCAGTTATGTAGAAGATCAATTTTAAAATCAGAAGAGATATCCAAAAAACCTCCACATAACTATCTCAACTTTGCATAATTTAAGATTAATAATATATTAACATTATATTTTTAGATATTTTTGGCATACTTGCTAAGTTTATAGCAACATACAAAGAGCTTCATCTGCTTTTGAAGATCTGTTGAATACCAAGGTACTTGACTACCTTGAAGTGATTTTGCACTTTGAGGGTGAAGTAGATTTGTGTGTATCAAGTGACCAGATTAGGGGGATGCCGGTGACTGGTAAGATTCTGAAGCATTTTTAGTTACCAGGTTTTCTTGATAATTAAAAATTTTTTAATCTTCAAACCTTTATAGTTAATGAGAAAAGACTTTATAACATTAAAAAAAGTTTCTGAAATAATTTACCTACAGCAAAGTTTTCTTGGGAATCAAACTTCTGCTCAAGAGAATTTCCAATAGGATTTGTTTGAATATTAAACAATATTCTCATGCTTTAAATTTTTTAACTTGGATTATAACCTTGTAAAAATAAGAAGAGAAAATTAAGAGGAAAAATTAATTTAAAAATTCCATTTATCGTTTACAGGACCTTACAAGAAGATAATCCGAGTGGAGTCATTCTTAGTACTGATGATTATTTTTACATAAATGGACAGTACCAGTTTGATGTAAAGTACTTAGGAGAAGCACATGAATGGAACCAGAATCGTGGTAAGAATAGATATCAGAATCTGGATCATATTAAGAATTCTACAGAGAAAAAATTCTCTTGGTATTTGTATTTTGAGAGACATATAGCTTTTAAAAACTTATAATTAACTTTATATTCTAACTATATAATATATAAAATTATAACTATAACATCTCATGTTACATAATAAGAGGTAGAAGAGGTAGTATTATCTCAGAGCTGTTATGAGGATTAAACTAGTTAATTTTTTAAAAATGCTTAGAACAGTGCATGGCATGTTGAAGTTTCATTTAATCAATGGAGATCTTGTCAGAAGTAAATCAGATTTTCTACTTGGGTCTCAGAATAGCTCAACATGGGTACAGTTGTCTGGTTTGCACTGGTTCCAGTTTCCTAAAATGGAATTTGCATTATTAACCACTAGTCTTCCTTAAGTTGGTTTAATTTTTATGGAGGATAAAAGAGTAAAGAGTAAAAATGGCTCTCCTGAAACTGAACAGGGAGATCATGGGTTAAAACATTAATTTCTTTAGTAGTGTAACTATTCATTGAAGATGGTTTTGTCATGAAATGTTTGGTTATATGAATAATTTGAATTTCATGTGGAGAATCTTATTAAGACATATAGACAGTATTTTACTTACCCTTATGATAAATGCACTGTGAAAGTGATTCTTTAGTTTGCAATATTCAGATATTTTTTAAATTGAAATTTAAATTTTTTCTGTATTTTTTTTTAACAAAATAGTGATAACATAGGAATATGAAAATAGTATAGGAAATGGTATGATGTGGTAAAGAGCAATCTTGGATTTTCCAGTTACTAGCTGTGCAGATCACAAGTTATTTATATTCTCCAAGCCCAGTGTCTTCATCTGTGAAAGGACAGAATACTTAACCCCCAGGATTGTTGTTAAGGTTAAATGAGAATGAAAAATGCTTAGCAATGGTTCAACAAGCCTTATTATATCAATAACGACAGCAATAATAATATTAAATTAATAGGCAGTACTCTTTTTAAAACAGTTTTGTTGAGATATAATTCACATGGTTTTAGCATAGTCAGAGTTGTATAACCATCACCACAATTTTGGAAAATTTTTATCACATTAAAAAGATCCTGAATATATTAACAGCCACTTCTCATTTCTCTTCAACCTCTCGTAGCTCTAGGCAACCACAATCTTTTATCTCTATGGGTTTGCCTATACTGAACATTTCATATAAATGGAATCATATAATATGTGGTCTTTTGTGAATGGTTTCTTTCAATTAGCATAATATTTTCAAGGTTCACTTGTGTTGTAGCCTATATCAGTACTTCATTTTTATGGCTGAACAATATTCCATTATATGGATATGCCACATTTTATTTATTTATTCATCAGTTGACAGACATTTGAGTTGTTCACCTTTTGGCAATTACGAATAATGTGTAGACATACATGTCTATGTCTAACACTTTTTTGGAACTGCGAAGCTATTCTTGAAAGCAGCTGCACAATTTTATATTCCCAGTAGTCTTTTGTGAGGATTCCAACTTCTCCACAGCCTCAGTAACACTTGTTATTATTTTGTTTTTTGGTTATAGCTCTCCTGGTCGTTGTGAAGTGGTATCTCATTGTGGTTTTGATTTTCATTTCCTTTATGGCTAATAATATTGAAAATCTTTTTTGTGTGCTTATTGTCTGTTTATCTTTGGAAAGCTGTTTGTTAGTCTTTTGCCATTTTAAAATTGAATAGTTTGTCTTATTTTTTTAGACAAATTTATTATTTATAAGAGAGTATACAGAACTTTTAAATCAAATAATTTTCTTGTAAGGCTTAATTTTTATGGTTCATTATTAATTTCCTGAATGGTTTAATTTTTTGGGAAAAATGTATTTTTATAAGAAAACCTTTTGCACAACAGTATATATTAATGTTTTCTTTATTTCAATCGTTACATCTTTTTCTTGGTGTTTATATATTTTTGTTTGTTTTTTAACTTTGTTTTGGTATAATGTAAGATTTCTGGAAAGATTGCAAAAGAAGTATAGAGTTTCTGTATACTTCTCACCCATTTTCCCCTAATATTAACATCTTATATAACCACGGTACATTTGTCAAGACTGAGAAATTAATATTGGTACTGGAAAGGGTTCCTGGACCCTATTCCAGTGTGTGTGGAGGCTTCCCCAAACCAACATGAAATTTCGGAGAATTCTGACACTATCTACTTAGAGATAGAATCAGATTCCACAGGTAAAGGGGCTCAGTCCCACAAGACTACCTTTTAAACATCATTCACAAGCCCAGGTTGTTACCTGTGCTTCTGACCCATGGGCGACAAATTCGAGGTTCCAATGACCCCCTCCTAAGGTTCGATTAATTTGCTATAGTGTCTCACACAATTCAGGAAATCTTGTTTAATTACAAGATTACCAGTTTATTATACAAGGATATAATTCAGGAACAACCAGATGGATAAGATGTACTAGACAAGGTATAGGGAAAGGTACGGATTTTCCATGGCCTTGAGTCTAGGCACGCTACTCACTGAGCACCTCCATGTGTTCACCTAACCTGGAAGTTCTCTGGGCCCTCTTCTTTTGGATTTTTATTGAGGCTTCATTACATAGGCTAGAAGTTCCAACCCTCTAATCACCAGGTTAGTTATACTGGAAACCAGCCCCCATCCTTAGGTGGTTCAAAAGTCACTTTATTAAATAAGAAACATCTTTAAGCTCTCATCACTTAGGAAATTTCAAAGGTTTTAAGAGCTCTCTGCCAGAAACAGGATGAAGACCAAATATGCATTTCTAATTATACATCACAATTTCACAGATACATTACTATAAAATAAACTCCAGACTTTAGTTTTTCTACAAAAGTCCTTTTCTGTTCCAGAATCTCATCCAGGATACCATGTTGCTTTTATGATACTGTTTTTAATGATAGCTTTTTGTTTTCATTATGCTGTTTATACATATAACATAAAATTTAGATCATATAATTTTTATTAATTTTCTGTTTATAACTTGAATTTAGTATTTATTATTCAAATCATTATTTAATATTTGCCAATGCTTTAATTTTTTACATACTCAAAAGTAATTTTAGAAGTAGAGTTGAGTAAAATTAACACATACCTATAATTTTCAAATTATGAAACAGGATCAGGTTTTAAAAATAGTAAGGTAACACTTATTAAAAATGATTTTCTGTTTGTGTTTTTCAGCCAAAGAAGCATTTGAGAAGAAGCTGTCTCCTATAATAATAGATAATACAAATCTACAGGCATGGGAAATGAAGCCCTATGTTGCTTTGGTTTGTACCATAATTGTCACAAGTCTATAATAGTGGGTTTGAAATTATTGGGGTTGTTAATTATATAAGTGAATATTAAGCAAACAGTCCTTGGGCTTTCTGTAACTGAGCTTTCTCTGGTCTTCAGCAAAATGATAAAAATAGGAATAGTTTTTTCATAAAGCTAAATTTTTCAGGTTCTGAGATTCAGTTTTTAAATTCTGAGTTTTTTTTGGTACTTTTTTTGAAAAGCCAGTGGTGTTATAATTTTATGATTGTGTATGTATATATACGTATATGATAATTTTATGTGTGACAGTGAACAAATTTTTTTATTGGTCTTAACTTGGCAGAATTAAAATTTGGTAGTCTGTTATTCCCTAAATTTATTTTGAAATACTGCTAATCTGAGAAATTCAGAATTCTGTAAGCTTACTTATTCTTAGTTCTTTAAATTTGTCAGCTATTTTTTTTGCCCAGTTTTGGTGTTACCTTTTTCAAGAAGTTAGCATTTATTAGCTTACTGAAAAGCTGAGGTGAGTAATCTTTTTACTTTTATGCTACCCTGGCTTACTTCTGTCATAGCATTAAGTACAGCGTTTTTATTTGTAGGCCATGGGTTGGCTAAGTTTTTTCTATAGAATGCCAGATAGTAAATACTTTTGGTTTTGCAGGCCACATACAGTCTGTTGCATATTCTTTTTAATTTTATTTTTAAATGAACTTTTAAAGAGATAAAAACTATTCTTAGCTCCTGGGCTGTACAAATACTGCCTGATGAGCTGAATTTGACTCTAGACCATCTATATATTCTTGAGCGTAGGACCATTGTTTTATTCCTCATTTAATCTCAGGGTATAACACTATGGTTGGCATACAGTAAATATATATTTTTTGAGTAAATTGATGAATGATGCTTTTGTGAATATGGGGTATTGTTTTGTTTATTCCCCCAAGATTAGCACATGCTTGGACTGAAAGTTCATTTTATGCTTCTTTGAATGAATGTTGCCTTTCCTCTTTTATGTCTTCAACACATCTAGCCTCTAGCTCCTTTGCTGTGCCTGAAGCCCTTGTACTATTTTGAAGATGTGATTCTTCACCTTTCTGAAGAAAATTTTGTGTCCTTTGAAAGCAAATGAGATTTTACTTCTGTGCAGGGGCAGTACAAGAAACAGAAAGACTTGATTTTAATATATTTGGAGCTGAAATTTGGTTTGTTTTCTGGCTTTAGGAGTTTCTAATTTCTAGACTAATATATTCACCCTAACCCTTTAACCTAACTCTACTTTTCTGTAGATTTTCCTTAGCTTCCTGCTATCATCTTAGCCCTTTAACACTTTATTCTTCTACATAGAGAACAAAGAAAGCCTCAAATTACTGTTTCTGATTTTCATTTAGCCTTAGGGATTCTATAATGTTTTCTTTTTTTTTACATAATAATCGAAAATATGAAGTTATTTTTTCAATATTCCTTGTCTTTTCCCAACTCTATTTAGAAGTATAAAGGACTCCTGCTTGTCATAGATTACCCAACTCATTTTTTCTTCATAAGGAAGTAGACATAGGAATTATTGTAGAGACAGAAGACTTTTTGGTATGAAGATAATGAGAGTTGTAGGGGAGTGGAATAGATTGGAGATAACCATCTGTTACTGTCTTGACATTTATAAAAATAGTGAGGCAGTGAGTTGGGGGTAAATGAGCAACAGTCAGATATGCTTAGTGACAACTGCAAAACTATTGTTAAGATTTGCCTGTTGATATGGGAATTGAAAAAGGTCTTTAAATTCAGTCTTTTCTGTGTGTGTGCGTTTAAAATTAATTTTATCTTAAGAACTACTTGACATCCTGTTTAGGTAATTGTAGACCCAGGCTTTTGCCAGGCCCTGAATAATTTGTATGAAATTTGGTGCTGAAGTGAAGAGATGGCAGTGAGTAGGCATATTACAGGATGTCATGTCATTCCTACCTTGGTGTCTGGTTTGAATTTTGAGCTTTTCTGTCAGTAATGACAGAAAGTAGCAGTGTCCACTTTTGACATTTTGCCATAAAACTGAGGGAATCAGTAGTCGATGAGGTCAGAGATGTAATGGTGATTGGGAAGATGGTATGGCAGATTATGCAAGGTCACTTAGATCACTGTAAGGACTTTGGATTTTACCTTGAGTCACCTGGAAGACGTGTTAGTCAGCTCATGCGGCCATAACAAAACATTCAATCCATTCACTGGGTGGCTTAAACAACAGAAATTTATTTTCTCACAGTTCTGGAATTTATAAGTCCCAGATTAGGGTCCACTGGGTTGGTTTCTGGTGAGAGTTCTCTTCCTGGCTTCTAAAATGGCTACTTTCTTGCTGTGTTCTCACATAGTAGAGATAGTAAGTTCTCTGGTGTCTCTTCTTATAAGGACATTAATCCTATCAGATCAGGGCCTCACTGTTATGATCTCATTGAACTTTAATTACCTCCATTAAAGGCCCTATCTCCAAAAACAGTCACATAGTGGAATTTGGATTTCAATGTACAGTGTTTGAGGGGACACAGACATTCAGTCCATAACAAAGAGTTTTTGAGCAGGGTAGTGGCATGATCCAGCTATTAACAGGATCACTGTAATATAGTTTTGAGAATAGACTTAGGCAGGGCAAGGATGGAAACAGGGAGACTAGAGGGCTATACCAGTAATTAAAGTAAGAGAGCATGTGGCTCAGAAAAGCCTGGTAGCAGTGAAGGGGACAGTGGTGATTAGATTCTAGATATATTTTGAAAGTGGAGCCAAAAGAATTTCTTATTTGATTGATGGGGATATTAAAGAAAGAAAGGAGTCAATTATGACAGCCATCAAGGTTGGTTTTTGGCCTGTGTAACTGGAGATTGTCATCAGCCAAGATGAAGAAGAATAATTTTAGGTGGGTGTAGCGTAATGGATTTCAGGAATTTAGTTTTGAATATGTCGAGGTTGCTGAATAGGTGGTTGAAGATCTATGAATTTGAGGTTGAGAGGTGAGTTGTGGGCTAAAGACATATATTTCAGAGTTATTACCATGTCAGTAATATTTAAAGCCAACACATGGAGTGATATTACTGAGGAAGTGAGTGTAGATCAAGAGTAGAGGACCAAGGATTAAGTCTGGGGCTTTCTATGGTGAGAAGAAGTCTAGGTAAAAAAGAAAGACTAACAGAAAAAACTACGAACACCCACTCAGTGGAGTAGAAGGAAAAGCAATAGTGTGCAATGAAATGTGACAAATGCTGTTGAGGGTCAAGTAAGAGAGGACTGAGAATTAACCATAGCATTTTTTTCAGTGTGGAAGTAATTTGTAGTCTTGATGCCCAGTTTCAGTAGACTAGCCAGTGGGGTAGTCTTAATACATAAGAATTGGAGGAAAGGAACTGGAGGCAGAGAATATAGTAATTATCTTGAGACATTTTTCTATGAAGGAGAGTAGGAAAATGGGGAGGTAGCAGGTAGGGGAAATGGGGTGCTAAGCATAAGATGAGAGAAGTAACTGAATTTGATGGGATTTATTCAGGAAGGAGGGGAAAATTAACAATACCTCAGAAAGAAGGGAGAACTGCTGAAGTTAATTATTCTTGAGATGGGTCTAGTGCACAAGTGTGTGGCTTGGCTTTTTTGTTTATAGCCATATAGTTTTAAGAAATAAAATGAGATATTATTTAAAATAGTTTTAAAATTATAAATATCATGTATGTATATGGTGAATATTCAGACCATAAAAAAGAATGTCCAAAGTCTTACTCCCTTGAGGTAGATGCTTTTTATAGTATTTTTGAGAATACAGAAATTTTCTATACATGTTCAAAGGTGTGAGTAATCCTTTTTTATGCAACTGAAAATTATCAGTCTTTCTTAACAATTTATATTAAGGATCATCCCCATTAATACATAAGAATTTAAAAATTTACTGTATAAAATTTTCATTATGTGGTTGTACCTTCATTTATTTAGCTAGTTCCATAAGCTACTGAATTGTTTGCATTTTTTTGCTGTTAAAAATGATGGTTAACTAGCTATCCTGGAGAATATATATTTTTGCACGCCTATGTAAGTATCAGCATAAATTTCTGGCAGTCAATTACTGGGTCAGAGAGATTAATTTACCAGTTTAACATACTCATAAAAATTAGATAATCTTTTAGGTTCTTTCAGTTTTAACATTTTATGAATTTGGGTACATTGAATTTAATTTCATAGAAGTAATTATTTTTAAATGCTTTTTTTGTCTTTTTTTTTTTAATGTAGTCTCAAAAATATAAATATAAAGTCCTTTTTCGGGAACCGGATACATGGTGGAAGTTCAGACCAAAGGAACTTGCAAGGTATAACTTGGAGACTATCTAACATATTTTTTATTTCATAGCAGTGATAGAAAGTCTATGTAGATTTTTTTCCCCTTATGAATGATGAATGAAACAAAATGGATTAGATTGCAGTTTTTCCACTTAAAAATTGGTAACAAATTTCATATTGCCTGTAGGCTTTTTTTCAGTTTATGAAGAGTTTGTATCTTTTTATTCCTAAAACTAAGTTAATTAACAGAAAAATTCCAGTTGTCTTATATAGTCAGTACTTTATTATTTACTAATAACATATTAATATCTGAAACTAGAACAGACCTTAGGGTTTGGCATACCTGACCATGTACTACTGGGAGGAACAAATTATGGCTACCTAGTGGCTTTGAATACTGGAAGGAACTGAAAAGGGATAGATGGAAAAGGCAGTATATGTTCAGCTGTCTAGGTATTTTAAAATCATTTCCGTTTCCTGCTCTTCTTTATTTGATTGTTTGACTTCGATAAAAATGTTACTCAGGACTTGGACAACGTGTTTTTCTTTATGCTCTGTACCCCCTCAGAGATAGCCCAAACTTAATTTTGATCAGGGTATTTTCTTCTTGGTAATTTTAACTAATTTCTTTAATAACTAAAGGAACAACCTAATTATAGTGTTATTACAGTATTGCACAACTGTCACCTCAAAAAGAAACCTGCTATCAGTTACTCCCAATTCCCACCTCTCCTGGAAACCACTAATCTGCTTTTCTTTCTTTATGGATTTGCCTGTTCTGGCTTTTCATATAAATGAATTATACTTTATGTGGTCTTTTGTGTCTGGAATCTTATGCTCAGCATAATGTTTCAAAGTTCATTGACATTGTAGCATGTATCAGTACTTTATCCCTTTTATTCTTTTGATACATTATCTGTATAAATGAGTGAGGTTGCCTACAAGTTTTTCTTCCTTGCCGTGCCTTGCCTGGCTTTGGTATCACGGTTTTAGGTTCATAAAATTAGTTGGGAAATATATCTTCTTTTTCTCTTTCATGAGTTTATGTAAGTTTGAATGTTTGGTAGAATTTACTTATGAAACTGAATCTGGTCTTTTCTTAGAAGGTTCACTTTGAAGTTTTCTGTTACACCAAAGTTTTCAAATTTATTAATATTTTGTTAACACAATTATAATAGTCTCTTACCATTTATCTCTATACTTAAGTTCCCCTTTCATCCTAATATGTTTATGTGTGTCACTCTTCTTTTTTTCTTGATTATTCTCACTAGAAATCAGGATATTTTTTATTAGCCTTTTCAAAATAACAACTCTTTACTTGGTTTATCTTTCTGGTATAAATTTGTTTTATATTTAATCATTTCTGCCCTTTTATTATACTTTTTTTAAAAAAAATCTATTTTGCTTTGTTATTGTTTTATTTTTTAAATTTCTACCTGAAAGTTTAGGTCATTTTCTAATAGAATTTTATATTATAAATTTTCCTGAATACTATGTTAGCTGCTCCTAGATTTTTATTATATAATACTTTCTTTTTGTCATTTATTTTCTAATTTACATTATGATTAATTTTATTCTTTAAGCCTTGTATTATTTAGAACTACGTTTTTAAATTTCTGAATAGATGGTTTTTAAATTTAGATGTTTTAAAAAATTGTTTTCAGCTTAACTGTACTTGGTTTGATTGTACAGTTTGTGTGACACTAATTCTCTGATATTTTTAAAAGATGTGTTTTATAGCCTAGTTTATTGTCAGTTTTTTAGTGTTTCATGTTTGCTTGATGAGAATATATAGTGGGAGAAAGGGAGGTCAGGATGGTGTAGAAGGTGGGTGCTGTGCGTGCTTCCTCTCATGAATGCACCAAAATTACAGAGCAACCATCACTGGGAGTCATTTGAGGTCTGGCTGAACAGAAGCCCTACAACTAGGAACAAACTATAGGTAGCCCTGCCCAGGTGATTCTCTGAGACTCTACCTTTCTCAACTCGTAGGCCCACCCAAGCCTCTTCCAGTGGTTTTTCCATGCAAATGGGCTGTCTTGGCTCTTTCTGCAGACTTTTCTAAAATCTCTCAAAGGCTCACAAAACCCAAAGAAGCAGCATATGGCCTTGGTGTCCTCCATACCTCTTGTTGAGCAGCCCCAGGCCTCATAATAGTAGCAGCTGGCCTCGGTTCCTGGCTTGGCCTCTCGAGGCACCTATAAGCCCAGCACAGGTGGCAGCCATTTGTGGATTGCTTGGTGACTTACCAGGTGGCCCCATAGGTGCACAGACTGTTGTTGAACTTGGCTTGCAGCTAGACCCTTCCTGGAGGCCCTTGGGTCGGCACACTTGGTGCCTTGCTTCAACCTGCTTCAACCTGCTTCAACCTGAAGGGAAGATTGTGCAGGTACCAGAGCCCTGCTAAAGTGAATCCTGTTCCATAGGGTCAGCCTTTCACCAGCCAAGCCTCACAACCAATCAGCCCAAAGGTCAATCCCTCCCACTGATGTGCCAATAGCAATCAAGGATCATCTGTTAACAGGAGCGCACACACAACTCACAGAAGGGGCACAGCTTGAACAGGGAATACTCTGTCACTGGGTCCCACAGGACACCTGGGACAAAAATGGAGATGTTAGTCTACCAGATGTAGAGTTTAAAACACTGATTATAAGAATTCTTGGTGAACTTAGGGAAAGAGTAGATGAGAACTTAAAGAGATAGAAAACAAAAATGGAGATGGAAAGCAAAAGGGAACCAGTCAGAAATGAAGAATACAGTGTCTGAAATGAAGAGTACATTAGAGTGAATCAACAGAGTGTATGAAGTAGAGGATCGAATCAGTGATTTAGAGGATGAGATGGATAGCAGAGGACACTCAATCAGAATTAGCAGCAAGAAAAAAATCCAAAAAAAATGAAGTTAGTTTAAGAAGTCTCTGGGACAGTATCAAGCATAGCAACATTACATCATGGAGACACAAGAAGAAGAGCAAGAAATTGAAAACCTATTTGAAGAAATAATGATGGAAAACTTCCCTAAATTGATGAAGGAAATAGGCATACAACTCCAGGAAATTCAAAAAGCCCCAAGAAGATGAACCCCAGAAGACCCACAGCATTAAAATGCCGAAGGTTAAAGACAAAGACTCTTAAAAGCAGCAAGAGAAGAGCAATTACTTACCTACAAGGGAGTTCTCATTAGACTTGTCAGCAGATTTCTCAATAGAAAATTTACAGAAGAGAAGGGCTTGGCACAAAATCTTCCAAGTGATGCAAAACAAGGACCTACAAACAAGGTTTCTCTACCCAGCTATCATTTAGAATTGAAGGACAGATAAAGAGCTTCTTAGACTAGAAAAAACTAAAGGAGTTCATTGCCACTAAGCCAGTATTACAGGAAATATTGGAGAGACTTCTTAAGAATAAAAAAATATGTATCAAAAATATGAATAAAGAATGGCAACTATATATCTATTAACAAGTACTTCAAATGAAAAAAAATTAAAATACTTCAATCAAAAGATAGGGTGACTGAATGAATAAAAAAACATGACCCTTACATAGGCTGCCTAAAAGAGACTTACTTCAGATTAAAACACATGGATGGAAAGGAAAGGGATGGAAAAAGATATTTCATGATGGACCCAGAGGGTATTGTGCTGAGTGGAGTAAGTCAGACAGAAAGACAAATGCCGTATGATTTCTTGTACATGTGGAATCTAAAGAACAAAATAAATAAGAAAACAAACAAAATCATACATACACAGAACATTTTGAAGGTTACCAGATGGGAGAGGAGTTGAAGGGATTAATGAAAAAGAGGGAAGGAATTAAGTACAAATTGGTAATTACAAAATAGTCATGGAGATATAAAGTATAGCATAAGGAATATAGTCAGTAGTAGTGTAATAAATGTGTACAGTGTCAGATGGATATTAGATTTATTGGGATGATCACTTTGTGAGTTATATAGATGTCTAATCGCTATGTCATATACCTGAAACTAATAATTATGTATAGCAACTATATTGCAAAATAAATATTGCAAAATAAATATAAAAAGGATGTATACTGGTTATAGCATGTTAATATATTATTAAATCCTGCTATTCTATTGGTCACATCTCCTATAGCATTATTTTTTTAAGTTTGCTTGGTTCATGTTTAAGAAAGGTGAGGAAATCTGTGTCAGGTGTGTGTTAAAGTCTCCCTGTATTGTGTTGAATATGTCAATTTCTCCTTATAATTCTACCTATTTTCATTTTATATATTCTGAAGATATTTTTCAAAGCACACAGAAGCTTAAGGTTTTTATATCACTCTAATTGAATATTTAATCCTTGTTTAATGATTTTCTCTTTAATATTTTTATTATAAATAAAGTCTAATTTGTCTAATACTACACCAGCCTCCTTTTAGTTAGTATTTGTATGCTTCTTTTTCCAACTTTTACTTTCAACCTTTCAGTATCTTTATGTTTAGGCATATCTGTTGTGACCAGTATGGTTGGGTTTTAAAAAATCTACTCTATTTATCTTTGACTTTTAACTGGTAAGCTTAGTTCTTGTACAATTCATATAATCCATATTTTTATTTATATAATTGGTCTTGTTTCTTACTGTCCAATTCTGTGTGCTTTCTATTTATATTACCTTTTCTGTAATTTTTATCCCCATACCAGAAAATAATTTAAGTTTTTCTCCTATCATGCCTTATTTTGGATTTGTTGATTGAATACAGTTTTTCTTATTTATTTTTTCTTCTGTGCTAATTTGGAAATTATATACACTTTTTATTCATTTAGCTGTTACATTAAAAATATTACCATGCAGACTTTAAATTCAATCCATTTTCTTAACCCTCCTCCTCACAAATTAAAGGACTTTTAACTCTGACACTTAACTCCCTTCTAACTAACATGCTGTGATTATACAGATAGTGTTTGTTTTCACTCATGCAGTTATTGCTTTATGCTTAATTTTTTTTTAATCACAGACCTTTCATCTTGGAATTTCCTTCTGTCTGACATTCACCTTTTAGGATTTTCTTTACAGTGTAGGCTATGCTTCATGTCAAGCTTTTCTTTTTTTAATGGAAAATCCTTTTACTGCCTTCATTCTTTTAAGATACTTTTGCTGGGTGTATATTTTTTAGATTGACAGTTTTCATTATTCTTGTCTTCTGTTATTGTTTTTAAGTGAACTATATTTCTAATAGTTGATTTCATCGTAATCGACTAGTTGGTTTAAAAAATTTCTGTTTGCTTTTAACATCATCTCTTTATCTTTGGTGAATGGCAATCTCAGTACTGTGTTTCTAGTTGTGGATTTCTTATTTATCTTGTTTGGGATTTGTTGCGCTTCTGAGATTGAGGGTGATATCTTTCATCAGTTCTGGAAAATTCTCAACTACTTTTCTTTAAATTGCTTCTGCCCCATGTACTCTGTTTTCTCTTTCTGGGATTTGGATTAGACATATACTAGACCTTTTTACTCTGTCCTCTATGTCTGTTTCTCTTAACCTCTCTTTCATATTTTCTATCTCTTTGCTTCTCTGTGATCTGAAACCAGACAAGATCGAGGTAGGTAAATATGAAAGTCAGATTTACCCAGGTGGCAAATGCTAATATTAGCCCTGAGATCCAAACACTAAGCCTTGGTCCAACCCAAGATAGAAGAATTGCAGCTAATATGTTTTCATGAACACAGGACCCTCGAGGGACCAACTGGCCTTCTGGAAGATGCAAATCCAGATATTGTGTGAATGAAAGCACCCCCAGTTTAAGGCTTAAAGAGTCTCATATTAGGTTCCACTAAATAAAAGCTCATGAATAAAAACACACAGAAATAAGCTATCATGAGTGAAAACACAAATATGACAATTTTCATATTTGGGTATCCAGAGACTTCAAGTACTAGTTTTTTTTTTTCTTTGCTTGAACTTAAAATGTATGTTTGCTTTAATTCACTTAGGATTCAGTTTTATTGCAACAGGAGGGCCCTTTGGGATATCTAGTCTGCCATACTGGGATAGGTGAAAGCTTTCCAGTAGAATTTTTGACTCACTATTTAATAACTAACTAAAGCCTTGAAATGATGGTCATGTTCCTTTTTTTAAAAAAATTCTCTGTGCACTGTATTGAGTATTTCTTTAACAGTGATCAGTCTTATGAGATTCTTTTGCACAGCGTGAGACTAACTTCCTTTAAAATTTTTAAGATCTACTCATTTTTTTCCAAGTTGTTAAAGGATGCTTGGAGAAGATTATATGTAATGATTCAGAGAATTATAATTTAAGACATCCTAAATAAAGTAAAAATTAGATGCAAATAATATATATTGTTATTATAATAAGCCAACTTTGATATTTTTGTTAGGAATATACCATTTTTTTTGACATATGTCATAATTTTTTTAAAACTTAATTACCTATATTCCTTCTATCCCTTTCTTTCCTGGAATTTTTAGGCGTAATATTCATGGGATAAGCAAAGAAAAAATAACAAGAATGTTGGAACACTATCAGCGTTTTGTTTCAGTGCCAATAATCATGAGTTCTTCAGTTCCAGAGAAAATTGAACGTATTGAGTTGTGTGCATATTCTTCTGAGGACAGAAGTTCCAGGTAGGTTAAAGTTCATATTTATCAAAATTGAAACTTAAATTTTAAAAATATGATAATTTTGGAGCTTGTGAAGTCACTGCCAAATAACTTTTTAAAAATAAGACAGGTGGGGTGGCTTTATAGCGTAGTGGTTAGCACATCTGTTTTGCATGCAGAAGGTCCTGGGTTCGTGCCTCAGGCAGAGGCAAGGACCATACCCCAGGTGCACCAGGCCCCAGGTGTATGCCCAAGTGTGGGAGGGGATGCCCCGCCTTCAGAGATCCAGTTCTTAAGGGGAAACAGCAACATCCATGGGTCAAAAGTGGACGGGGGGAGGTATTAAAGAGGGAACAAATAAATAAATAAAAATAAGATAGATGTTACTTGTAAGGTTTATGTATAGTCTTACCTGACAGAGGATGTACATGATGAGCATAAAGTAAAAGTTTATATGAGTGATGACAGGGGAGTTTTTTTCATTGTCCTCAATTTTGTGGGTCCACGTTTATACTCTGAATATGCCTATTTTCATTACGTAACTTCCTGCTATTCTAGTATTCATCTGTTACCTTAGCTCCTCTTTGTTATTATTTTATATATAGTCACATCACTTAATTTCCTTAGGTATTAGTAAAAATTTTTCAAGCTAGTATTATAAAAATTGTTAATAGTATAGTTTTCCCAAGTAATAAAGTCATAGCCTTTTGAAAGTTTGCAATCCAGGATAGTACTGATTTCTGTTAAACATTTCAGACATATAAACAATTGAATAAATGAGTAAAGAAGAACCTAAATATATACAGATGTCTGAATAGCCAGTGTTTTATGACAGTAAGGGAAGGAGAGGCTATTAAAAAGTTGAGAAGAGAAAATTCGTAAATACCCTTTTACTGAGTAGCAGTGTTGCAAAATAGTAAAGAGCATGGGCTCTTGATTTCTATCTTCTGGCTTCAAATTCCAAAGTGTTGTAATTTGTACTTTTATAAGATCTATATACTTCACCTCTTCATTTCTAAAATAGCAGTAGTAACACTTTGCTCATAAGGATCACATAGGATTATGAATTAACACTTTGAAAAGGATTTAGAATAACATCTAGCATATAGAAAACTCAGTGCTAGGTGTAATTTTATGTAGGGAGGTTTCATGGGAAAGGTGGGACTTTAAGAGCTCCAGAAATAAAGAAATGAAAGATGATGAGTTGACAGATTGAATAAGGAGAAGGCACTGAAGTTGAAAGTGTAATGATTAGGCAAGATTGCTCTTAGTCTGAAATTAACATCAAGGATGGTTTTAAAAAATTTAATAAGTGACATCTCAAATGAGAGCTCTCCTCTCTCATTTCTCTTAATAGTGCAAATTATATAGGTTGACTCTTTGTGACTATATATGAAGCTTACTTAAGCAATTTCCTCTGTACCAAATGATAGATAGATGGTATAGAGGTGGGCCTAGTTTCATATGTGTTAAGCTTAAGTAGGTCAGAAAGAAGCCAGGGAGGTGGTGTCCTCTTTTGGGAACAAATTTAGAAACTTAACTTTAATATTAATGCATAATAAACACCTTAACTGAAAATCTGATGTTTATTCTTCAATTCAAAGAAAGTTTTAGTTCTATATGCTTAAACATTGTACTCGATGGTGGGGTTACAACAAAGGGTTGTGTTCATTGTGTATTAGGGAAAGATCAAGATTAGCTTTTATAATTTTAATGTAGTTTATTTCTAGAATTTTTAGAATAAATAAATGTTAAGTGCCCTGTCTTTCAGTTGAATGTTTCTTTAAATTGAATCATAATATTAATGGTAACATTAAGAGACTTCCTTATAATACTTAAAAAAAAAAAAATCTTACAGCCCAGGAGAGAATGAAGATGCTACCTCTGAAAAAGAAGAAAATGTTTTATCCTCATCTTTGAAGCACATAGAGTTAAGTGAAGAAAAAAAACTTGAAGTGTGCAAAGAAACTTTGTTACTGGAGAATGTTACATGTCTCTCTAATGCATATTTAAACAAAGAAAGAAAAGAAAGAAGTAGTATGAATTCTCATATTCAGAGTACTTTCATTCAGGAAGTTCCAGACATGTATTTTTCTGATTCTGAAAGAAAAGTACTAGCAACAGACAAAAGTAAAAAAGAAGAGCAAGTAGAAATGGTCTCTGAAAAAGAGTGTAATAAAACTGATGCAGATAGTTTTATAGAGAGAACGCCACCTAATATTAGCTACAGTGAAAATAATCAGGAAGTCTTTGATCTTTCAAATGTTATATCACTTCAAAATGAAAACTCTTCACCTGGTGGAATATTGGAAGAAAAAGCAATGGCAAAGAAAAACGCCTTTGGAAAACAAAACAGATCAACTTTGGAAAAGTTCCCACAACATGAGCTATCAAATTTTGTTGGTGATTGGCCAGTTGATAAGACTTTTGGTCAAAGGACAAAAAGGAACCGAAAAACTGAAAAAGTTTCATCTGTAGAAAGTTACAAAAAGTGTAATAGCTCTCCATCATGCAAAGTATCAGATAATAGTCTGTCTGTAAATATGAATCATACCCAGCAAGGAATATCTCCACATGAAAATATAGAGGATGACAAGAAGTCACAGTGTGATGATGCTTCAGAATCTTTTGGTAGCTATAACTATGATACTTATAAAAATACTGAAAAAAACTCATTGGACATTGTGGGTGAGTGGCCTTTGTCTGATTCTTTAGCCCAGAGAGAGCACAGATCAAGAAAGCCAAAGCCTGGTTTAAATGAATCCAACTTAGAATTTGGAACTAATGACAATATGCATGAAATATACACAGCACATGAGGTCTGTTGGGACACAAGCCCTGAAGAACTAAAAACATTGGGTAGCTGTATTCTAGGAAATTCTGAAATGCTATCCAGTGAAATGATGTGTGAGAATAAGACTTGTCCAAGTGAAAAGATTCATGGTCAACACACACTGTCTCTTAATATTATCAGTAGTGCTCCAACTATTCCTGGAGTAGTAAGACCACAAACTTTAACTGAATTTCCAGAAGGAAAGCCTAAAGAAGTCTCTGAAATAGAAATAGGCATGTGTACCCAGACTGAACCACAGGATTTTGCTCTCTTATGGAGAATAGAAAAGAATAAAATCAGTGTTTCTGATTCAATGAGAGTATTAACAGGAAGATTAGATGGATTTAACCCAAAAGCTTTCAATAGTAACACAAAATTAGGTGTTCAAGAAACAATTCCATATAGGGTAATGTATGATAAAAGCACATTTGTTGAAGAAAGTGAGCTTACCAGTACTGATGAATCTGAAAATCTTAACATTCTTTGTAAACTATTTGGATCTTTTTCATTAGAAGCCCTAAAAGACTTATATGAGAGGTGTAACAAAGATATTATTTGGGCCACAAGCCTTTTGTTGGATTCTGAAACTAAATTATGTGATGATACTGAATTTGAGAATATCCAAAAATCATATGAAGCACAAATTGGGCCATTTTCTCTGGGACAGAATTTAAAGGAAATTATTAACCAAAGAGGAATCTTAAAGGATTCTAATTCTTCTGTGCCAGAATTTAGAGAGGCAGTTGATATCACTGACACTAATGTACAGTCTTCCTGTTATTCAGAAAAGGGGAATTCAGAGCAGGCAGAAATAAAAGCTATAACCACTGAAAAACCTGGATTAATAACATGTATATTTCCTGGTGCCACTGTAGACCTAAAGAATACTAATGAAGTGATTCCTAATAGTCAGGCAGAAGTTTCAGGTTTATATAACAATCAGTCTTTTTCAGGTACACTAAAAGTTCAAGATGTGAGTGAAATGGAGAAGAGTGTTGAAGTCATAGAAATTGGAGATAGTATGCATTCTTTGAATTTGTCTGATATTTTAAACTCTGTATCAAGCACATCAAATCTTGAATTAAATGAAATTTATACTACTGACTCTTTTGAAATAAAGATAAATGAAAATCTTCCAAAAGATTATGTGAAATTTTCAAAAACTGAAGTGTTTATGAATGAAGATGAAAAGGAAATGGAAAAAGTTCTAATGGCAGGTAGTACTATGTCAGCTGAAGTTACTGAAGAAGGCAAAAGTGAGATGATGAATCCCACGCCAGTGACGGCTAAATCTCTGACTATAGACTGTCTGGAATTGGCATTACCTCCTGAACTGGCTTTTCAGCTCAATGAATTATTTGGTCCTGTTGGTGTTGATTCAGGTAAGGAAAAAATAAACCTCTATGTGTGTTTTTATGTGAATAGAGTATTTTAATTTAAAAGTTATTCCATATGTTAAATATAAAATTAATTTGTGTCACCTACTTTATTTTTGACAAAATGTTAGTAGAAAATTTTTAAAAATGTAATATTAAGAGTTAGTATTTATGTAGAGTTTATTTATTCCATGCAAATATTGAAAGTTTTCTCTGGTATTTACCTCATACCTATTTACACAGATGAACCTTTTTGAACCCGTTGGTGCTACTCAAGATGCATTTAAGACAAGATTAATTTTTTAGAATACACTTCTTGAAAAGTCTCGACTAATGGAAATGAATACATTTATTTAGACTAACAGACATGAATAGCTTAAATATATGAAGTATTGTATAACTACATCAACCAAGAAGTGTGAAAACGAGATTTAGAATTAGAAACATAGGTTAGTAATTAATAATAGCATAGGACAGCACAAATCCCCCCAAGTTTGGGGCAGCTCATGTCCTGCACCAAGAGACAGTTCTTGGCTGAGCATAAGAAAGAATTCAAATACATGCCAGAGTTAGAGTCAAAAGGAAAATTTATTAGAGAAGGGAAATGTTCCATAGATACAGTGTGGTCTCCTCTCAGAGACAAAGAGTAAGAGCCTCAGAGAGACTCAGAGGGACAAGACAATAGAGCAATGGAGACAGTGAGAAGGGAACCCGAGTGTTTAGGAAATTCAGTTTATATATTGTAATGCAGGAGCCCTAGTTCTGGAACTTGTGCCTGGGTTGGATATTACGGAAGAACCAACCGGAGGACCAGAGGGGTGAGAAATGATGTTTAATCATTACTCAGAAGACAGGGAAGCTTTAGCAGCAGCCAGTTGGAGCTGCTGACCAAGAGCAGGCAGAGTTTTATTATGCACACAAACAGAGTGGGGAGGAGTTATCTTATTGGGGGAGCAGCCACCCTCTCAGACGGTTGGCAGCAAAATGTGCTGCTTGGTTATAGGAGCAGATAATGTCCATGGGAGCAGCAGAAAACATCCTTGGGAGTAGGCAGTGAAAGCTTTTTGTGCACTGCATCCTTGGCTGCTGGCCGGGCAGCTATCACTCTTCTGAGTATGTGGAGGGGCTATGTTCTGAGTTAACCCTGCATATATCATTCTTAGTTTCTATGAATTACAAGTTTAAAGACTTTGTTTACCCATTTTCCTTTGATGGTATGAACATACAGTGGAAAAGGATAAAGAGTATGTAGCAAAAAAAGGTAAGAATATGTAGTGTTGAAGGTCTAATGGCAATTTCAAGCCTTTGATCCATAGATTCCCCATGGTTTTCGCCATAAAGAATGAATGATTTTATTTTGTGTAGAGCACAACTTAGAGACTGTTTTTCTGTTTTCCCTTCTTGGTGTAGGTAAACAGTTCGTTAGTAATTTCAGAACTCTTTGTTTTGCAGATTTTCTCGAGATCTGGGTGATCTGGCTGTATGGCTGATCAGCATATTGCAGTTTCTGAATATAGCTTGACTTAACACTTTAGTTCTCTTGCCTCCTCCGTACATTAATAATACAAGTTGATATTATGATGCATAAAATGGCTGAGTATGTTTTTTGTATGTATAATGAGTAATGATTATATTTTCTTTTTTTTTCCCCCCTTACAAGGGTCTCTGACAGTTGAGGATTGTGTGGTTCATATAGATCTGAATCTGGCTAAAGTGATTCATGAGAAATGGAAAGAATCTGTAATGGTTGGTAGGCTTCTTTTATAAAGAGCTCCTTTTGTGTCCATTTTGTTACCTTTAATAAAATCTGTTATATGAAAGAGTTCTATTGAATTTTGACTTTAAGAATGAACTTTTACCACTTAACAGATTACTGATTTTTTTCTTTCCAGTATTATAGATTATTTCTAAACTATCTAAATTATATTATCAGACGTGGAGCTCAGTGGTTTTTTTTAAAGGAACAAAATCGTACATAATTTTTTTTACCCTGTATTTAAGATTTGCAATACTGATTAAATTTGTTTAAAATATAGCATAAGAGCTCTGTAAGTGGAAAAAATATATAGATATAGTTGTAATTTATAATTTTACCTAATTTATTGTTTTACTTGAGATTTTAAGAAAAATGATTGATAGTTTTACAACGAGAGATGATTTCTAGAGAAAAATAATATAATCCTGTTTCTAATGCACCCTCCTTTGTTAATCCTGTTCTGCTTTTTTGTTTAGGAGCGACAAAGACAAGCAGAGGTATCCTGTGGCAAGTTTACAGAAGGTAAAGCACATTATGTTTACTTCTAATGATCTTGTCTTGATATTGAAACTTGGTGATGTGTGTATGAACTTTAATTTATTTTAAATACACTTCTGTTACCAAACTCAAGGGGCTTGAGGCTTGATGTTCTATTCAAAAACCAGATGTGGTTGTCTGTGTTAGGTAGCAGCAAGTAAAGGAGACAGGGAATTCACATCCAAAGCTCTTAAAAGAGGCTTAGTCATTGTTTACATGCATTGTTTGTTCAATGACATGTTGATTTCTTCTTTGCAGTTGACTGAACTTGTCAGGTTGGTTTCCTGTCTAGCTCATTATTGTTTACAGTTGCATCTGCAAAAAAACTGTGCTACATTTTAACATTTATCAAGAGTAGCATTTAGTAAGAACTGCCCAGACCTTGAGACCCTTGTCCTATCTAACACTTCCACAAAATATGATACCCCAGAATTTCCACTTACAAGTAAAAGTTCTTTCAAAATTCTTATTTTCATAAAGAAGAAAAAAAACCCTATAATATTTAGCTTTCATGGGTGAAGTAGAACATATAAGATGTCCACTCCACACTGGACTTGCAGGTTGGGGATTCTTAGGATGTGCTTTATTTCAGACCTGTGCTTACATTGTAGCCTTAATAGCTAAAGAATTTTGAGAGCTAGAAGTGTCCACGGGGTGTCAGAGTTGTGTAAATGACAGTATCTGCTGTTTTTTGACTCTCCAGGAAAGCAAAGGAATATATGAGAATGTATTGATACCTCAGCAGAAATGTTATACATTAAATCCTCTTATTGTGAATTTCTTAGAATGTTCAAATCCTTATGTTGAGTATTGTTTGCTCACTATTTTCTGTATTGATGTGATAAAAAGAGTGGGAAGAATTGAGTTTATTTATAATGATACCTGGATCATCGCTCATTTGAAATATTCCTACATTACACATCATTTCTTGCTTGTAATTATGTAAAGATGTATTTTGAAATTTTGAAGTTTCATTATAAGCTAAAAGTAAAACCAGATTTCCTAGGTCTCTCTGAGGTAGATGTAACAATGTATAATGTTTAATTTGTACATTTTTTCTTGAGAGTCTGACACTATTCCTCTTTTGTAGACGCTTCCTTGGTTGAGCATATTGACCTTGATAATACTGAACAAAAATCTCAGAGAACAGGCAAAAAATTACTGAAGACTTTAGCAACATCTGAGATGGATCATTGGAATACTCAAACTAAAAAAGTTTCACTCAGAGAAATAATGTCAGAAGAAATTGCCCTACAGGAAAAACACCATATGGTATGAATTACTGGTGCTAGGTTGATTATGTATGTTTACTTTGTGATTTTTATTTGATTCTCTATTTCCTAGTCTGGAGTCTGTATGTAACCTAAGTGAAGTATTGTTAAAATTGGAAAATGTTTTAAACATACTTTAAAGCTGGAGGTTTTTGCTCCTGGGAAATCAATTGATGTTCTACAACTATAAACCAATCTACATTAAATCTGTTATTTTAGATTTAATTTTTCAGGTGATCGAGCTGCATATTTCTTAACTTTTAACATTTATGTAAAAAAATTCTAGAAACCTGGAAGAACTCTTTCATTTAAAGATAATTTCATTCCTAAATTAGTAATAAGAAATGTCTTTCTTGCTATTTAAGAAGTGTCCGTCTTTGTGACCTTGTGCCACAATGGTAGTGGGTCTAACTTCAAGAAGTGTCCATCTTTGAAACAGATTTTTTAGAGAAAATTTTAGAAATTTAA
Organism: Macroglossus sobrinus; assembly: GCA_004027375.1. Taxonomy (NCBI): domain Eukaryota; kingdom Metazoa; phylum Chordata; class Mammalia; order Chiroptera; family Pteropodidae; genus Macroglossus; species Macroglossus sobrinus. The sequence continues at coordinate 44,316 of PVKZ01001036.1, read as the reverse complement.
CAACTTGAATTTAAAAATAAAATACTTATCTACCCTTTCAATTAAATAATCAAACAGAAACTTCACTTTAATTTGAACTGTATTTATTTTTGTTCCTTATTTAACATACCTAACCACATAAAGCCATAAGTGAATATGGTTTCTTTTGCATTTCTTTTTGGCCTTTTTGGAATTCTAAAAATTAATATTAGAGAGTTTAAAATCAGAAGAGAGAGGACCTTAAAGGTTATTTAGTCCAAATTCTTAAGGAAAAGAATAGCTTTTAGTAAAACATTTTTACTTTTTTTCTTACTCATTTGACTGCTCAAAGGAACACCTTTATATTTGGTTGAAATACATAGAATTTTGGGGCGTAGTAACAGTGATGGGATTCCTCCACCTTCATTTTATTTTTTTCAGTTATCTGGTTAAATAAGAAATATGCCACCATTCCCATCTTTGCATGTTTATATAATCCAAGGAACAGTCTCTTCAGTAGGATCTTATAATTTAGCGTTGTTTCAGATATCCTCTTTAATTTGTATATATAACAAATTGGAAAAATTGACTTTCTTAAAAAATAAGGACAGCCTAGGATTTATACCCAAATAATGTGACGTATTTTTTGTTGAAATGCCATTTTCCACTACTGAAACTTATCTTCATAGTTCTAACCTGACTTTTAATCTCTCAGTATAATAGTAAATAAGTGAGCATCTTTGACTTCCCAACTTAATATACTTTTTTTTTCTGTCAGTGATTTTGCTTTGCTTTCTAAGGGTTGGTTAATAGAAGCTATATTCTTTTGGTCCCAATAGAGATATACATTTTGTATTTTTTTAAAGCAAAAGACTATAAAATAAACTTTAGGCATAATGTATTAATAGAATAATTAATTGTAAGATGATTAGGATCATGAGTTTTCAGTGTTTTGAATTTGAAGTTTAGAAACTCTGTGACCTGGTCTGATCACTGAATTTTTTTTGTTTTTGGTAAATTCAGATTATAATTCATATTTTAAATAAAACATGAAATATTTTTAATTCTTGAGGTGGCTGTTTCTATTACTTTTGTGATGTATAATGTGTTGAGCATTACCAGGTCCTTTTACTGGTCAAATGTTGACCTGTTGTGGTTCTTCTTTTATTGTTATAACCTGGTATTATAAATGGCCTAAATATTGGTTAGGGTTCAAAACTAATAACTATTCTAGGATTGTCTTAGATTTATGAAATTTTTTAATTTCGGAATTTCTAGTCACCTTTGAAATTGGATAGGAAGTTATTTTTCAGACATTAGGATCAGTGCAACAAAAATATTTAGTTACTTCATAGCATCAACATTTGTCTTAGAGATCACTTTAAGAATGTTTACCATATTCCTAGTTTAGGATTAAAATAGCACATTTTGTAAAAGTTCTTTTGGTTTGGCAATTTGAACAGCTCTAAATATGACTTCTGAAAAAATAACTAGTAGTAACAATTCTCATACATTTATTTGGAAGTAAATATATTTGTGAAAATTTTTAAAACTGAATTTTAAGATCTTCTGTCAACCTGAATTTGCAACTTATTTGTACATTGTAGTTTCTACCCATTGAGGAGAATATGTTTTTGAGGACGTTGTTCACAGCATCACACAGTGTCCCTTTTATGAGGACCCATGGGAGAAATTTCTCTCAGGTCTCAGTACCAGAAAAAGCTGTACTTCTCCTGAGCAACTGGTTTGTTTTTATTTTATGGACACTGAGAATCTCTGTTTCCCCCTTTGCTTTGGCCACTAAGAATCTCAGAACTGAATTTGTGGCCCACCGTAAGCAATTGTACAGGGTTTTGTGGCATGCATTTATATACTAATTTTTCTTGCTAGCTTTATACTGTATCTTACCTTTATTTTTCTCTACCCTCTGACTTCACTTATTTATATCCTGTTTATATATATGTGAGTATATATGTGTGTGTGTGTATACACACACACACATATATGTGTGTGTATATATATATATTATGTGTGTGTGTATATATATAATGTGTGTGTATGTGTGTGTGTGTGTGTATATATATATATATATATGAGCAGCTTCAAATACTTTTTAAAAATGGGATATAAATAAATAGTGCAAAAATACTGATATTACTAATTTCAGCCTTTAATCTGTGAAGAAAGTCTGTGATTGCTTTTAAATTGTTAGTCTTTTTGCAACAAATAACATGCTTTGGGTCAGTATAATTAGTATTATAAATTCATTTTAAGGATAGTTTTGTCTTTTTTCGTTTGTTTTAGAAAAGGGAGCCACTTATGTTTGAAAAAGATTGTGCTACTAAACTAAAGGAGAGGCAGCTCTTTAAGATATTTCCAGCCATTAACCGAAATTTTCTGGTGGACATTTTCAGGGACCACAAGTGAGTATTAGAAGTATTACATGTAGTTTCTACTGTGATATCACTAAATTCATATGTCATACATTTTAATATTTTAGTTTTCTGATCACAAAAATAATAGAGGTATATTATAAACCATTTAATGCAATGTGCATAATGTAGAAAGTGAGCAGTTTGTGGCAGTTGGTTCATATGCCTCAGTTTTTTTCTCATAGTAATTGTACATATTAATGTATGTACATATGTGTGTACCTCTTTGCTTTTGTATCTATATACAAATAAATAATTCACCAAAAAAAGTTGTGTTTTATGTACTGTTTTGTAGTTTTGCTGGTATTTATTTTTTCTCTCCATACTTAGTTATCCCCTCTTTTCTTTTTAAAATCTATAGATTCTACAGTCTTCTTTTTAAAAATAATTTAAATAATTTTCAATTACAATTGACATATAATATATTAGCTTTAGGTGTACAACATAGTGATTAGACATTTACTTAACTTATGAAGTGATCACCCCAATAAATGTAGTACCATCTGATACTATACATAATTATTACAGTTTTATTGACTATATTCCTTATGCTATACTTTACATCCCCATGACTATTTTGTAACTACCACCCTATACTAATTAATCCCTTCTTTTTCACTCATACACCCTAACGCTTCTTTATCTGGCAACCATAAAAATATTCTCTGTAATTATAAGTGTGTTTCTGTTTATTTTGTTCTTTAGATTCCACATGTAAGTGGTATATGGCATTTGTCTTTCTCTGTCAGATTTACTCCACACAACATAAACTCTCTAGGTCTATTTATGTTGCTGCAGCTCTAAAGATTTTATTTTTTATGACTAAGATTTCATTGTATATATGTACAACCTCTTCTTTATGCATTCATTTACTGATGGATACCCAGACTGCGTTTATATCTTGGCTATTGTAAATAATGCTGCAATGAACATACAGATTTAGATAGTCCTTCAAAGTATTGTTTTGAGTTTCTTTGAATAAATACCCAGAAGTGGGATTACTGGGCCCTTCTTTGTCTAAAAGTATGTTTTGTTTTAAAGTATGTTTTAAAGTATATTTTGCTGATATAAGTATTGCTCCTGTAACTTTTTTCTCTCTCTCCCATTTTCATGAAATATTTTTTTTAAAAAGTTTCGTTTTTTTTTTTCAGAATTTTTCAATTACAACTGACTTGCAATACTGTTTTATACTGTTTCAGGTGTACAGCATAGTGATTAGACATTTATATAATTTGTGAAGTTATCTCTCCAATTAGTATCTGCATCATATATAGTTATTATAATATGATTGACTATATTCCATAGGCTCTACTTTACATCCCTGTGACTATTTTGTAACTACCAATTTCCACTTAATCCCTTCACCTTTTTCATCCAGCCCCCAAACCTCCCTGGCAATCATCAGTGTTTTCTCTGCATCTATGAGTCTGTTTCTGTTTTGTTTGTTTACTTATTTTATTCTTTAGATTTCACATATAAATCAGATCATATGGTATTTGTCTTTCTCTTACTTATTTCCAATTGGATAAAGAATATATATACATATACAATGGAATATTGGCCATAAAAAATGAAAATTTACCATTTGCAACCTTTTTGCCCTCCTTTACTTTCAGTCTGTGTGTGTCTTTTGATCTGAAGTACGTTTCTTGTTTTCTCATCCATTCAGCCACCCCATGTTTTGGAGGATTTTAATCCATTTACATTTAAACTAATTGTTGATAGATATGAGTTATTGCCATTTTATTAGTCATATTTTCACCTTTTTTTTTTCTTCTTCTTTTTAAAGAAGTCCCCCTAACGTTTCTTGTAATACTGATTGAGTTTTGTTGAACTCCTTTAGCTTTCTCTTGTCTGGGAAGCTTTTTATCTGTCCTTTGATTCTAAATGATAGCTTTGCTGGGTGGAATAATCTTGGTTGTAGGTCCTTTCTTTTCATCACTTGGTATATTTTGTGCCAATCTCTTCTGCCCTGCAAAGTTCCTGTTGAGAAATCAGCTGACATTCTTATGGGAGTACCCTTGTAAGTAACAAGCTGCCTTTTTCTTGTCACTTTTAGGATTTTTTTTTGTCTTTAACATTTTCCATTTTAATTATGATATGTCTTGGTGTGAGCCTGTTTGGGTTTTCTTGCTGAGGACTCTTTGTGCTTCCTGGACTTGTATAAATGTCTATTTCCTTTGCCAGGTTAGGGAAGTTGTCTCTCATTTCTTAATATAGGTTCTCAATCTCTTGTTCTCTCTCCTTTTGGTACCCCTATGATGCAAATGTTGGCACGCTTGGTGTTGTCTCAGAGGTGTCTTAATTTTTTCTCATTTTTTAACTTTTTTTTTGTTGTTGTTGTTGTTCTGATTGGGTGTTTTCTGCTACCTTGTCTTCCAAATTGCTGATTTGATCCTCTGCTTCATCTAATCTGCTGTTGATTTCCCTGTAATATGTTCTTCATTTTAGTTACTGTATTTCTCATTTCTGACTTTTTAAAAATGTTTTCTAACTCCATTTTTATGTTTTCTAACTCTTTGTTAAAGTTCTCCCTGAGTCCATCTACTTTTCCCTTAAGTTTACTAAGCATCTTTATAACCAGTGTTTTGAACTCTGCATCTGGCAGATCGCTTGTCTCCATTTTGTTTAATATTTTTCTGGAGATTTATTCTCTTTCATTTGAGAAATGTGTTTTTGTCACCCCATTTTGGCTGCCTCCCTGTGTTTGTTTCTATGTATTAGGTAGGGCTCCTGTGTCTCTTGGACCTTTTGTAGTAGGTATCCTGTGGGGCCCAGAGGTTTAGTCTTCTTGATCACCTGAGCCACATGCTCCAAGTATGTCCCTTTTATGTGTTGTATGTGCTCTTCTGTTATAGTTGAGCCTTTGTTGCTGTTTGCACATCAATGGGACAGATTGACCTTAAGGCTAATTGTTTGTGGGGGCTAGTCAGTGACTATAGTGGAGGAACTGTTGTGCAGAGGCTTATTCTATGGAGCAGGATTCACTTTAGCAGGGCTCTGTCTGCCCTGAGGTTGTGTCGTTCTCGGATTTGGCCCCAGGTGGTGCTCTGGCTTAATCTGAACCCAGCCACTGGGTGTGCCAGCCTTGAGGCTTCATAAGGGGATACTTGCCACATGTCAAGTTCACCTGCAGCCTGTGCCCTGCGCAGGGCCACCAAGCAATTCGCAGATGGCCACTACCTGGTCTGGGCTTGAGAGGTGTCTTGAGAGGCTAACCTGATAACTGAGGCTGGCTGCCACTAGTGCGAGGCTTGAGGTTGCTCAGAAAGAGATACAGGGCAGATGCTGCTTGTTTGGGTTTTGTGAACCTTTGATAGATTCTGGGAGAGTCCACAGCTTAAGCCTAGACAGGCTGTTTCTGTGGAAAAGCCACTGGAAGTGATTTGGGTCAATCTGCAACTGCAAGTTGGGTGAGATAGGGTTTCAGGGATTCACCAGGCCTGGATGACCAGCGTTAACCAGGATAGTGGAGACTCAAATATGGCTGTGGCAGCCACCCACGTCTGCACACTGGGAGGGAGGAGGGCTAAACAAAGAAACAATGGATTCTGCCAGCACTTCCATCTGGGAGAAAGCAGACCTTCCACTTTCGCCCAGAAGCCAGACAATTCAGTTCCTTCTTGTGTGTGCCTGGTGTACCTTTTAAGCTGTTGCCCCATTGCTGGAGCTCTAGGGCAAATGATCCCTTTAGTGAGTATGTTGGATCATGGTGTCCTTTAAGAGGAGCACTTCAGTTTCTTTCCTTTTTTAAGTAACTTTATTGGGTTACATTGCTTAATACAATTATATAATTTTCAGGGATACATTATCATTTGACATTTCTATATTCTATTGTGTATTTACCACCCAAAGTCGTTTCCTTCATCTACCATATATTTGATCCCCTTTACCTACTTCATCCTCCCCCTCCCCCACCACATTTGACCCCATTTATCCCATCTACCTACCTCCTCCTCCCCCACCCCACTACTAACCACTACTCTAGTCCTCTGGTAAACACTAGTCTATAGTCCATGTCCATGAGTCTCTGTTTGTTTGTCCTGCTCATTTGTTGCTTTTAGGTTTATATCCCACATATAAGTGATATCATGTGATTTTCAACTTTTTCTGTCTGGCTTATTTCACTTAGCATGATTATTTCGAGGTCTGGCCATATTGTCGCAAATGGCAGTATTTCATTTCTTCTTATGGCTGAGCAATATTCCATTGTATATATGTAGCACTGCTTCTTTAGCCAATCATCTATCGTAGGACACTTCGGTTGCTTCCATATCCTGGCCACTGTGAATAATGATGCCATGAACATCGGTGTGCAAATATCTTTTCAGATACAGGTTTTCAAGTCTTGGGGTAAATACCCAGTAGAGGGATTGCTGGATCATATGGTAGATCAAGTCTTAGTTTTTTGAGGAACCTCCATACTGTTTTCCACAGTGGCTGTACCAATTTGCAATTCTACCAGCACTGTATGAGGGATTCTTTTTCTCTGCATCCTCTCCAACATTTGTTATTACTTGTCCTTTTGATTATATATAGCTATTCTGACTGGTGTAAGATGGTATCTCATTGTGGTTTTGATTTGCATTTCCCTAATAGCTAGTGATGTTGACCATCTTTTCAAATATTTGTTTGCTATTTGTGTGTTTTCTAGGGAGAAGTATCTGTTCAGGTCCTCTGCCCATTTTTTGATTGGATTGTTTGTTTTTTTGTTGTTACTGAGCCGTATGTATATTTTGGATATTAGGCCCTTATCGGAGGCATTGCTTGCAAATGTATTTTCCCATTCAGATGGTGGTATCTTTACTTTGTTGACAGTGCCTTTTGCTGAGCAGAAGCTTTTTAGTTTGATATAGTCTCATTTATTTTAGCTTTTACTTCCCTTGACTTTGAGGTCAAATTCATAAAATCCTCTTTAAGTCCAAGGTCCTTGAGTTTAGTTTCTATATTTTCTTCTATGCATTTTATTGTTTCAGGTCCTTAATCCATTTTGAATTAATTTTGATACGTGGTGATAGATAACAGTCTAGTTTCATTATTTTGCAGGTGGCTTTCCAGTTTTCTCTTACTGAAAAGGCTTTTCTTTCTCCTGTATGTTTTAGACTTTTTTGTTGAAAGTTATTTACTCATATAAACATGGATTTATTTCTGGACTCTCAGTTCTGTTCCGCTGGTCCGTGTGTCTGTTTTGCTTCCAATACCATGCCGTTTTGATTACTGTCGCTTTCTAGTATAATTTGAAGTCTGGCAGAGTGCTGCCTCCAGCCTTGTCGTTTTTTCTCAGATGGCTTTGGCATTTCGGGGTCTTTTGTGCTTTCATACAAATCTGATAATTTTTTGTTCCATTTCTTTAAAAAGTGGCGATGGGATTTTGGCGGGGATTGCTTTAACTCTGTATAATGCTTTAGGTAATAAGGTCATTTTAACTATGTTGATTCTTCCAGTCCAAGAACATAGAATATCTTTCCATTTTTTTGTATCTTTGATTTCTTTTAATAAGGTATAATAAGGTATAATAAGGTATAATAAATTTTCATTATATAGGTCATTGTTTTGTTAAATTTATTCCTAGATATTTTATTCTTTTTATTACAAGTGCAAAAGGAATTATTTTTTCCACTTTTTTTTCTGATACTTCATTATTAGAGTATAAGAAAGCTATGGATTTTTGCATGTTCATTTTGTATCCAGAATCTTTATTGTATTTGCCTATTGTTTCTAGTGGTGGTCTTGTGGAGTCTTTACGGTTTTCTATATAATCATACTATCCGCCAATAGTGACAGTGTGACTTCTTTGTTCCCTATTTGGATTGCACTTGTTAGGACCTCCAGTGTTATATTGAATAAGGGTGGCGATAGTGGACAGCCTTCCCTTATCTTACAGGGAAGGTTTTTAGTTTTTCACCATTAAGTATAATGTTGGCTGAGGGTTTGTCATATATGGCCTGAATTATGTTTATAATATGTTTATATATAATAATATATATTTATGTTTATATATATGTATATATATATACATACATATACATACATATGTATATATGCATATATATACATATATATACATGTATATATGTGCTTCTATACTGATTTTGTTGTTTTGATTATAAATGAATGCTGTATCTTGTCAAAGGCTTTTTCTGCATCTGTTGATATGATCATATGATTCTTTTTTTAAAATTTGTTTATGTGGTGTATCACATTAATTGATTGGCATATGTTGAACTATTGTTGTGCTTCTGGGATGAAGCCCACTTGATCGTGATGTATAATCTTTTTAACATGTTGCTGTATTTGGTTTGCTAGTATCTAATTTAGGATTTTTGCATTAGTGTTAATGAGAAATGTTGGTCTGTAGTTTTTTTGTGTGTGTGTGTTATCTTTACCAGGTTCTGGTATCATGATAATATTGGCCTCATATAATGAGTTGGGAAGTATTGCCTTCTCTTCGATTTTTTGGAAGAGTTTGAGGAGAATAGGTATTAAATCTTCCTTGAATGTTTGGTAGAATTCACTGGTGAAGCCATTTGGTCTTGGACTTTTACTTTGGGGTAGGTTTTTGACGATTGTTTCGATTTCTGTACTGTTGATTGATCTATTTAGATTTTCCAATTCTTCTTGATTCAGTCTAGGAAGGTTGTATTTTTCTAAGTACTGGTCTATTTCTTCTAGATTTTTAAATTTGGTGTTATATATTTTTTCATAGTATTCTTGTATGATCCTTTGTTATTTCTCCTCTTTCATCTGTGATTTTGTTTATTTGTGTCCTTTCTCTTTTTTCTTTAGTGAGTCTAGCCAGGGTTTTGTCAATGTTATTAACCTTCTCAAAGAACAAGCTCTTTGTTGCATTTATTTATTTATTTTTTTTTTGTTTTCAATTTTATTTATTTCTGCTCTAATTTTGATTTTTTCTTTCCTTCTCCTGATTTTAGGCCTTGTTCTTCCTTTGTTTTTTAAGATGAAGTGTTAGGTTGTTTATTTGGGCTTATTCTTGTTTTTGGAGATAAGCCTGTCCCAAAAGTTTTGATATGTTGTACTATCATTATCATTTGTTTCTATGTATCTTTTGATCTCTCTCTTTATTTCTTCTGTGAGCCAGTTATTGTTCAGTAGCGTGTTGTTTAATCTCCATGTATTTGTGGTTCTTCCTGTTTTTTTTTTTTGTAATTGATCACTAGTTTCAAATCCTTATGATCAGAGAATATGGTTGGTATGATTTCAACCCTGTTATATTTGTATTCCAGTATGTGGTCGATTCTGAGAATGTTCCATGTGCACTAGAGAGGAATGTATTAGCAGCTGTTTTGGGATGGAAGGTTCTGTAAATGTCAGTTATGTCCAGTTGGTCTAATGTGTCATTTAAGGATGTTATTTCCTTATTGATTTTCTGTTTGGATGAACTGTCCATATCTGACAGTGGGGTATTTATGTCTCCTACTATGATAGTGTTTTGGTCTGTTTCTCCTTTTAGTTTTGTTAGTAATTGCTTTACGTATTTCGGGGCTCCATGATTGGGAGCATAGATAACAAGCGTTATGTCTTCTTGGTGCATGATTCCCTTTATCATTATGAAGTGTTCCTCAGTATCTTTCTTTAGCTTTTTTATTTTGAAGTCTGTTTTGTCTGACATTAGTGCCACTACACCTGCTTTTCTCTCAATGCCATTTGCTTGAAATACCATTTTCCACTGTTTCACTTCGAGTCTATATTTGTCTTTGGGACTGCGATTTGTCTTCTGGAGGCAGCATATGTTTGGGTTTTGTTTTTTTATCCAATCTGCAGTTCTGTGCCTTTTTATTGGTGAGTTCAGTCCACTTACATTTAGGGTTATTATTTAAATATGAGATCTTCTTGACACCATTTTATATTTTGCTGTCTGGTAGTTCAGTGTTTCCATTGTTTTCTTGTCTTTGTGTTTCTGTTTTCTTTATTTTGGTTGGCTTTTGTGGGTTTTTCCTCTAGTTATTCTTGTTTTATGTTATATACTTTGGTTCTGAATCTTTGGTATATGGTTACCATTACAAATATGTAAAGGATAGTTTTTTATATATATATATATATATATATAAATATATGTATATAAATAAATATGTACATATATATATGTGTGTGTGTGTATATATATATACACATAGTCGTCCTTTTTCTTCTGTGTGTGCTTTATCTCCATTCCCCTTTGCAAATTTGGATCTTTGAATCCCCTCTTTTCAGTCATTGTTACTTCAGTTTGTCCCTGTGTATGCTGAACGTTCATTATTATTTTGTTATAACAATTCTCTTCTTGTTATTTGAGCTTATAATGCCCTGTTTTAGGGCAGGGTTGCACTCCTCTGCTTTTATTTACCTGATAGTGACTTTATTCCTATTTATGTATTTTTTTTTTGTCATTTTGTTTTTGGTAAGCTGACCCCCTCCAGTGTTTCCTATAGTGCAGGCCTCATAGTGGAAAATTCCCTCAGTTTTTGTATGTCTGGAAAAGTCTTAATTTCTCCTTCATATCTAAAGGAGAGCTAAGCTGGATACATTAATCTAGGCTGGTAGTTCCTTTCACTCAATAGTTTAAAATATTTGATTTCATTCTTTTCTGGCTTATAAGGTCTGTAGTGAGAAGTCCCATGATAATCTAATGGGTTTACCTTTTATAAGTTACTGTCTTCTTTTCTCTGCTTGCCCTGAGAATTCTGTATTTGTCGTTGATTTTTGATAACTTTGATACAGTGTGTGTTGGTGAAGGCCTTTTGGGGTTGAGATAATTGGGTGTTCTGTTAACTTCTTGAATTCCAAGTTCCAGCTCATTCCTTAGATTTGAGAAATTGTCATCCACTATTCGTCTGAAAATGCTTTCTAATCCCTGCTCCTTTTCTTCACCTTTTATAATGCCCATTATTCTTACGTTTCTTCTTCTGATGGTATCAGCTCATTATTGAATTTCTCTTTCATTCTTTTTCCCTCTTCAGTTTCTCTTTTCTTCCTTCTGATTTATTTCTAGATTTTTGTTTTTGATATCACTGATCCTTTTCTCTATTTGTTTGACTCTATTTCTCAAGCTTGCTATTTGATTTTTCAACTCTTGCACTGTGTTTTTTATCTCCAGAAGATCTATTCTGTTATTTTTGAGGGTTTCAATCTCCTTGCTCTGCTCATCTAGTTAATTTTTTAATTCCTGAAATTGTTGATATGACGTTTTAGAATTCATTGAGTTTTTTCAGAAGTACCGTTCTGAATTCTCTGTCATTTAATTTGCATATTTCTATGTCTGTAAACTTATTTTATGGAGATTTTTCTCTTTCTTTCTGAGATGCCTTGTCACCTTGGTTGTTCATGGTGTTTAATGGACTATTTCTCTGCCTGTGCATTAATGGAAGTGTATTCAGCTGTTTTTCCGGACAGGTTTATTATATAAAGGTCTCGCATTAGCCTGTTGGAAAGAAGGTGCTTTTCTTTTGGTTTCAAGTAGGTGGCATCTAAGTAAGCCTCTTAGATCCCTGCTTTATGTAAAGCCTTAAAATGCCTTTAAAAAACTTTTCTTGTAGATATTCAATCCTGCTCGCTACCCTCAGTTTTAGTTCCTGTCAGTGTCAGCAACAGTCTTGGCAGTGTTTGCTCAGATTCCCCTGGGGCTCAGCAGTGATCGGTCTCAGAGGGTATGGGGTGAGGGGCCCTCTAGATTAGGAGTTGGGGGCTGCGGCTCACCTTCAATTTTGCTACCAGTGCCGGTAAAAATCAATTGTTTTTGCCTTGCGATCCCATCCCACTTCTCTGTCTTCTGCCCTGTCGACTGAGCCCTTCTACCCAGCATGGGGAGCTCACAGCAGTCCCGGTCAAAGCTCTTCAGGGAAGTTCTTGCACCTTCACTCCTCCTGCTGGCAGGTCCTTTGGCTGTGAGAGGCAGCTTCTTTATTTTTCTCAGTCCACTGCCCGACATCCGGGGTTCTGACATGTGGTAGCTCTTATGTGCAGATCCCTCTCTCAGATGTGCTGCTGTGCAGTTTGAGTGTTTTTTTGTTGTTGTTGTTGAGTTTTAGATGTTCACCTTATTATTGTTTCAAGGGGACAGATCGGGGGTTGTCTCTTACTCCATTATGTTTCTGATGCTTTCGGAACACTTCAGTTTCTAGCTGCCATTCTCTCCCATAGTCTTTGCTGGTTTTCGTAGCCAGAAGTTATGAGGACCTCTCTTTCTGGCACTGGAACCTTGAGCTAGGGAGGTCAGCATTGGGCTCGGACCCCTCACTCCTCCAGGGGGTCCTCTGCAGCTGAGATATCCTTCCCGATTTTCAACCGCCTCATGAGTGTGTAGGACCAGCCCTTAGCATGACTCCTCCCCTTCTTCCAGTCTGGAAGTTGCTTCTTCTGTATGTCCTTAAGTGTAAAACTATTGTTTAGCTAGACTTCAGGCAACTCTCAATGATGGCTATTCTGTAGTTTATTTGTAATTTTGATGTGGTTGTGATAGGAGGCAAGCACAATGTTTACCTACTCCACCATCTTGACTGGAAGCCTATAGTATTCTTAAAATAATTGCTTAACGTACTTTGATTAACTTAAACATGCTCTCATTTAGGGACTTTTTAAATATAAAAAAACTGGAAACCATGTTATACTGAGCATCCTTGAACATAACATTTTTGTGTACATGGATTACTGCTATTGTATGCTAGTTCATAAAAGTAAAATTGCTTGTTCTTACTACATGTGTTTTAAATTTTTATAGCTAATGCTAAATATCCTTTGATAAAGGTTTTGTGTATTAGTTATATGTACTGATAATGTAACCTGCCCTGGATAATAAGAATCTTTAAAATTTTTGCTGACTTGAAAATATTTAATTGTTGTTTAAAGTTTTATTTTCTTGATTACTTATAAAGTTGAATTATTTTCTCATTCATTTTTTTCTTTTAATTGCTTGCTTACTTTTTGCCTGTTTTCCTTTTTGTTTGTATTTCTTTCTAGATTTGCCAGAGCTCTTTATATAATATGTGTAGTAATCTTTGTTAATATAGGTTATAATTATTTTTCCTGCTATGATATTTATCTGTTAACCCAGTATAGTCTCTTTGTTCGTATACATGTTTTAATTCTTACGTTTTATCAGAAAATATTTTTCTCTATTATTTGAGTTTTATGTCTTTTTTTAAAAAAGGAAGTCTGATCTTCAGTATTTTTAATTGTTAAAAAACTTAATTTAGCATTTTTATGTGTATAGTATGATTTAGAGATTTAACTTAATTGTTTTTTCAAATGATTAACTGAATGAATGGATCATCTTTGTCCACTGATATAAAATATACCACTAATATTTACATTCTTAAATATACATTTTCTTTTAAAGACTCTTTGATTTCATTAAACTATTCGTTTGGGTCTGGGTTTCCACCATATTGTTTTAATTACTGTAGTGTAATAGTGTATTTTGATATTTAGTGTGTTAAGAATGCTTCTGGTTTGAATAATATACTTTCAGTCTCATATATTTTTTAAATTTCTATTTTAGCAAGATTGTTTTGAATAGATGTCTTTTAAGAATCTCTTAAGACTCTAATATAGATCTTTAGTTTATTAGTATATTTCATGTCAATCACAATAATAGATTTTTAAAATAAAACCTACTTTACCTTCAGATTTCTATTTTATTTTTCTCTAATGCAATGTAGGAATTGCTTTCAGGATTTTTGCAATAGTAATTAAATGTGATCACTCGTTCTTTGCTATCTTTGTGAGATTTTATTTTCAGTGTTAAAAGGTATTAGTCTTAATAAAATAACCCGGCAAGACTGCCTTTTTTTCTCTATGCTCTGGAAAGTTTAAATAAATTAGTACCTTGAAGGTTCTGAGAATATGCCTTTTCAGGGAGACCTCAAGGACCTTTCACTATCTTATTAAGGTTATTGCTTTATTTAGATATTTTCTTTTTCCAGTCTTTTCTGGTAGTTTTTTTCTTAGAATAATATCAGTTTTATCTTGATTTTCAAGTTTATTATTGTTAAGTTGCATATTATATTCTTTTATAATTAAAAACTTTATTTTGTAATTAATCATATTCCTTTTTCCTTTCCTGATATATTTTTTCTCCATCTCTTGTTTTTGCTTTTTATCATATTGGCCCCTTTAAAGAACAAGCTCTTGGTTTACTGATCAAAGTCTATTTTATGTTCTCTGAACATTTATTTTTGCTTTTATCTTTGATGATTCCTTTTTATTTTCATTTTTCATTTTTTTAATTTTCAGAAATTTATTTGAGTCGAATTGACAACATGCTGGTGATGAGCAACATCTCAAATGCTTCAGAGAATAACAGTTTTGAGCTTCTTTTATGCATTTGAAATTAAGGAGGGAACTTAAGGAAGATTACATGAAGATGGTGAAAAGGCAAAGTGAGCATTGGATTATAGGATAGTTAGAAAGATTATGTGCTTTCTTGAGGGTTGTTATGGATTATCTAAAAGGTATGTTAACCTAGATGTGCAGAAACAATGGACAGAGCTTGGTTAAGGCAAAGATAAATCTTTTACTAAAAAGTTACGTGCCTGGTGCATGACTGCTCACCATAACCTGCCCAGTTAGGAATTTATGACCCCTTTTATTCTCCACAGTTCCCTGTTTTGATCATAAATCACTCCAAAGGATGTATTGGTGACCAACTTTTTGGTAGAATAGTTTGGTCTCACAGTACTAGGAAGGCTCATTCCTAGGAAGTCTCAGTATTGGCGTTGTTTTGTCAATTATTGGGGATGGGGCAGTACTATATCCGTGGGATCTGAGTTGAGGCCAAATTTTCCCCAATTGAGAAGGGTAGATAAGTGCAAAGCAGTCAGGTCTTATGGTCTTTATTGTGAAAAAACACTCCAGATGATATATATGTTGTAAACTGTCATGATCTTAGTTTGCCTCTGTCAGTTTTCTGTATTTGGCATCTAGTGTAATATTTACATAAACCATAAAAGAGTATTAACAGTTATCTTATATACGTTCAATAATCATAAACATTTGGACTATATGGAAAAACCCAAAGAACAAGTATAACTATTATTATGACTAATAATATCATTAGGAGACAACTAATGTGGATTCTGAACTGAATATCAATCCATAGGGTATATAGGGCTTGTCAGTGTCTCAGGATAGCTGTCTACTTGGTATCGATGGCTTCTCATTCTTTAGGAGTCTTCGC
Source organism: Macroglossus sobrinus (assembly GCA_004027375.1). Lineage (NCBI taxonomy): Eukaryota > Metazoa > Chordata > Mammalia > Chiroptera > Pteropodidae > Macroglossus > Macroglossus sobrinus. The sequence goes on along the minus strand of PVKZ01001036.1, from coordinate 28,755 downwards.
TGTCCATAGACAGGGATAGATGTCCATTCACAGGCACCTGATCATTTCCCTCCAGTGAGAGAGAGTGTTTTATTTGATGTCCTTTCAAATAAACAAAATGTCCAGGTGGCAGTCAATGACCTTTAAAATTTTTGTCTTCTGGGAGCTCACTGTAAAAGGAAGTAGTTACCAACTTGACATTTTCTTGAAGTAACTGTCAAACCTCAGCAATAGTGTAAGATATCTCCTTTCAATAATATAAGCTTATAAGTTCCTTCATCTAGTTGACGGCCATGCTACCCTGAACAAGCCTGATCCCGTCTGATCTCGATAGCTAAGCAGAGTTGAGCCTGGTTAGTACTTGGATGGGAGACCACCTAGAAAGACCAGGTGTTATAGGTGTAAAAAATAAAAAAATTAAGAGATTGTAAGCTGACAAGGTCCTTGCAATCTGTGAGGTCAACCAAGGGTTGCCTTGCCTAAAAAATAAAAAAATAAAAGTTCTTTCTTCTATGTCGATATTAATGCACTGTGATGATTGTAGGAATGCAAAAACTAAAAAACAGAGAACCAGGGAACATGGAATAACCAAGTGGTGCTCTTTTTACAACCCTTTTTCTACAGCCCTGGCTATTTGTTTCCCTTATAACCATTATTTACCCATCCAATATACCCCAGAATTTTTAATCACTTATTTTACAGTGGTTCCCGTGTAATTTCAGATCTTTTGAGGTGTCTCAGGGGCCCTTCTGAACCACTGCAAAGTTATTTTTACATATTTTGATATTTTAACCCTTAAAACCTCAATATCTAATGAAAACTAAGAAATAAGCAATTAGCATTTTTTTAGCTTGGCAGATTTATGAAGACATTTTATAACTTCCAGAAACATAGGCTTTTTTACTGGCGAATATATTTAAGACATTTTATAACCTCTAGAAGCATATTTCAGAGACATAGAAGTCAGTTATTAACATGGACTTATTTTTTATAGACAAAATAAAGATATACCTGTTTTACTTAAGCCAACAAACTTAAGCTAGTTTTTTTTTTTTTTTTTTTTTTTTTTTTTTTTTTTTTTTTTTTTTTTACTAAGGGTTAATCTTAGGTCAGATGAACTTGAAAAGCATTTGAGTTAGTTTCTTTATTTTTTGAGAATTTTTTTAAGAGCTTGCCTTTAATTTTAATACCATCTAAAGGTAGAAAATTTTCTCAGTTACAACACACACACACACACACACACACACATACACACACGCATACACATACACACATACACATACATATATACACGCACAAACAAACAAACAGAAACCATGAGAAAAACTCACTAGTTTATACAAATTTTACTGTGGAGGGATTTAAAATTTATATCTGTCCTAGATAAGTCAAGTTCCAAGTGATTTTTCCCCTTTCAAAATAAGGATAGCCGTTTTTAATACCTTAAAACAGAGGTCCCTAGCTCCCAGGCCACGGACCAGTACTGGTCCATGCTGGACCAGAACTGGATTACACAGTAGGAGGTGAGCAGTGGGCAAGCAAGTGAAACTTTATCTCTATTTGCAGCTGCTCCTCAGCACTAGCATCACCGCTTCAGCTCCACCTCAGATCATCAGGCATTAGATTCTCATAGGAGCACTGGTCCCTGGTGCCAAAAATGTTGGGGACTCTGGCCTTAAAAAATTGGGTTGACCCCTAAACAACATCATAGGTTGATCTATTTATCTAAATCCTTTTACATAGTTTTATTTTCACTTGGGGGAAAAGGTCTTTTTAAGAGGCAGTCTGTAATAGTTTTTTTTTCCTCCATTCATTCTGCCTAATTTTTTAGCCAGCCTTTTCTAATTGTGTATGCAAAAAGAATCCTTACCCTTTTTATTTTTGATGGTTCCTTTCTCTTAAAATTTTATGTTTTTAACTCTTTGTTTAGTTTCCTTTTAATCTTTAACAACATACATTTGAAGGTATGACCTTTTTTCTTTTTAATGTTTTTGATTTTAAAATACAGTATTTTCATTTTCATTATTTTCTAAATTTATAATTCAGTTTGATTTTCTCATTTATCCAAGAGTATTTAATTTTCTAAATGATTTGAAGGCTTTGGTGGTGGTGGTAGGGGAAAGGTTATTGTTTATTTTGTTTTGTTCTGTTTTGGAGTACAAGAACATGACCTGGAATAGTCCTACTTTTTGAAATTTGAGATTTTTTTTGTGGTTCATTATGCTTAGTTTTTATAAATATTACATGAAAGTGCTTTTGAAAAAGAATATTCTCTGCTGAGTATGCAGACTTATAAATGTCACTTAAATCAAGTTTTTAATGATACTGTTCCTATCCACAATTCCCCTCTGCCTTTTTAAAAATCTAACCTGCTGTTTTCTTAGAGTTTGCATACTGAAGATTTCATGGGTGATGTAGGCAATTTACACTCAAACAACTCAGAAAAGATAAGTTTTTGGATTATTCTTACAATTTTTCTGCACATTTGAAATTTCAGAATTAAAAGCATGATATGGAAAGTATCACAGTAAAGAATTATAACAAATAGAAAGTTATTTTAGTAATGCTACCACCCAAAAAGCTTTATTTAAAGGTAGTCTTTTAAATTGTATTTTGTGTTTTTTTAAAAAATAATTAACCTGATGAAGTTAAGGATAAGCTATTTTATAGCTAGAATGTTTATTATTATCCAGAAAATGTGTTAAAATACTTTGTTTTTGATGTGTACATTATTAAATTATTTGGATTCGATATGTAGCTCATATAATATATAAAATAAAATTCCCATCTTAAAGTTACATGTTAAGATCTCCCCAGGGTGTGGGAGCTAAGAGGGAGGTGCTTGGATATGTCAACTCTCTTCTTTAGGGACCTGTGGTAAGATGGTCTGAAGTGAAACAAACCTGAGTTGGGGCTCCCTGGCAAGGTAAGGGGACAGAGTGATTGGTCAGTCAGGCCCCTCAGTTGATTGCCTCCATTTGTCTGCCAAAAGTGGGATAATTTTCCAAGTAGTAGCTTCACTTTCATCCTGGTAAGAAGGGGAAGTGGATTCAGTTATGCTGTATATGCCTCAGGGGTACTAGGACTGTAGCCCTTGAATAGCACCAGTTTGGAGAGTGGCTCATAGCCCCATAAGTGGGTAAGCTGGGGAATTTTAAGGACAAGTTAGGATGTGGATAATTGCTGGTAGGTTCCAGACCCTAGCAACCCCTATATGTTGAGCATATCTGAGACAGCAAGATGAGAGGGCTAAAGTGGACTTGGTAGTCCCAAATGGTGCTTCTTCAAGGATTGTCTTTAATAAATTGAAGAATAGCAAAATGTCACATTATTTTGGATAACTAGTTAATCACATTTTCAAAAGTATTTATTCTGTATGGTCAGTTCTTCATTATTTGGCCATTGGAAGAAATCAGAGGCACAGTCTGAAATAATGAGCACTATAAAATAATTTATAAATTGCTTTGGAATGAGTTTCTTCAGATAATGGAACATGAGCATTTCAGATGTTTGTAAATTTGTACAATTTCATACTATGGATAATAATATAGTATCATCATGAAAACATTCCTGAATAATGTAGGGATAAGAAGTAGGATAGTATTTTGCATTTCCTTTCTATATCTCAGCTTAGATTTTTTTTTTTTTACTAAAACCCAATGATATAAGTAAAAAGTGAAATTTGACAAAAACGTTGGTTTAAATATCTATTGTATGTGTTTGATGTTTGAAGGAAGCTGAGACCATGTGTGGAATCCAATAAGGGATTTAAAGAGTAGGTGATAAGATTAAAGAAAAATTTGTTACGGATAATCTACCTGGAATAAAAGATCAGAAAATGAATTATTAATGTGTTACCTTTTGGTATTTATTTTTAAAAATTTGTATTTGAGAGCCTATTACTTGACAGTTTCTTTCTGGTTATTCTTGAGTCAGAGATACACAGTGAGCATTTAATTTCAATGTTTAAAACTTAAAAGTTAGGCAAATTTTTATATTCTTCTAAAATGTTTGGAGGATTACTTATGTTAATGTTCCCACATAACTTTTATTTTTACTTATTGACATATTTGTACTTAAACTCTCTACAGCTATTCATTAGAACACACAGTGCAATTTCTAAACTGTGTTCTTGAAGGAGACCCTGTAAAAACAGTCATAGCGCAAGAGTTTGTTCACCAAAATGAGAATGTCACTTCTCACACTGCACAGAAGTCTAAGGAGAAAAAGGTATAGTATTACTTATTTTTTACTATGATGATAACTAATTGCATATAAAATATAATTGACATAGTAATTGACATTGAGATAATTTAATAATCATTTTTCACCATTTTGACTAGATTGGAAGTTTAACCAACACTTGTATATTTGGTTTAGAATGTCTGTCTAGTAAATGTAAAGAATTAATAGCTGATTATGTTTTTTCTTTTAATGTCATTGTGCCTGTAAAACACTTGAATTTCTGTGACTTTTTTCTGTGTTATGAGGCTTAATTGAATAGCAGTGAGGTGGCAATATGATAGATCTTAGGCCCTAAATATATTTAAACATTTGAGAAGCTGCCAAACGTTTTCCAGCGTGGCTGCTCTAGTTTACATTCCTACCAGCACTGTATGAGGGTTACTAGTTTCTCTACATCCTCTGTGTCACTTGTTATTATCAGTCTTCTTTATTATTGTCATCCTAGTGGGTGTGAATTTAAGTATACCTGGGGATTGTTTTAATCAGGTATGGGAAGACACCCAGATATGGGAAAGCCATGAAGAAAGAAGTTATGCTAGAAACAGGAGGCATGGCCCACTACCGAGGGCCACATGGGAAAGCACCAGGGTTAGTCAGGAGGCAGAGGTAATTAGGGGGAAATTGTGGGCAATAGCCTTTTTTGTGGTTTCTGTGGGAAGGAATGAGAGAGGCAGGGTGAGCAGAATTAGCTTTAGAATTAGTTACTTCAAATAATTTCAGTAGGCTTTTTGGGGCATAGGAAACTGTCCGTAGTTTTCTGATACCTTGCTTGTGTGATTAGGGTATGCAGATAGTGGCCTGGAGGGTGAGAACCACAAAATTAGGTAGTTGGGAATATAGGCTCTAGATTGGTTGATTTGCATAAGTAAAGTGCACTATCAGGTGAATTGTTTGCTAAGATTTAGTTAACCCCAGGAATGGAGAGCAATGTCCCAGATGTCAAAGCATCAGAATACAGGAAAAAAAGATATGGGTACTACAGATGGGGTATCTCATTGTGGATTTGATTTGCATTTCCCTGATGACTGGTGATGTTGAACATCTTTTCATGTGCTTATTGGCCATTTTTATCTTTGAAAAAGAGATGTCTATTTATATATTCTTTGTCCATTAAAAACTTTTTTAAATACTTGAATTAAGAATTATGCTAGATTCTTTATGCTAGATTCAAGTTCCTTATCAGACATGATTTGCAAAATTTCTCCCTTTTCCAAGTTGTCTTTTCACTTTTTTGATGGATGTCCTTTGAAGCACAAAAATTTTTAATTTTAATGTGCAATTTATCTTTTTTTTTGCTTATACTTTTGTTGTCATAGCTAAGTAACCATTGCCTAATCCAAGGTTATGAAAATATACGCCTCTTTTTTCTGAGAATTTTATAGTTTTAGTGCTAATATTTAGATCTTTGATCTATTTTAAGTTAATTTTTGTATATAGTGTGAGATAGGGGTCCAAGTTCATTTTTTTTTGCATGTGCGATTCCAGTTATCATAGCACCACTGATTGCAGACTATTCTTTTCCTATTGAATTTTCTTAGCACCCTGGATGAAAATGAGTTAACTGTAAGTTTATTTCTAGACTCTCAGTTAATTCTCTTCCATCAATCTGTATGTCATTATGCCAGCACCACACTGTCTTGATTACTATACCTTTGTAGTAAGTTTTAAAATTGGGAAATGTGAGTTTCCAGCTCTCTTTTCTTTTGTTAATAAAAATTGTTTTAACTGTTCTGGTCCACTTGCATTTCCATGTTAATTTTAGGATTAGCTTTTCAATTTCTGCAAAGAAGCCAGCTGGAATTTTTATGGGGATTGTGTCGAGTCTGTAGATTAATTGGAGGTGTATTGCCTTCCAGTCTGTGAACGTGGAGTGTCTTTGGATTTATTTAGGTCTTTTTAATTTAAAAGTATGTTTTAGTTTCGAGTATTAAGTTTTGCATGTCTTAAGTATTTTTTTCTTTTTGATGCTATTGTAAATGGAATTGTTTTCTTAATATTTAATTTTGGACTGTGTATTACACATATAGAAATATTGATTTTATGTATTAATCTTTTAGTTTTTAGGCATTTTTTATAGACCTTTGTCATTCTGCTATTACTTATTAATAAGACCACTCAGGCATAATTTGTGTGCTCCTTTTTTTCTTGGACTATTTCACCATCACTTGGTACATAGGATGTAGCTGATTTTGGTATTCATGTGATCCTGTCCGTGGTGCAAGAACCATGTGAGTGATACCACCAATGCCTGTGTTCATCATGGATAGATGGGTGCCATATATTATAAGATGCATAAGACATATAAAATGATGAAGAGACCTTCAAGGCCAAACTGAGAATGAAGATTACTTCTTTTCTCTCCTGATAACACAGCAAGGCACTGAGGGTCAATATAGTAATAGAAAAAGTGATGGGGAGAAAGTATGTTTGCTCAAAGTGGGAGATGGTTTGGTTAGAAAATGTTGGAATTGGGAGATTTTGTGAATTACGTAAACATTGGTGAAAATATAAACTTTAAGTTATTTTGGAAATTATTTGTAGCCTTTCTCACAAAATCTAGGCAGGTGTCACAACATTAATAAAACTTTTTTTGATTTGGGAGCAAAATGGTCTGTCTTTCATATCCTAAGGGACCCTAAGGGACCACAGATGCTAAAGGGGAATAATATGGTACCAGTAATGGTTTGGTTAACCTGTTTTCAAGAAACTAACACTTAAAGCTACTTTTTGTTTTATTAATGCTACTGCTTTTTCTGTTTAGCCTTAAATAAAATTTATGAGTTTGTTACTATAGGATATGGTTTGAGTATTATAGTGCATTGTGCTTTCAAGAGAATAAGTGGCACTAATTAGGTGAATTTATAGTAAACCACATCACTGTTTTTAAAAAACCACATCACTATTTTTAAAAAAGAGTAACTATTTGAGATAGCATCTCAATATATACTATTTTTTCTTTTTAAAAATTAGAAATGAAAGACTTCTTCCCAGAGAAGATGCTGAGATGTGCATTTTTTAGTATGAACACCAACAGAGACACTAATGCTGTGAAATACTTAGGTTCATAGTGTTAGGCACAGTGGACTTTTCAAAAGTCATAGAAAGCATTTTTATTATCCCTTCCTTGAAAAATCTTTGATTTTTTACAGGAATACAAGCTATATACACATAGAATATTTAAACATTAACACGAAGCAAACTTGTAAGTACTAGCAAGAGTGATGTAAGGATGTAGGTCCTATGAATATTCTTATGTGAGAGAGAACCTTGTATTCTTTCATAAAATAAGCTGATATCTGTTACAAAAATGAATTGATTGTGTGTATGTATGTATATATATCTATAAATAAATTTTTTATTCATAATGAGTTAGAAATATGATGATATACCTTTCTTTTTTTTCTTTTTTTCCTTTTTTCCTTTTTCTTGTCTTTCAAGCCTCTAGAATTCTAGGGGCAAAATGTAATGAGTGAAAAATTGTATAACAACTGTTATATATTATTCAAATTTTTCATCAGCCTTTCTTGGCTTCTGAACTTCATTCACAGGCAGGAAATTTGAAAAAAATATTTTAATCAGTAATATAATATAATATAATATAATATAATATAATATAATATAATATAATCAGAATTATAATATAATCAGAATTAGAATTAGGGTTAGGGTTAGGGCTAGTGCTAGGCTTAGGGTTAGGGTTAGGTTTAGGGTTAGGGTTAGGGTTAGGTTTAAAGCTTGTGTTAGTGCTAGGGTTAGGGTTAGAGCTAGTTCTAGGGTTAGGGTTAGGGTTAGGGCTAGGACTAGGGTTAGGGTTAGGTTTAGGGTTAGGGTTAGGGTTAGGTTTAAAGCTTGTGTTAGTGCTAGGGTTAGGGTTAGAGCTAGTTCTAGGGTTAGGGTTAGGGTTATGTTTAGGACTAGGGTTAGGGTTAGGGTTAGGGTTGGGTTTAAAGCTTTTGTTAGTGTTAGGGTTGGGGTTAGGGCTAGCTCTAGGGTTTGGGTTAGTGTTAGGCTTAGGTTAGGGCTAGGGCTAGGGTTAGTGTTAGATTTAGGGTTTGGGTTAGGGTTAGTGTTAGGGTTAGGGTTAGGGTTAGAGCTAGTATTAGGGTTAGGGTTAGGGCTAGGGCTAGGGTTAGGGTTAGGGTTAGGGTTGGGGTTAAAGCTTGTGTTAGTGTTAGGGTTAGGGTTAGAGCTAGTTCTAGGGTTAGGGTTAGTGTTATTCTTAGGTTAGGGCTAGGGTATGTATCTAATACATACATATAATGTTTGTAATTTTAATATGTATTAAATGATAGTACATCGAATTTTTAATTGGCATTTTATAAGGATTGTATTAATAGAGTACAATCCTTGATAATATTTCCAATTTAATGACAATTTTCATTGTTTAGAAATTTTCAGTTTTAACAAGTAACCTACACTATTTAATTTACTTTCAATTAATATCATGAAAAGCATGATTTGTTTAAGAAGTTTAAAATTATGTTTTGGGGAGGATTTGGGGGCTTGAGTATTAATAAAATGTTTACTAAATTACTTGGTAGAGTACCTGATACTTGGAATTTTTTAAAACTTTTAATCCTCCCCTCCCTGCAGTGACATGCAAAGAAATATCAAATTGCTGCTTGTGAGTAGTTTTTTTGCAAATGACACTTTGGAGAGTGGGGTAAATGAAAAGCCAAATTGGATATAGAAGTCACTGTCTTTTGCTATTTTTTTTTTTTAACATTGACTTTTGATATTTTAGACGCATCTGGATGTACTATCCAGAATTTTTTATTTGGTGGAGAGCAGTGAGGCAAATTTACAAAATAATTATTATTTCTATTACCTAGTGTTTTAAAGTAGAGTTACTTTTGCTTCTTTAACTTTAGAGTCTATTCTGGGTAACAATTACTTGATAGATGATGTTCCAAAAATTTCAAAAAGTCAACACTACCATAGTAGTTTGTGGTCAGCTGACTGAAAACTGCCCCATTAACCCACTTATGATTTTTACCACATAATAGGCATGGTTGTTCCATATGCATTTCTGTTTTCAAAAGAATATTATTTATCTTATTGATTTTTAAAAAAATATAAATTGAAATATGCCATTACTGTTTTCAATGACTAGAGCCTTTGAATGGGTTTACAAACTAAAATTTTAAAAATTTTGCATTAGATAAATGAGTTGAGTGCTTTGAATATCTTATAGTCTCTTTTTGACTTGATTTTGTAACCTAATACAGTTTGATAATTTTAGAGAACTTTCCAAAATCTTCTAAGATAAGAATGGTAAAAGAAGGGGGCACCCTTAATGGCATGAAAAAAGTCCATAGTTGTTAAGTGTATGACTTAACTAGGTAGATACTGGAGAAATTCTGTTTTCTGAGAAGAAAGATGAAAAATAGAGCCTAGTTTTTATGTATATTTTTTGAAGCCTGTGTTTTCTACTTTCTTTGTATTTTACTTATTGTGTAACATCTTAGGCAAAGAAATCAAGAGAGACTGATGATGTATCAAGTGAACCATCCTTCCAGGATTTTGAGTACCCCAAGTATGATGACTACAGGGCAGAGGCTTTTCTGCACCAACAGAAGAGGATGGAATGCTACAGTAAGGCAAAAGAAGCTTATCGAATGGGGAAAAAAAATGTTGCCACGTTTTATGCCCAGCAGGTAAAGAGGAAAACTGATTATTGTTTTTTCTTTGTCTCTTATAATGTCTGAATAATCTTGAAGCAGATAATATTTATATTGTTAATCTGGGGAATGAATGTAGATTATATAAGTGATATAAGTTATCCTAATATGTAAGAAATGTATGATTCTGAAAATTTCCTTTCCTTTGAAATGCTCAATTCCTGTAGCTACTTTTGCATTTATGGCTTACGTGAATTATAGTTTATTCTCACAGTCCATACTTTTTTTTAGGTTAGATTCTCATTCAGTACCACTTCTAAAAAGATACAAGTTTTCTGGAGGAAAGACAGTAGAATGTTAATACTGGCCATTTTAGGATGGGGTTACAGGGGCCTTGTGTTCTATATCATGTTTGAATTTTTAATAATGTATCATTTTTATAGTCAGAAAAAGTTACATTAGTATCTTTCAGGGAAATAAAATTTCTACTGAGGCTCATTTGGCATGCTGTTGCAAGAAACCTGCCTTATTTACTTTTTATTTTTGTGATTCCATCTGGCTTACTTTTTTGTGATTGAGCAGAGAAAGGTATCAAACTGGTGTAACCCTGTGAGCCTTAATAGCAAACCTTGAGGGAAGACTTCAGGGTAATTACAAGGTCTTGAAAGGGATAAGACTTAGAATTATCAAAGGATAAACCAATGGATTCTTTTTGGGATGGGTGGTGTTTATTTAAGTTTCCTTTTTTTTTTTTAAATGATTTTTGGATCAGAAAATATGTTAGAAATGATGAGCTAGTAGTAAGAGAACTATATTACTAATCCACCAAAATTTATTTAAATTTTGGTGCATTCTTGCATATTAGCCCATTGCATTTTTAAAATTTTTAGATTTTATTCTACCTTTTACTTGGGGCACTATTTGTTTCCTCATTGCCTACTAAGTAGCAAATATCACAAATGTTTACTGGTGATATGTTTATAATTAAAGGGTAGTCTCCATGAGCAGAAGATGAAAGAAGCCAATCACCTTGCTGCCATGGAGATCTTTGAGAAAGTCAATGCCTCCCTGCTGCCACAAAATGTTTTAGACCTCCATGGGCTGCATGTGGATGAGGCTATAGAACATTTGATGACCGTTTTACAGCAGAAAACTGAAGGTAGGACTGTGAAAATGACAAATTTTTAATACAAAATATGTCTGCTTGTATTGGAATAACTTAATTTCAGGAGAGTCTGTGCAGGCTAAGGAGATCTGTGCCACATTTATAGATGTTTGTATTAGGCTCATTCTTCAAGAGAACGTTTTGGGGAAAGAATTATCATTGGCATGGCAATTAATAGTTTGTTTTTTATTCCCCTTTTTCAGTTGTTTGTGTTCCTTTGTTGTATTCATTAAAGGGAGGGCATGGCATAATCTGAGAATTCTCTGAGACTTATAAGTGGAACCTTTCAGAAAATTTTACATCTTTGTTCTGTAGGCACTTATTAAGACTAATAAATATTTATTAGATGTCAGTTGTTCAATAGATGTTTAATAAAATGCAGAAGTAAATAAGGTGATAGAATTTTTACAGAATTATCACAAAAGACAAAATTTCTGAGTGTTTGCATTATGGATGCTCTTTTTTCCCTTTCTGCTTGTATTTTGTCTTGCAGGTCAATAAGAAAAGCCATTTTCTGTCTCTTATCTAAATTCTACCTCATCCCAGGGCTTTGGATAAGGATTTTTTCCATGGCTTTATTCAGTATCATGTACTTCATATATATTAAAGTATATTGTTGGTGTAGTGTCTTGTTTCCTTTTCACTTAGAAATGGCAGCACTTAGAAAAATTCAGTCTATTTTAGTTACCCCAGACTCAAATACTAGATATTATCTCCTTTCATTACTACTATAGTGTTTTTGAATTTTCAGCTTGGCTTTTTCTTCATCTTAGTTTTCATTGTGGAGACATAGAGTCCCATGCCTAAGCCTTTTACCTTGTGGCTCCAGAGCCCTGCCCTGTCATTGATAATTGTGTTGTTCTGGTTAATTAATTAATTTATATATATATATATATATATTAATTAATATATATATATATGGAAGCTTTACACTATTCTTTATACAGGTTTATCAGTTTAACACATACCACTTGTTATTAATTAAATACTTGATTAATTATGATTGACATAAAAGGTTGATATTCATCTATCATAAAAACTATGTTGAAAAGGTTATAGAGTAGTATAACAAACACTAATGTATTCATGAATCCAAGTAACAAGTGATAACATTTTACCCTGTATGTTTCATTTTTTTCCCCCTCCCCTTATTTTCTTCTCAATCCCTTTTTCTTTTGTTTTTCCCTTTCTAGTGGAAATTAATATCCTTTTGGTCTATACCCTTTCTGCTCAGGAATACCTTTACTATATGTATAATTCATCCATAACCAATCTATAGTATTCCTTTTGTGAGATTTTTAATGGTGAATATACCTGGTGTCACACTGTCATCAGAGAAGCTGCTTATTTTATTCGTACCCAATATAGTTTTCAAGATCTATTCATCTTGATAGATCTGGTTTTTTATTGTAACTTCTGTGTAGTATTCTATGAATGCATCATAATGTATTCATTTCTCTGTTGGTTGATGTTTAGTTAAATATTGTTGCAGTGAGCTTTATTTTGCATATCAATGTGTATACTAATATTACTGTCTTTTTCCCTTTTTTTTAATTTAAAAATTAAAAACTTATAGAGAAATTAAAAGAATTGTACAATAAACAACCATATATCCTTTACCTAGATTGATTAGTTGTTAATATTTGGCCACATTTGTGTAATCTCTCTAAAACTACTTTTTGCTGACCCAAATGAGAATAAATTGTTAAACATTGTAGTACTTCTACCTCAGTATGTTTATCTCTTGAGAAAAATTATTCTTCTACATAATCACAATACCATTAAAGACATTTAACATTGTTAAAACAGTAATATTGTCTAATATACAGGCCATATTCATATTTATCCAATTGTATGGAACTGTCTTGTATAGTTGTGCCATTTTATCTGTCAATCCAGGATCCATCCAGTCAAACATCACATTGCCCAGTTAATTGTCCCATGACTGTAGCCTCTTGTAATATAGAATAGTTACTCTGCCTATTTTTTTGTCTTCTGTGTTGTTGACATTTTTGAAGACTTCAACCCAGTTGTTTGGTAGGTTGTCCTATAATTTTAATTTGTCTAGTTGTTTCTGCTTGATTAGATTCAGTTTAAAATTTCCTTGGTAAAAATACACATAGGTGATATTAAAATCATCCTTGGTGAACACATCAGGAGACACATGATCAGTTTGCCCCATTATTGGTGATATTAGGTTTTATTTCTTAGCTAAGGTGGGACGCTATCAGATTTCTCTATATAAATGTACCTTTCCCCTTTTGTAATTAATTAGTAATTTTTGGTGCTGATACTTTGTGACTATGCAAATAACTGTTCTACAATATTTGAGCATGTATTGATTTGAGTATCCATTGATGATTTGAGCATCCATTGATGATCCTTGGCTGAATCAGTTATTATATTGGTGATTGTGTATGGTGTTTTATAATTTGTGTCCATTCTATGTCTATTAGCAGACATTCTTTGACAAAGTAGAGGATCCCACTCCCCTAGTTGTTTTTTTTAGTGGTCTCCAACCTTTTTGGCACCAGGGACTGGTGCTCCTATGAGAATCTAATGCCTGATGATCTGAGGTGGAGCTGAGGTGGTGATTGATGCTAGTTAGCACTGGGGAGTGGCTGCAAATACATATGAAGTTTCTGCTTTGTGGCCCAGTTCCTAACAGGCCATGGACTGGTACTGGTCCATGTGGCCCTGGGGTTGGGACCCCTGTTTTAGATAGAATTTTGGAAATCTTGGAGAAAAATTTAGAAAACAGTAGTGAAAATTAGAAAAGAGAAAATTTATTAACAGTTTAAATACGTTATTTAATCTGTAGAAAAGAAAAAATTTATGTAGCAGAATTATAAGAATTATAAGAGAATATTCTGTCTATAGAGGATGAATAAATTACTCAATAAAAATTTGATTATCTTTTATATTCTAGGCATTAAGGGTAAAGCAGTGAAAAAGACACAATCTTTGGAGTAGGGTAGATCTAAATGTCCATCAACTGATGAATGGACAAGCAAAATGGAATATTTTATATAATGAAATATTATTAATCCATAAAAAGGAATTGAGTACTAACATGCTACAACATGAATGAACCTTGGAAACATTATGCTGTAGGAAAGAAGACAGATGCAAAAGGCCATATAATATATGATTTATATTTATATGAAATGTTCAGAATAGGCAAATCCATAGAAACAAAGTACAATAGTGACTGCTGGGGCTGGAAATGGGGGAATGGGGATTGACTGTTAACAGGTATAGAATTTTTTGTTGAGATGATGCAATATTCTGGAATTAGATTATGCCGATGGTTTCACAACATTATAATATATTAAAAACCACTGAATTATAAATTCATTTTAAAATTTTATCTTATGTGAATTTTATACCAATTTAAAAAATGACAAGAAAAAGTTAAATAACTTTTGTAAGGTGATGATTTGGTGAGACTCAAGACACAAGTAAACCCTTTCTGAAAGCCAGTGCCCATTTTGCTGTCACCTATGGTGGCCTGTAGTTACTGTCAATCACCACCAGATGGTAGTAGTTGAATAGAAATGTGTCCACGGAAAATCTGTGGTTCTGCTCTGAATCTCTTTTAGTCATAAAAGATGATTGTCAAAATTGGGGATGAATTTAAAAAAAAAAAAGACTTGACTCTTATTTGCCTTCTGATTGAAAGATACATCACTAACTATGAAGTATTTTTACTTAACAGCACATAAAGCCTTTAGAACTAACTACAGCTTTTTAGGAATTTACAGGGAACAGAGGAGCATGTTAAATGGCACCATGGGATACAATCAGCAAAATCTAGACTGAAAATCGAGGATAAATGATCCAATTTTTTCAACAAATTGTAAAATAAAACACAGGGGAGGGAGAACCATTAGAAAGTTACTTAAGAAATATATCAACCAAATGCAATGTGTGGACTTGTTTTAACCTTCATGCAAACAAATCACTATAAAAATAGTTTTTGAGACTATTTGGGGAATTTTTAAGCCATTTTTAGAAATATCATATTAAGAGACTCTTTAAACTTATAAGATATGGTGATATTATGTTTTTTTTTAAGAGCCTGTATCTTTTTGAAACACATTCTGAAATATTTATAGTTGAAATAAATGAGTTAGTTTTTTTTAAGATGATAAACAGTAGGAATAACCTGCAATTTGGGAACCTAAACATATACATTAATTGAACAAACATCCTTCAAACACATACTTTATTTGAAGCATGGGATTCAACCAGAAAACATTTTTAGAGCAGTAAGTGAACTACTGAAATGTGAAATGGTGTAAATGACTGACTTAACTGATGAGGGGAACAGTAGTTGAAGGAGTGATGAGACTAAATTATAGTTAGTTAAATGATCTAAGATTTTTAAGCAGACTTTTATTTGTGATGTCACATCCATAAAGAACAAAGCACAAATAATAATTGTATAATGTAAAAACTTTTTACAAAATGAATGATTACCTTTGTGGAGCCAGCACCTAGAGAGTTGAATTTTGAACAAAATATTGCTTGAAGTAATGGATATGCATTGGAGTAGAAATGGAGATCTTAAGCAAAGAAGGAATTAAAAATGCAAGAGTAACATATCCTCTTAAAATTCTAGACTAAATATTGAAAAACCATCTGTTTGTGAATCTGTTGGAGCTTTAGGGTAACTTAATGAACAGAATATGGAATGTTTATATTATGTATTTATGTATTTTATGCTAAAGGTCAAAACTTGTGCTATTTATAACTGAGGAACAAGTATTTATTAAATTCATTGAATCAACTCATTATTACTGTTTTTTTTAATTTTTGTGCAGCTGTTATTACCTTTCAGGATTTATATATTTGATTTTCTTAAGGTGTATCCAGAGTAGGAGCTACAGTCTGTTAAGAGGCTTAGGTTTATTCAATACTTAAAAGTCATCTATTTGGAAGAATTTCTTTAACAGTTGAGTATCTAACAGTAAGACTGCAGTTCATGGTACAGTTAATAGATTTGCTGTAGCCATTCCTGAGGGTAATATTCTTTAAAGTATTGCTTTATAGTCTATTTTGCTGATGAGGAAACAGGTACAGATAGGCTAAGTAATACATAGTCATTTAATGGCACAGCTGCTGATTAGACCAAATACTCTGGCTTCAGAGTATTTAATTAATAGGGTTGTTGTGAGGATTCTTAGTTAATAAATACAAGTCACTTAAAGCAATGCCTGACTCCCATGTGTGTAATAATTTTTAGATGTCATTAATATTGTAATTATCATTATGTCAGAGAGAAATTCTGGTAGCTCAAGGGCACAAGTAAATCTCCCTCCCCACAGGAGAAGAGGTCCCACTTAAGTCTTAAAGCCGACGAATTGCTTTGAGGCTTAGTGTAGGTGAAACATACATTTAAAAACATCAATTTCGGGCCTTTTCGAAGGAAAAAAAAAATCTCTAAATCCCCATGGAAATTATTTCATATGTGTTTAAGTAAATAAGGTTTGTTTTCTATTGAGAATGTAATTTAAATGAATTTTAACTGTTCCAATTCCTCTTGTAACAGAATTTAAGCAGGATGGTGGTAAGCCCTATCTCTCTGTGATTACGGGGAGAGGAAACCACAGCCAGGGAGGAGTTGCTCGTATCAAACCAGCTGTCATTAAATACCTCATAAGCCACAGCTTCAGGTGAGTATAGATTTCTGTTATCAATAATGAAAATTGCCCATATAAACACTCATTATGCCCAGGACGATTTGTTAAAATAGTTAACTAAATTTAACCATTTGACTTTAGCCACAAAGTCATGCTTAAATTATAGCATTCCCAACTAGGTTTATGATGTCCATTAAACTATTTCTATCATAAATTTGAAATCTAAAAGTAAATATATTTGTATTTCTTTGATAACATGTTATCCAAGATAATTAGATTATACACATCATAATTTAAGGTTGCTTTTTAATTATTCCTTTGAAAGGAAATATATATTTGTGGATTTTAGAGGGAATTATGCTGAAATAGGTTTATAATTTGGATGTGTCTAAACTTTAGTAGAAACATTCCAGTCAGTTTGAATTTGTACATCTTCATAAATTAAATGCCATTAATGTCCTTATTTTTTTTATCTTAGCTGACAAATATGAAATGTCCTTTTTCATTAAGAGATTATTATTCCATAACAGAAAACAACAAGAAAAGTCCAAGAATAAGATTTGTTGATGGATAGATTATCTGAGGTTGTATATCATTAAGTGTCCTTCTCCCCATACTTCTAGCTTCAATTAGTGGGGCATATTTTGTTCATGTCATGTAATAAAATGTTGTTTTGCTACATTATAGAAAATGGCAGTATTAATTTTCTGAGCATGAAAACAGATGACATTTCAGTTACTATTGCAAAAGGAGTAGTTAGACCAGAACATTATTATGTTGGGATTAATGATCTGTTTTAAAGACTAGGAATTTTTTTTTTAATTTCACACTGAGGGAGTTGAAAGCATTTCATGGCCTGATTAATCAGACTTACCTATTAAATTCAAGATTTCTTCTTAGTAGTGACTTAATACATAGAAATAATGCAGTGCAGACATCATCTTATCCTGATACAGCATGCTCTTCTTTATGAATGTCAAATTCAGGCTTGAGCGATGTGAAAAATCTTAAAATTATAATTAATAACTTTTAAGTTAGGAGTAACCCCCAGCCTTTGGATTATATTTATTTTAAGAGTGTGTTAAAAGGAACATAAGTATAGATATTGGTCCTGGATATTGATTTAAAAAGGAGAGCACTTCGATGGTAAATATTATATTTAGCATACACTAAATAATGGCCTTTGGATTATAAGATATAGTCTTCAACTAGTTTGAAATGTTATCTTTAAAATGACTTTTCTCATTTCTGCAGGTTCTCTGAAATTAAACCAGGGTGTTTGAAAGTCATGCTAAAGTAAAATAAACACCTTTGACTTAGAAGTGTGAAGGTTTGTAGGTTAAAATTAGTTTTGTTTACAATAATTTAGCCAGTTTTACTGTTAACATGTTTTATTCGTAATGACAGTTATAAAACAAAAACATAATTTTCAAAATTCAAGAGATTTTATTTTTAATGGAATCAAATGCCAAATGTCTGTTAAAAATATTAAAAATTATATTGATTTCAAATTTTCTTAAAAAATTATCAGCTCCAGTTTTAGTTTGAAAGTATGCTGATTCTTTCTGAGAGAGAAAATGTTATCTTGTTTGACTTTTAGTGAAATCTTAAAAGTGACAGTAAGAGGTATTTAAAGTGCTTTGAAACCTGATTCATGACTTTCAAAGGCTGGTATTAAAAAGAAGAAGAGGAAGAGGAAGAGGAAATGAATGAAGAGCTAACAAAAACACTGGAATGCTTTTTGTTTTCAGAATTAAATATAAAATCATTTTGCCATACCCTGTAGGAAGGAAACATGTTGCTGCATTTCTTCTTCTTTGTATTTGTATATGATCTTTGATATGTTACCTTTTTTTTTTTTTCCCTGTGTGTAGACATTTTCTGGAAGGAAAGTTAGGGTATGAGATTTTATTGCAATTTTATACTATCCATAGTCAGAAAAGTTTTCAGAGAAGGAGAAATGAGTTAGATACCTACCAAGTATTGCCATCTTATAGAACTGTTTCTAGAACTGTCTTAAGTGGTGTATAAGACAATAAATACTAATGAGCTCTTATATTGAGGCATGTAATTCGTAAAATGCAGTAAGTAAAAATCCTATTAAATACAGAAAACATTTTTGATATAATTATAAAATGAATCCTTACAATTTACAAGTTTTTTAAAAAGAGCCAACTTTCTGAAGGGGAACATTCATTCACTTTTGTTTTTTGGTAAGCTTAGAAGTCCTGTTAGTGTGTCAGTTATAATTTTCCTTACACAAGTTTAATGTGGTAAAGTATAATTTTTCCACATGAGACAGTGGATTAAATAAATTTGTCTTTGGATATGGAGAATATTTTCAACATAATTTTAACAAACAATTGTGTTGTTTTCTGATAAGCTTAAAAACATTTGGATCAGGAATTACAGGATTGAGCTGTTACTGAAAGAATCCTGAATTACAGAATGATTTTCCAAAAGAACAAGACAGTTTAATGAAAACTCAAAAACACATTTTTATATATCATGAAAACATGCCTTTAAAAGAAGAGCTGTATTGTTGAATTTATTTCCACAAAAATTAAAATATATGTTTATTATTTTTAAATGGTTAGTGACTGATATTGAAGTAGTATTTATGTTTTTATGTTTGTAATAATTTGTTTAAAAAAATGCCAACAATTTAGCAAACATTTTTGGTAATGTCTAGAATATTTATATAATTAAAATTAAATTTCAACAACATAAAACCATAATTGTTAATGATACACATATTTTTATGTATAAATTAATATGTAAGAAATGTGACTAACAATACTAAACCCTGGAGTTAATTAAGTGTGTGCCGCTGCAGATTTATTTTTTGTGTTTTTTATATTTCCTCACCCAGTCTAAAAAAAAAAACATTGTTTTTGAGCACTTCAACTAGACTTACTATACTAAGTATTATTATGATTAATGTGGGAGCCGTCAACAAGAGTGAAGTATTTTGTAGGCAGAAACCAAATGAACAAAGTATGTTTTATATTGTGTCAACTTTAATTTTATGCTTTATTTTCGTAAATGTAGGGTATTTTTAAGTCATCATTCATAAATATATAGGCACATGTTAGTATTATACATATTTTTATGAAGATTTTTAATACTAAACTTCTACTTGCCCCACTATCTAGCATAGTTTAAGCAACATGTAATTATGAAAGAAAATTTTATAATTGTTCCTTTCTTGTTTTGCATATTTCTAAATCCTATATGCCAGAGGTAAACATAGTTTGGGGATTATCAAATTTTTCTCTTTTGCCCATCTCTAAATTCTGTGTGTCAAAAAGTAAAGATAGTGTGGAGATTTTCAAAGTTTTTATGTATTGGTATATTTGTGCTAGTACATAACTCATTAGAATGGCTCTTTGCAAAAATATTCATATTTGAAAAGTGTAACATTTCTGTAGTTTGGAATGTTTTAGTAACACTTATATCTTTCAGTAGTCTCCTAGTAGTTACTCCCAAAAGAAAAAGAAAACTAATATGGAAACCACAGGGGATGCAGGGTTGGACTAAATTAGGAACCCTTAACAGTATCTTCATTCAATCTATACACTTGCTTACTTGAACCTGAGAAATGGAAGCATATTGTCTTACATTTATAAGCTGTTCACATATCTCTATGTTATTTTCAGATTGATTTTTTTTCAATTTATTAGTGTTTCCATACTATTTACAATTCTATGGCCTTTAAATACATTATATAGTAGAATTTCATTCTTTTTTTTTTTTAATTCAAGTGTTTTATGCTTAGGAAAAGGACACATATAAAAAAACAAATTTGGTTATTTCTGAGCTGGAAATTGGAAACTAAAACTCAGGAAATTGCTCTGACAATGTTTTAACTGCTCTCAGTTTAAGAAAATGACAGAATGTATAAAAAGACAAAAATAAAGTGTGTTCTTTTTTCTAAATGCTTTTCTATTCTGCAATGAAGTGAGATTTGATAATTTTCCTGTGTAGTGGTTAAGTATTGCTTATTTTTATTTACACGTTAAACACATTTAAATGTTTGTGTGGCAAAAAAAAAATATATGGTAAAGTAAGTTAATGTAGAATGTATATTCATGGTGCTTATTTTAAAAATGTAATTCAAGTTTACAGTATTAATGCCTTTACAGAATTTAATAGAGAAACAAAACTAGAAATACATTTACATCCTGAAGAGCCTTTTAGAAACTTCACATTATATGATGAAAATTTTTATTATTTTTCGTAAAGTTGAGCAGTTGACTTTTATGGTCCAAATGATGAACCTGTTATTAACAAATGACTGAAAATACAACTTTGCAGCTATCAGTTGGAGAATATATAATAAAATTTTCAGACAGTACATCAGAAAAATGTTTTTTTTGTACTATAAAGAAAATGTAATTTTGCTGTTAACTCTGTACTTTTTTATTGAAAATATTTTATAACTTTGCTTTAAAAATTTTTTTATGAGACCATTTTTAAAGTTCATACTTAATTTAATAAAATGCTTTAGCCACATTGCACTGTGAGGAAATCCTTTATTTGATGTGGTTAGGGTTAGTGGTTTAAATACTAAAAAATATTTTTATGCTTAACTTTATAATTTCAAGGGAAAAGTGTCATAAAAATTTTCTTTCTGTGCCACAACTGTTATTCTAGTTTAAACTATTTTGCTATGGCAAACTGGTCCACTTTTGAGCCAGATAAATGGATTAACTAGGTTTATCTCTCCACAGCTTTGTCTTTTGACTGACACC
The DNA here is from genome assembly GCA_004027375.1 of Macroglossus sobrinus. Classification (NCBI taxonomy): domain Eukaryota; kingdom Metazoa; phylum Chordata; class Mammalia; order Chiroptera; family Pteropodidae; genus Macroglossus; species Macroglossus sobrinus. The sequence continues at coordinate 7,346 of PVKZ01001036.1, read as the reverse complement.
AAAATTAAGAATTGTGTCTCTAAGGGACTCAAGTAATACTTTAGTTAATATTAAAGGTTGTTGAACTTTATTAATCCCAAAGTAGAGTAATCACTTATTTAGCAAGGATTAATAAAAAATTTTAAACAGATATTTATTGAATACTTGCTACTAGAGATACTGTATGAGACAGGGTTTTTATCCACAGGTATCTTATAATTGTTCCCATCACCTATTTTGTGTATAGTGATTTAAACAATGGAACACTTTCCTGTACGTTAAATTTAAGACTCAAGAATCTTATTACATTAGGTGTCTTACAGAGGCTTTGAGAAGTTGATGGATTTGCTAGTAACTGGCATAGGTAAGACTAGAACTACGTTTTCTGACCCCTAGTATAGTGCAACTGCATCTGTCAGAGTAAGAATAATTACTTAAAAAGAGATAATGTCCTATTGCTCCCAACTGAAAGAGATGTTACTTCACAGTATATGTCTGAAAATATGCCATTTATAAATCTGCTTGCTTTCTTTATCCAAAGGAAGCTAATATTATGGTTTTTTTCAATGGCAAAGGTAAAAGTTTATTTCTCTCAATATAAAATTCTAGAGGTATAGAGTCTTGGACTGATGGGCATGCTTTTACATGAATTATTTGGGGATCTAAGATCCTTTTAGCTTACCACTTTACTCAAAGTATGGGCCTCATGTTTCCAAACCAGGATACATGGCTAGAACTCCAACCATCACATCTACCTTCTGTCAGAGGAAGGACAAAGAAGGGAACAATGAGCCAGTGTCAGCAATCTTATAAAAAACCTTTTATAAAGAAGGTTTTTGGAAGCGGCCATCGGACATTTCTACTACTTATTGGCCAAAACTTAGTCATGTGGTCATATTTGGCTTCAAGAGAGGCTAGGAAATTGTCTTTTTTTCAGACTGCCATTTATTTGTTCAGCCTAAATTTGTGCTTTCTCTTAGATGAAAGAGAATGGGTATTAAGGGAATGAATGGCAGTCTCTGCCGCATCGATTTTGATCCTTGAATGCATACAATGTAAAAATTCATTCTTGTTATAGTTCTTCAAGTCTTTGTGCTGAGTAAAAGGTAATAACAGCTGTATGTATTTTAACTTCAATATTCAAATGATATTAGCAACATGTGGCTAATGGAATGGGATTCCAGTTGAAATGATTTAACTACTAATGGGATCACTTGATCTGATAACTCAATAGTGATAACTAGGTTTGGTATGTAAGTTATTTCTAGTGATAACTGCTTAATGTATTTTTGCACATTTTGTGTTTTTTTTTTTTTTAACATTTACTAATAACATCTATGTGTGAACGCTCAGTATTTGATATAAGTGACTTAAAGCTAAGTAAACCAAGGTAGGGAGATGTAAAGTGTGTATGTCTGAAGAACTAGAAACTGCATAGAAAATAATTATGGAAGCACTGGTCGGTGGAGGATAAGTAATTCTTTTTGAAGGTAACAAATATGAACTTTGCTCTCTCTACTGAAATGTTTAAATGACTTTCTTAGGAAAAAGCTTAAGTTCTTCAAATTCATGGTTTTTATACATATATAACTATACAATCATACCTTTCATTGATTCTGAAGTAATCTCAATTTAAATTGAATTTTTATAGAGTTTTAATAGCTAGCTAATAACATTTTAATATGAAATAAACTTACAAATTTTAAATTCCTTAACATAAAGAATGACTTCTGGAGTAGAGAAATAACATGACCAATTGGCAGTTCTATTTCTAGTCAGATAAAGGAACAGCTGCAGGGTATGAAGGTGGGGTAAAGAAGATGGAGTTATTTTGTTTTCCAGCTTTACTGAGATAAAATTGACATGTAACATTGTGTAAATTTAAGGTGTACAATGTGATGTTTTGATATTTGTATATATTGTGAAATGTTTATTCACCATAATAAGATTAATATCTTTCACCTCACATAGTTACCATTTTATGGTACAATTTTAAAGTACTACTCCTATAGTAACTTTTAAATATACAATACTGTATTATTAACTATAGTCACCATACTATACTGTAAATCCCTGGAACTTAGAACTGAAAGTGTATACCTTTTGACAAATACTTTTTTCTCCACCCCTCAGCCCCAGCAACCACAATTCTATTCTATGCTTCTATGAGTTCAATATTTTTATTTCCACACACAAATGAGATCATACAGTGACTTATTTCAGTTATAATGCCCTCAAGGTCCACACATGTTAAAACTGGCAAGATTTCCTTTTTATGGCTGAATAATATTCCACTTTATATCTACACACATTTTTTTCATTCATTGATGAACACTTAGGTTGTTTCCATGTCTTGGCTATTATGAATAATGCTGCAATAAACATGGGAGTGCAGATACCTCTTTGAGATACTGATTTTGCTTCCTTTGTATATTTACTTAGAAATGGAATTGCTGGGTCATAGGTAGTTCTAGTTTTAATTTTTTGAGGAACTTCTATACTATTTTCCATAATGGCTATGCTAATTCACATTCCCACCAACAGTATACTGGGTTCCTCCTCCTCCCCTGCTTGCCAGCATTCGTTATCAATTTTTTGATAATAGCATTCCCGTGGGTGTGGGGTGATAACTCATTGTTTTGATTGCATTTCCTGATAATTAGAGATGGTGAGCATTTTTTCATACACTAGGCCATTTGTATGTTGTCTTTGGAGAAATGTATATTAAGATCTGCTCATTTTTAATTGGATAGCTTGTTTTTTGTTTTTGTTTTTGTTTTTGTTTTGCTATTGAGTTGAGTGAGTTCCTGTATATTTTTGATAGTACCCCCTTAGCAGATATGGTTTGCAAATATTTTCTCCTAGTTCATAAGCTGCCTTTTTGTTTTGTTGATGGTTTGCTTTTCAGAAGCTTTTTATTTTGATGTAGTCCCACTTGTTGATTTTTGTTTTTGTTTCTTGTGTTTTTTTTTTGTCATGTCTAAAAAGTTATTGCTAAGATCAGTGTCAAGGAGCTTACCTTCTGTGTTTTCTTCTAGGAGTTTTATGGTATGACTAGGATTTTATGGACACTTCCTCATGTAGGCATGGTCAATTACTAACTTCTTTTCTAACCCCTCTCCTCTTCTGAAAGATGAGAAGTGGGGCTGAAAATTTTAAGTTGCTAATCATGGCTTGGTCTTTCTGGTGAACAGATCCCATCCAGGAGCCATACAGCAGCCCACCCTGAGTCACCTCAGTAGAATAAAAGATGTTCCCAGTGCTCTTATCACTTAGGAACTTAAAGAGGTTTTAGGAGCCCTATGTCAGAGATGGGATCAAAGACAAATATTAGAACAGGAGAAGCTCCTAGCATCTTTATCTCTTAGGAAATTACAAGGATTTCAGGATCTCTATGCCAGGAACAGAGGGCTGAGACCAATATATGTTTTCTATTATCTCATAGTGGTTATAATTTTAAATTTTTACTTTTGAAAAAGATACATCCAGGAAATATTTACATAAAATGGTATGATGTCTGGGATTTACTTGTAAATAAGAGGAAGTTGGTGGGCGTACTTATAAAATTGGCCTAAGTTGGTAAATGTTGAAGCTGGGGGTTCATTATTTTATAATGTTTACTTTTTAATGTATTTAAAGCCCAATAATAAAAAGGATTCCTAAAAAGTTGGTAGAACTGGAGAAGTGGACTCTAGACTTGGCTCTGGGAATGGTTTCCAGAACAGTTCAGGATTAACCTACCACAGTAGCTGCCATCTCTGCCATAATTAAAAGCTGAGGAATCAGGAGGTCACTTTGGCACCATCATCACAACTCACTTTCAGCCATACCCAGGGTTGGTGACTAGACAAGAAAAGTGTTGCAGAAAAACCTGTCATCTCCATAATGACTTTTTAGCAGAATAAGCAGTAGGTAGATGCCCTACAACTTCTGCCTCCCAAATCTTATAAGATTGTATCTAACTGGTAGAAACTATTTTATGTATGGATTTTTACCTGCAAAAGCGTTGTAGGAGATGTGGTTTTAAACTTTCCAGCTAGTATAGTACAACAAGTCTCATGAGAAGAAGAAAGTGGAGCTAGAGTGTGAATTATCAAGTCTCTGTATTTATGACACTGATGGCACTTGTCAAACCAGGTATTAGAAGTAAAATAGGCTGATATATTTATCACAAAAGACTTGTATGCCAACTAGTTTGTGTAGAGGTATTCTGAGGGTACCACATGTCTAGGATAAATTTAGCATATGTTTCAGGAGCATTTTACTCAATGGCAAATACACATTTAATGTACCTTGTTTGTAAATTTTAAAAAATGGATAAATAGTGGAGAAGCAAACGTTGCCTTAATTTTAAAGATAAGTCAGTAGAGTTCAAAGATATTAGGCCATTTACCTGGACTTCTTTTCCCAGAGTAATGGTTCTCAAACTTTAATGTACACAAGAATCTTCCACAAACTAAGTTAAAATACAGATTTCTAGAGCTTTGGAGAAACATGGCGGAATGAGAGACATCCCTAGATCTCCTTGAAACAACAATAAGCTGAACATCTAAAACTCAAAAAGTGCACACCAGCACGTCTGATCATGGGCTCTGTGCATAGAACTACCACAGGTCAGAACTCCAGGCGTGGAGTGGTGGATTGGGAGAAACAAAGAAGCTGCCCCTTCCAGCTGCTGTAGCTCCCTGTAGGACGGGGAGGGGAGAAGGAGCAGCAAACTCCCTGAATAGCCCTGCCTGGGAGTGCTGTGAGCTCCCCATGGCCAGGGGCAGCGCCCAGTCATCAGGGCAGAAGACAGAAATGGGGACAGCAGAAAAATGGGGATGGCAGAGAAACAACAGTTGATTTTTACCTGCCATGGTTGCAAAACAGGCTGAGCAGCAGTCCCCAACCCCCAACCCAGAGGGCCCCTCCCCCCATATCCTCCAAGACTGAGCACTGCGGATCCCCAGGGTAATCTGAGCAAATGCTACCGAAACTCTTTCTAACACTGACAGGAACTGAGACTGAGGATGGTGAGCGTGATTAAACATCTATAAGAAAAAAATATTAAGACTTTACATAAAGCAAAGATCCAAGAGGCTTGGATGCCACCTACTGGAAACCAAAAGAAAAACACCTTTGCAACAGGCTAGGGACCATTATGTAATAAATCATCCTGGAAAAACAACAGAATACTCTTCCGTCAATGAATGTCCAGGCAGAGAAATCGTTAATTAAACATGATGAATAACCGAGGTGATGGCATCTCAGAAAGAGAAAAATATTTAGAAAGTAAGATTACAGACATAGAAATATACCATTTAAATGTCAGAGACCTCATGATAGCACTTCTGAAAAAAATGAGTTCCAAAATATATCAACTTCAGGAATTGAAAAAAACAACCAGATGAACAGAATGAGTTTCTTGGCAAAGAGAATGAAACCCTCAAAAAGAACAGAATAGACCTGGAGATAACACACTGCAAGAGCTGAAGAGTGAAATAACAAGCTTGGGAAATAGAGTTGACCGAATGGAGGAAAGGATCAGTGATATCGACAGAAATCTAGAAATACATTAGAAGGGGGAATTCAGGGAAACACTGTGGAGTGAGATATCCTCAGATCTCTCCCCTTGAAACAACAATAAGCTGAACATCTAAAACTGAATAAAAAACACCCAAACTGAACACTAGCATGTCTGAGCTTGGGATCTACGCATAAGAACTATCACAGGTTAGAGCCCTGGGTGTCAGGCAGGGGACTGGGAGGAATAAAGAATCTGTTTCTCGCAGCCACCTAAGCTTGCAGGAGGAGAAGGAGAGGTGAAGGTGCGTCGACTTCCCTGAACAGCCCTGCTTGGAAGTGCTGGGACTTCTACGCAGCTGGCATCAGGGCCTAGTCAGCAGGGCTGAAAGCAGAGAAGTGGGATGGGACATCAGAGAAACAACAGTTGATTTTCAATGACCCCAGTTAAAAAACCAAGGCTGAGCTGCAGTCCCCAACCTCCAACACAGAGGGCCCCTCCCCCATACCTTCTGAAACTGATCACTGTGTAGCCCCAGGGTAATCTGAGCAAAAGCTACCGAAACTGTTTGCTAGCACTGACAGGGACTAAATAACTGAGAGTAGTGAGTGTGATTAAATTTCTACAAGAAAATAAAAAATTAAATAAATAAAATATTATTTAGGGTTTATATAAAGCAGAGATCCAAGAGGCTTAGACGCCACCTACTGGAAACCAAAAGGAAAGCACCTTTGTAGCAGGCTAAAGAGAGACCTTTATATCATAAATCTTTCTGGAAAAATAAACAACAGAATACACTTCCATTAATGCCCAGGCAGAGAAATAGTCCATTAAACACAATGAACAACCAAGATGACAAGGCATCTCAGAAAGAAAGAGAAAACTCTCCAGAAAATAAGCTTACAGACATAGAAATATGCAACTTAAATGTCAGATAATTCAGAATAGTACTTCTGAAAAAACTCATTGAGTTCCGAAATGACTCATATCAACAATTTCAGGAATTGAAAAAACAAATAGATGAGCAGAGTAAATAAATTGAAACCCTAAAGAATAACAGAAGATCTGGAGATAAAAAACACTGCAAGAGTTGAAAAATGAAATAGCAAGCTTGAGAAATAGAGTTGACCAAATAGAGGAAAGGATCGGTGATATCAAAGACAGAAATCTAGAAATAAATCAGAAGGAAGAGAGAAACAACGAATGAAAAATAATGAAATAGAAATTCAAGAGCTAGTTGATACCATCAGGAGAGGAAATATAAGAATAATGGGCATTATTGAAGACGAGGAAAAGTAGCAGGGATTAGAAAGCATTTTCAGACAAAAGTGGATGAGAATTTCTCAAATTTAAGGAATGAGCGGGAGCTTGGATTCAAGAATTCAACAGAACACCAAATTATCTCAAACCAAAAGGCCTTCACCAAGACCATTATATTAAAGATATCAAAAATAAATGACAGAGACTTCTCAGAGCAGCCAGGAAGAAGAAAACAGTAACTTCTAAAGGAAAACTCGTTAGATTTTCATCGGACTTCGCAGCTCAGACCATATAATTTAAAAAGGAATGGAATCATAATTTAAACTATTGAGTGAAAGTAACTACCAGCCTAAAAGAATGTATACAGCTAAGGAGAGCTTAGCTGGATATGAAGGAGAAATTAAGACCTCTCCAGACATACAAAAATTGAGGGAATTCTCCACTATGAGGCCTGCATTACAGGAAATACTGAAAGGGGTCAGCTCACCTAAAACAAAATAACAACAACATATATAATTAGGAGTAAGGTGACTAGCAGGCTGATAAATGCAGACGAGTGAAATCCTTACTAAGAATAGGGCATTATAAGCTTTAAAAAAAT